>OY744476.1:147359591-147694591 GCA_963556175.1 Tipula confusa
GTTGGTTTGGTTCTAAATATATGGATTGTATACATGTTGTCTAAATTTTATGTGTGATCATCAAACAATTATTGATTTATAGAATCAAAATAAGAAATCTAAATCAATTCACATAAATCAAAGATAAAAACAAAAATTAGATAAAAGAAGATAAACATTTTTAAACTGACACATTTTAAAGAGATGATAATACTTTATATATAAGAAAAGTAAAATAGGCGATTAATTATTGATATTATATTAATGAGATTTGATGACTCTCTTGATCTGATATACATATCTTTTAATTTTCTTTTATATTGTATCGTCCTATCAATCAGTTTCGTTTTTTTTTCAATTAGCTTATTAAAGAAATTTCAATTTCATTAAAAAAATGTAAATCTTTAAATCTCAACGCGGACACGTGTTAAAAAAAATTCTTTTGAAAATATCTTAAGAATATATAATTAATTTTTAATACTATTTAATTATTTTTTTATTTAAGTTATGACAGCTGTTGTCATTGCAAACAGTGATATTTTATAACTTTCTGAATAAATGATTTTTCGTTTCGGTTTTGAAACATTGAGCAAAACGTGAACACGTTTTGTTGTCTTAGTAAATACGTAACATGTTTATTATAATTAATTATTTTTTTTATTTTGTCTAGAGTAGTTTTGATTTTCAATTTTTGTTGGGTTCTCTAAATTTGATTGACAGTTTTATGTTTTTAAACCTTTTGACACAATTACCCTTTTGTTACGGTGAAAATGATTGTACCAATTACATAGGCTCTCCACCTGCCATTACCATCAAGTTATACCATTGATATTATAACAGTTTGCTAGTGGAGACTCGCAATTAACATAACATTACCATATGTCTACCATCAAGTTATACCATAATGGTATAACTTGATGGTAGAATTATGGTATACCATATTATGACATTTCTTTAATTTCAAAATGGCGTCATTCTGATTTTACATTGAAAAGTTGAAACTTTGTCTTGTGTGATTAAATATTGTAAAATGAAAAACGAAGAGATTTTAAAATTAATAAATTTATATAAAAACAATGAATGCCTTTAGAATATTAATTCCAAATTATTCAGAAGGACAGACATTAAAAACAATGCATACAGAAAAATAGCGGCCGAAATGTTAATAGAGGAAGAAATTATTTAAAAAAAAATTAAAAATCTTCGTACCGCGTACACGACAGAAAAAAAAAATTCTAAGTTCAAAAAAATCTGGAATAGGCCTAGACGAAATTCGTGAAAGCTCGTTATTTTATTTTGAGGAGATGCCATTTCTTGATCCCTGCATTGTTTATAGAAAAGGTCAACACAACTTAAATGTAAGTTAAATATTCATGTATAATACATTATATATATATATATATATATATATATATATATATATATATATATATATATATATATATATATATATATTTATACATATATATATATATATATATATATATATATATATATATATATATATATGTATATAAACACACATATATATATATATATATATATATATATATATATATATATATATATATATATATATATATATATATACATATATATATATATATATATATATATATATATATATATATATATATATATATATATATATATATATATATATATATATATATTTATATATATATATATATTATACATGGTTCAACATTAAAAAAAAAATATTTTTAGATTGAAAGTGATCCAGAAAACTTCGTGGGTGTATTAAGCTCGACAAGTACATCTAATGATTTCAGTACGTCAGATGAGACTTACTACGAAGTTGAAAATGAAAGAGAAATAAATGCGCCACCACCAAAGAAAAGGAAACAATCTAGTCAAAGTTCATCAACTTCAACTGTGAATTTTGATGATGCGCTGAATAAGTTCATAGATTTTACTGTAAATTCTGGACCAAAACTGGACCAATTTGAAGTGTTTGCACAAGCTATAGCTACACAGTTACGTCAAATACCAGAGATCAACGCCATCCAATTTATGGGATCTATTCACCAACAACTGACGGAGCTAAGAATACGGCTATTGAACACTTCAGTTGCTGTTACATCTCCAACTTGCCCGTTACCCAATTATTCACCATCTTCATCATCCTCAAGAGTTTTTAATCAACAATTACCAGGAAACAAACCACTAATTCCTTTTAAAACAATAAAATTAATCCGAACTAGTACACCTATGACACCTCCGCCTACAAATTTAATATATACTGCTTTGAATAATGCAGATATCGACGAAAGTGCAATCTTTTAAATTAAGTTATTTCTTACCTGTTTTTTATTTATTACAATAAATAAAATACTTTAAATTATGAATTTTACTGACTGAATTATTTTATTTACTTGACTGAATTATTTGATTTTATTTTATTTTAACTCGTGATTTACATTGAAATAAAACATTTTTATACAATTTTTTAAAATTGGTTTCTATTTTCTAAAATTAATTAATTTTTTTGAACTGCCCATCTATCGCTCCATCTGACATTAAATACTTAACAATATTTTCTCGTGTGGATGTAGCCATTTTTCTACATTCCACGTATTGAATGCTTGTAACAGTAAAAATTCGAGCCAGAATTAGGTGGGGCTTTAATACGAATATGCTTCCCATCAACAGCACCCAAAGTATGTGGAAATTGCCACATTTTATTAAAATCTTCGGCTACCTTACACCATTCTTCTTTTTTGCGTGGAACCTAATAACATTTTATAAAAATTAATTAAATATTTTGTTGCACGAAATTTAAAAATTGTTGTTTACCTTGGTCTCGAGAGTATTCCATATAGCTTCAAGAACTTGTGGAACAAATCTGAAAATCGTTTTGTACGACACTCTTGATATATACTCCAGAGAACGGTAACTATCACCACATGCAATAAATCGCAGCGTTACAGCTAGGCGTACTCTGGCTGATATAGCATCACGAAACACAGTGTTTTGTTTTTTTATTACAGGTTCCACCTATAAATTAGAATTAAAAAAATTATTAACACAAAGTTTTCAACGTAAATTTACATAAAAATTTAGTTTATTTATAATGTAATTTAGTCAACTTACCAACGCCAAAACTTCTTCGAACTGGGAAACATGCATTCTCGTAAAGTTTTTAAAATTATCACCATTACCCCAATCTAAATCTTTTAGTAGATGCATTTCCACATCATGTTCACTCCTTTTAACTAAAAACGAATTAACCCAAAAATTAGGTGTTCTTCGTTTTCTCTTTTTTTCTATTTCAGCCTGTTGTAGATTTTTGAGCTCTTTTAACAATTTTAAACCAAGTGCAATTCTAACATTTCGAATATCATGCAACGATAACATTTTATAACATTAATTTTTAAGGTGACATTTGTTCTATATTCTATAAACGAATGATTTCTAAATGTCAGATTTATGGTACATTGACCACACTAGACGCCATCTTTAATAATTTAGTCTTATGCATGGTATGTTAATGGTAATGGTATGATTTATATCAGGTGAAGATGTAGGGTTAAAGACATTAATATACATTTTTGTTTTAGAGAATGGATCTGTTTTTCAAAATATTAATATTTTATATATATATATATAATTGTAACTAAAAGGGTATGCCGAAGTAAATTTAGACATCATCCACAAATTTATGGGATAACCAATTTTTGTAATTAACTAATTAAGATACATTTCACAATAACGTTAAATGCCAAAAGGGCGTTTTTATAGCAAAAAATTAACTGTGTTTATAAAAAACAATTATGATTTATGTACCATATCGAACAAAACACAAAAAAAATCTGTCTCCTTAAAATAAACCACCATACTTAGTGGTTACTTAATACTCAGGAATAAACATATTGTGCAACAAATGACTCTGTCAACTTATCTTATATGTTTTAATTCACGAATAACATCTCAGCATATTAAAATATATGCTTTATTATGAATCGTAAAATTATGATTTATGTTTCACAAAAAAAACAACATCAAAGTAAAAAATAACAATTATTTATGTATATACATACATGTATATTTAACTAGACGTCAAAGACTACGATAAAAATTAAAAAGATATATATGTGACTGTACCATATATGGATTAACTAACATATTTAGAGAATTGATTTATTATAGCCAATCCGTTGATAACATAATTTTTATTATTATCATACATTTTAAATTAATATTGTATATAAAATATCTTTAAAATAATAAATATATATATATATATATATATATATATATATATATATATATATATATATATATATATAAATATATATATATATATATATATATATATATATATATATATATATATATACATATATTTGTTAAAAAAATGTATAAATTTAGTAGTATGTACTGCTGAAATGTTGCAATTATGCAATTATTTCATGAAATACCACACTGTCTATTTTTAAACAAGTATAGTTACTGTCTTGTATTATAATAGATGCGTTATATTTTCAAATTAAATTGATCACTAAAATCATTTATTAATTTTTATATGGCATTATGCTTTCATAAAAGGTCAAAAGCCATATCCAAAATTTCGCAAACAATTACAAACAAAGATATGAAGACCCCTACGAGCTAAAAATTTGCTAAATTTCACATATTGTCTATAATCGAGAATTATATCCTTTTGAAGGAGTTGGTCTTATCAAAAAACCTAAAAAAAAAATTTACATTTCTTATTCATCAACTACGACTTTTTTGATTGATTTAGAATGTACGACCAAACATTAAGCAAGATCTCCCGCATATATGGCCGGGCCCACCCTACATCCGTTTTACATAAACTTGGAAAGATAAGGTATTAGTTAAAATATTGAGAACGACCCGGTTACAGACACCATAGCGGCCAATAGTTAGTAAATTTTTGTTAGGGTAGGGAAATGAAAGGTATGTCAGTAATGACAGAATTGGTCCGGTTTCCCGGTAGCCAATATTCGAACTACTGTTAAAATTAGACAATCACAATTTTACTGAACTGCTCTGCATTCGGGCATCTCTTGTCAGCAAATCCAGTGTGCCACCATTTATCTGTTATCTGCAAAGGTTCCCTTAAAACAGAATCTATTAATTAACTAATTGCTATTAGTCGCAGGCTATAATAAATTGGATTAGATTTTGCCTGAAATTTACAATTAATGAATTTATTACATTTATAAAATATAAAATTATGAAAATTATAAAATAATATAAATTAGATTTAAAAAAAATTGATTAAACTTTACAAATCAATTAAATTAACTAACCGCTTTACGACAAATACGTCATATATCCGCCGAAAATCTAATTTATTTACACTTTAAGTAAACTAGTTTATTAATAAGACTAATTACACGGTAAAAATCGAGACTAATTTTAAAACATTTGTTTAAACCACAATAGTTTTATAGAATAATAAAACAATTCAACGCTAATCCTTAAACTTCAAAAAATGTAAAACTTATTTAAAAATACAAAGCATTATTGTTAAACATAAAAGGTTCTGATCTAAAATAAAACCAAAAAACACTTGAAATAAATCCTTTTTATTTTGGCAACTAATAAAGAAAACTCTAACCGTTTGATTTTAAGTACAAAAAAATTATATATTTGATCAGACTAAATTTAAACATAAAAGGTTTAAAAAATCAAAGATTTTCTCTTAAATATTAAAATTTAAAACATATAACATTTAAAATTGTCCATAATGGTCCTCAACTCACAAAAAAACATAACAGTTAAGTTAACTTTTCCATATTAAAAAATTGAACAAATCGAAGGTGTACTAAACAAAATTTGCATTGTTTCTTATAATTCACTAGAACAACGTAATCATACGAAGTATAAAATATAATACGAAGTATAAACTAGCATGAACCATGACATTATTGTTAGATGATAAAGTTTAGGCTAATTATCTTAACTAAGAAAATTTATGTAAATATTAACCAATTAAATATTTTTAGGAAAAAAATGACATTATTGTAGTTTGGTCTCTGCAGCCTAATGAGAGAGAGAATTTTTTAATTTGTATATCAAATTTAATTCACATATAATTCTCATAAGCTCAATCGAAACCGAACTGTTACAATTAAAAGAAGCAAGTTTCGTCTCTTAATTGTAAATAATGCTTATATTTCTTTTTTAGACAATTAGGCAACACACCAAATTCAATGGTAGAGATGGAAATGAAGAATACTGCTAGAGTGATAGATAAAATTTAGAACTTTTTTTATTTGATTTACCTAACGAACCTATATTTTAAACCAACTCTGTTAGAAATAAACACACAGGTTTTCTTTTTGAACTAACAGATACTATTTTACAGACGTTTTTGGTTTAAAATTGAAACTTTACTAACACAACTACAGAGTAAAACTTTTTGAGCATTAGTTTTAAACATATTTTGAGATTTTTTAAATTTCCGAGTTTGTTCATCTAGATTTTTTAAAGATTAAATATTAAACCTTAATTTTAAAATATTACTTTAGGACCTATATGCAGTCAAAAAAGTTTTAAAATTAGTTTAGATTTTTTACCGTGTACCAGACATTAAACTATAATAGTGGCAGTAAAATATTTCGGCATTCGAAGGCAACAAAGTGCGTAAGGGTAGAAATTAAAGCACACATTCACCAGGATTGAACATCATGGAGGCTTTGTTTAAAAGAAAATCAATTGTAAATGGCCATTAAATAACAAAGTTGACTATTTATGCCAAATCGTGTGCAAATACTACGCAGTATGACGAAATGTATAAACGTCTGAGAAATTAAAAGATCATTACAAATCCTTCGTGAACCTTGAAGATGAGATTTTAAAGCTCGATCCCGAAGCGCAATCAGATATCGATACTATAGACGATAATTTTAATTACTGTGTAGCCACCTTGCAGAGGGTCATGAGAGAAAAAATAATAATGCCCAGTTGCGTACTAATTGATACCGTGTTGAACGCATCCGTCTCTGGAAATTCGGGGAGTTCAAACTACCACGTTTGACATTACCAACATTTGATGGTAAAGCGCGAGATTGATAATCATTCTATGATTTATTCACAACCACCGTTCATGAAAATCAAAGCCTTTCGCCAGCGCAGAAATTCAAATATTTGAAAGGTCAACTACTTGGATCAGCAGAAGCATTAGTTCGATATTTCCAAATAGAGGATGCTTGTTACATTGAAGCGCTTCTGAGATGAGTGCAACGGTGTGATCGGAAGCGCAGCATAGTCAACGAGTTCATTGAGGCATACCTCCAGCAACCTTAAATTACCAAGCCATCAACTGAAACAGTAGGACAACTACATGATGTTTGTGACGAAGTTATTCGCGGCATAAAAACCTTTGGGCCAAGTGCAAAGTCAAGAGATTGTTGGTTGGTTTATTTAGCTGAAAGGAAATTAGATAATGCCACGTTGCAAATATGGCAACAAGAATCGTCACAGAAAGATTTCTCGACAATTCAAGAGTTATTAGGGTTTCTAAATGCTCTGGAAGGTTTCAAGCAGCAAACCAACAAGGGTTCATAGTAAATACAGTACACAAGTGACAAGCTTACTCACAGACCAAAAGCCACAACCAAACTGCTCATTGTGCACCGACCAACAGCACCGTCTTTGCGATTTTACTAAATTCTTACAAATGAGCTCGGAGCAACGTAGGCAATACGTGCATAAAAGTTCTAGGTGTTATAACTGCCTGGCGGAAGGACATGGCGTAAACGAGTGTAGAAGGGCCGATGTCATCAGTGTAGAAGAAGGCACCATACATTGGTCGCCGTAGATTTATCGTCGCATTACCATTTAAAGCAAATAAACTTACGTTAAGAGATCACTTACCCAAGCGCTCAGAAGATTCAGCTCGGTTGAACAAAAACTGACAAAAAACCCAGAACTGTATAGTGACTACACTAAATTTATGATGGAATACAAAGAGCTCGGCCATATGTAGTTGATGCTACCAAATCAAATGAACCTATCAAACAATAGAAAACATTATCTACCTCATCATCCTGTGTTTAAGGAAGCCAGCATACAGAAAAACAAAGATTATTGGGACAATTTGACACAATAACACAAATTTACTTTATTCTCTTTACACAGCGATAAAGGAGTTAATTGTTTGCCTATAAGCTAACAAGGGCAATAAAGGTTGATAATCTCGATAAGCTCGTAATGAGTAATACTTGCAAACAAAAACAAAATGATGGCCAGTAGTGAATACTTTTAACATGGTTGATATTGCTGGTGTAGTCGCCTACAAAAAACTGCTAATCTTCAACTATATGCGCTAATCGATAAACGTAGGATAGAAAACATTTTTTGAACGAACTGACTTGGCAGTTGGTTAAAACAAACCAGCTGATAGTAAACGTTTACGAGGCTAGCTGTGACCCCGAACTGCTGATAGTAAAACTAATGCTGTGTGCCTTAATTGACTTAACTAACTAAACTAACTGAACTAAATTATAACAAGTTAGTTCATGCTATTTCTAGATAGATGAAACTACACAAAAGTCGACAAAAGTCGCTGACTGTGCTTGAACTTGAAACTAAACTAAACCAAAAAGTATTATAATTTATTTATAGTTTGAAATAGATATTTTATACTTTTGTGGGAAAAGTCACCCATCATGTCCAAGTCATACCAAAATTGTGTACAAAATGCCTCAAAGAAGATGAAACTGATTCGGCCGAAGGTATTTTATCCGATGATGTATCAGAATCCAATATATGTCTGAAGAATTAATTTTTAACTATACATTATTGTTAAATATTGTATGGAATAAAAAACAACAATTTTTAATGGTTTCTTTACAAAATCCACCATAATGTTTGGAAGATCAGATTAATTCCAGTGTACAGACAATGTGTTTGTAAGTTGTGCACATAGAGTAAGGGTTAAACATGAAGCTGAGGTATAGCTCTGTAAATGAACCTCGATTTGCATAAACACGATAATACAATCAAATAAACGGAGGAGCAAAAATTGGTCTACGAATGTTTTATTACATTTCACTAACAGCTCTGTTCAGGGCTACTATTGGTTTAAGGGCAAACAAATCATATTTTAAATAACATACGATTACCAAAGAAACCGATAAATAAAACTAAAGAAATAAATCCTGTTTAAGCACATCCAACAGGCTTATTGGGTAATTTTTTGCTAAATGTAAATTAAAGAGATGTATATAATCCTAATTTTTCAGGACTACCATGTACAGATTATATTTTTATATAAAGTGCTTTTTTGGAATACTTTGTGATTCCAACCTGATATTACCCAGAACCGGTATACATACCCGCTATACAAAACCTGATTTTTGTATATTAAAACCTGGTTTTTAAAGTAGACATGTATAGCACATAAACGCAGGTAGTTTAATTGTAACTCTATTTGAAAATGGTTCGATTTCATATAGTTTTGGCCTAGTATTTATCATTGGATCGTATGGCATTATTAAAACTGAAGTATCCGCTAGACTTGCCGAATTTGGGTTAAATTTCATAGAGGATATTATAGCATCCACTCACGATAGTGCATCGGTCATGTGAAAAAACGGCCGTTGCATGGCGGCAAAAAATCAGGCAATAATAACAGTCCGTTATATATATATATATATATATATATATATATATATATATATATATATATATATATATATATATATATATATATATATAATATATATATATATATATATATATATATATATATATATATATATATATATATATATATATATATATATATATATATATATATATATATATATATATATATATATATATTATATATATTATATATATATATATATATATATATAATATATATATATATATATATATATATATATATATATATATATATATATAGCTGTATATTTGTCAAAGATACCAATAATATTAAATGGTCTTCTGCTAGCATAAATAGCTCAATCATCACGTTCTCCCAACAAGATGTTGTAAATGAGCTTCTTAATCTCGATATCTCCAAGTGCTCTGGACTGCCGCCGGCATTGCTGAGGTGTTGCGCTGCAACACTGGTTTGTCAGCTCCCTTTCATTTACTATTTAGTAAAGAGGTTCTATTTTCCATAGCAAGCAATTGATCAGCTCACATCAACATGGGTTTTTTCCAGGCCGGCCTACTGTTACTAACTTGGCACTTTTCCAGAATTATTTAACAATATCTGCAATATCTAAAGTTCAGGTTGATGTAGTTTGTACAGACTTTGCTAAAACTTTCGATAAACTAAACCACCGTTTGTTGTTAGATAAGCTTAGTAAGCTCAATTGCGGCTTCATACCGCTGAATTGGCTAAGTTCTTACTTGACTAATCGTAAAATGTATGTTAAAATTGATGACATATCTTTCGATAGCTTCACAGTTTTCTCTGGTGTATCCCAAGGCCCCATTTGGGACCATTGCTGTTCCTGATATTTATCAATGATGTTACAAAATGATTGGAATTTGCTGAGTGTTTATTGTTTGCGGACGATATAATTTTTTTTGTACCACATCATGCAAAGCGGATAGATTTATGTGATTGCGCTGATCAAAACTTAATGTTTCTTTATGTGGAGAAATGTCGTCATGACAATATCTAAATCTAAGCAGCCTTTAATTTTTTAATATTCTCTAATACATAATATTTTAAAACGGGTGGAGTCAGTAACCGATATAGGGGTAGTTTTTAGGTTTCACGTGACGTTCAACTTCCATATTGACGCGATCATTAATAAGGTCTACTCAAAGTTGAGTTTTATTAAGCGATAATCGAAAGATTTTCATGATTTGTTGACCTTCAAATCGTTATATTCATAATTTATGAGGTCGCATATCAAATATGCTAGCGTTATATGGTCTCCGTTCTACGATATTCACACTAAGAGAAAAGAGGGCATACATAAGCAATTCTTATTGTTTTCTCTAAGAAAATTACCATCCTCAGGAAGGGGTGATTTGAAACTGTTACCTTATCATGATAGATATTGTCTTTTGGGTATTCAGTCACTGTCGTCTAGGCGTAAGTGTGCAAGTGCAACATTTGCGCGTGATTTACTTTGTGGTAAGGTCGCTCAGAGCTGCTATCTCTTTTTAATATTTACACTCCTTAACGTGTGCTACGACCACGTAATTTGCTGTAGCGCATATACAACGCGACATGAATGGTGTATCAATTTGGTTCGATTTTAATATTTCGCGGGACACTTTCAAAAAACCAATCTCCTCATCGTTTTAAATTGATAATTTACATTGAGTGTATGCTCATTGTTAGGAGCGAGTTTTATATTATATTTTATGATTATGATTTAATGTAGTACTTTTATGTTATTATATTTTAAATATTTGTTCATATATAATTTAATATCCACTGTTATATCATTTTGTAATTTAAATTTTTGGTTACCCAATTGCATATACTTGCTGTACGGTAAATAAATAAATAAATAAATAAATAAATAAATAAATAAATAAATAAATAAATAAATAAATAAATATATAAATATATATATATATATATATATATATATATATATATATATATATATATATATATATATATATATATATATATATATATATATTATATATATACATATATATATATTATATATATATATATATATATATATATATATATATATATATATATATATATATATATATATATATATATATTTACAATCCTATACTTATACTCGTAAATGATTAGGGTTCCTAAGAAACAACCACTTAACTTAATATACAACAATATTCTTTCACATAAAATTATCATAAAGACAAAATTTATTATATAAAAATTCGCGCGAATATGTTTGCCGGCATATTTTAACGCGATAAATTAGAAAATATGTCAACGATCATTATATCAATGACACACTAAAATCAAGTTCTTTTCATTCTTTATCTTGTTTATCAATTTAAATTTTTTCGTTATCTTGATCGAAACAAATTCAAAATCATCTTTAGCGTAAATTTATATACAAAAGGGATTAGAAGAAATAGAGGATGAACCAAAAGCATGGTGTGATTGTTATTAAGTCATCAAGAAGTAAGAAATTTGGTAAACCATTAGGTTGATTTTTTTTTCACTTGCGTTGATTTTTTTTTTTAGTTTAGTTAAAATCCAAAGTAATTTTCCGGAAATATAATTTTACGGCGGTAACATAACTTAATGGAATGGAAAGTTAGTTCCCACATGCATCTAAAAAGCCAATAAAATTAAACAGTGAATATTTAATACATCTCATCGATGCCGCGGCTTAATTGAAATGTCTATAAATAAAACAAATAAAAAAAAATTGATAGATATATTTTCTAATCGACAACATTCCAGCGCAGAATATAAAGAGAAAATCTTATCCTCTCAATAAAAGTGATAATCATCTCTATAAATATTTAATTTGAAAATGTTTTTTTTTTCGTTCATTCTTTTTTATGGTATTAAATAATAATAACAATAATGATAGTAATAATGATAGTGATAGAACAACAATAATAGTAACAATCTAATAAATTGATAATAATGTTAATTTAATAATAGAAATGTTCAAAAGCGTTGGTGTTAAATATGGTATATGTAGCTTCGAGCATGCCATCAACACCAAATTATTACTATTATTTCTATTACTATCATAACTATATTTATTAAAAGAAATTGTTATTCTTTATCAATCATTAATCATCGGTTTAATCATGTAACAAGTTTACGTTGTTTATATATATATATATATATATATATATATATATATATATATATATATATATATATATATATATATATATATATATATATATATATACAGTGGCGTATTAATAGAAGGGTTAAGAGGATGATAGAAAATTCTAAAAATTTAGGCGGATTAGAGAACATTTTGCAGTTTTCACATTCGTTACTGCCCAAACTGGGAACATTCTGAAATATGATAATTTGACAATGATTGGCCATTTACATGGAGCACAAAACCTGTGAACTGTTTCTTCTTTCGTAATTTGTTCATTGTGCATAATATATATAACTAACATCTAGTAATATCGGATACTTGTAGCTCACAATGTTTAAACAATTGATTGTGACTTCCGTTTACTCTTTTTCAATACAAGCCAGAGTACAAAATTTGGCGTGGATTCGCCAAAACCAAACATAAAAGATTGCAAAAAATAAATTTAAATTCTTTTGAGTGGTAACGCCAGTATGTGGTTTGTAAATATTTTTAATTTTGTAAAAAAGGTACGTCAGAAACTTAAAAGAACTCTCGAGATGTAATAGTGCGGTGGACACTCTAGAAACAGTAAAATTTCGACTAAATATTGTAGTAGGAGATTTTTTACAGTTCAGTACGAGCATATTTAGAAATCAAACCATTTTATTTTCATTCTTATTTCATTTCTTCTTACTTCAATATTGTGAAAACCAAATTTTCCAAAATTGTATTCTGACGACCTGTGCCTTATGGTATGGTTACGTTACTTAATAATGCGAACTAACTGACTCTTTTTAAACAATTGTGGATGACTGCTAAATTCAGTCTCGATTGTGTTCGAATACACATCATTTCGTGATATTGAAATAACAATTTATTTATTTTCTTTTACGGTGAAATAAATACAATTGTATAAATAATATTCACTCGAAACCTTTAGTGTCTATCTGTTTATCTAAACTCTCGATAGTTTTATCATATGTTTAGGTGCTATTGGTAAAATGTCATCAAATGACAAAAACTAAATTGAGTTTTACGCTCCCGGTTCACAATCCTTTTGAAATTTAACAAAAATTACCGCTTGACCGAAATCTAGTCTGTGGTGGTATTGCGAGTAACAGGACACAACAGCAACAACAATCCCAACATAAAATACAAAGTCAAAGCATTGATAAGAAACAACTAAAAATTGCCACCGGTTTATAGTGGTGTCATTACCTGCAACTGAAGTTCACAAATTAATGAATGAAAAAAAATCAAAAATACAAGTAGTGGTATAAAAATTTGCTGACCTTCTAGTTCTCAACAACCACCTTGAGCAACAAAATATTCAATATTTTACTAGTGAAAGTGTTACTAACTTACACATTACGTCCTTTATGGCTTGCACGTAATGGACTCAAATTAATTATTGAAAATATTAAATGACAGGGGTGTAGGTGCTGCCAAAATTAGAAGAGTTCAGACAAAAAAACAACAAGCATATGACAGTGGCATTTATGTTGTTAGCTTCAAGAAAGGTTTGATCGCGTTAAATAAGTTACGTGAAATAAAATATATAGCCAATACTATATGTAAATGGGATTGATAACCATCAATAAGAAACCAACACAGTATAGGCGATATTTTAAATACACCCTTGATGAAAGCAACTGTAAAATAACCCCTAAATGTAACTTCTGTGGAATACATCACGACGGAATGGAATGTCCAAATAAGGAAATTGTATGTAAACATATCTGCTCGAACTGTGGCGGTATAGCACGTAGGGTTATAATTGCTGGTGGAGATTTGTCGTCACTCATTATGGAATTATCGGTTTTCCAATAAAGGTGCTCGTAAATTGTACGATTTATACATAATCAAAACTTTTGAATAATGGCACCAGCAGATCCTCTAAAATAAACTTTTATCAAAGCTCACATAATCACCTTTAATCAAAACACGTTAAACGACTCATTAGTGCAGCATCAATTTAATCAAAATCCACAGATGCTTTTCCACATATTTGTTTCAAATAAAGAAATTATTTCCCACATTAAATATCTCAAACGAAATAAATCTCCAGGTCCAGATATAATTACTGCTTCAAAAATTACCGTCAGCAGCGCAATTGATACTTTCCAAATATATGGAAGGTGGTAATGGTCATTCTTATTCCTAAACCAGGAACTTAGCATGCTCTTCCTAGTAGATACACAGCTATAAGTTTTTACTTTGCTACCTTAGTAAAATTTTCGAGAAAATATTTAAAACTCGATTAACTCAACATGTCGAAGATAAAAATTTACTTATCAACGAACAGTTTGGATTTCGCGAGGGTCACTCTACTATTCATCAGATGTATAAATGCGCCATCTGAAGTATTCTCGGGACTGAAAAATGTTAGTTCAACTTATAATCTTTTCAATCAGAAGCAGAGAAAATTAATAAACGTAGGCTAATTAGCTATCTTGTTTAAATTAAATGTATGCACTGCAATATATTGCAATACACTACAATTTGGGTTTACTGCTAGAAAATCTACCTTACATCACATGAGTCACGTGTTTTTAGCTACTTATTAATAATTCGCATAAACCAACATAATTATTTCTTGATATTTTAAAAGCGTTTAAAGCTTTCGACACAGTTGATCATCGGTTACTTCTAAGTAAATTGCCTAATTTAGGTTTAAGAGGTAAAATTATTGCATGGTTTAAAATTTCTATTTCTGAGACCAATATTTTGGGGAATGTAGCAGCATTTGCAGATGGCTTGGCTTTGTGTTGCACACATACTAATCAGTTTGATGTTAAATTCATAATAAAATTTGATTTATCCATTCTTAGTAAATGGCTTTACGACAATCGCCTTGCTCTTAGTGATAAGTCTAGAATTTTGCCTTTTGGACGATCGTTCTCTTTTTCTGTGAAATATCATGTTCAAAGTAACAAAGATAGCCCTTGTTCATTGCAATATTGTCAGTTAGAGCTGGTTAATGAGTTTAAATACTTAGAGATAACAATCGATTTCTAGATGAACTGGAGCTCTCACCTCTTCAATATAAAAATAGTGATTGTTGCTATTTATAAATTTTATCATTTTATTAGATTAAGTTTGCCCACCTTTAATTTTAAGTAAATTTTGTCACGAGTTGAATAAATAATAATGTATGAAATCCCAAGTTCAAGTAGAACTTATTTTTCTGCACTGCACAGCAACAATGAAAGACATAGAATATGTTACTTTTTTATGCCACCACATTGGTTTCAAAAACAACCCAAAGAGTTTAAAGTCATTCCTGTTCATCGTAAACATTATTTTGACAGAGAGGTCTGCAAGTGGATTATCGGTATTGATAACATTGAAAGCCATTTTTTACTAATTATCGTTCATGCTCACACCGAGCATGTCATTGGATCCAATCTTTGAAATATTAGCTAAAAACATTACTTCCAATAGTTTGGAAGTTAGTTCTGATTTATAATTAGATTTTTTTTCCATATGGCGTTGGTTCAAATATAAATGGCAAGCTCAACGATGTGTTTCAAAATAATTGAGTGGCAACGCAGCATCCACCTCCTCGTCGTAAGTCCAATTGATAAGTGGTAAATTAAAGTCCCTCGTGAGTCGCAGCATGCGGTATACGATGAATTAGGCGGAATATACGTCACTTAGATGTACATTGATTTGCCATTTATTGCCAGTTTATCACAGAGATGCTCAATTGTGGAATTTGTTAATTCAATAAACTCACTTGATATTGATGCATCGACAGCTATGAGGGCACCTTCACCCGATGTTTTGCAGCTTGATTTGATCGATCGATCACATTTGTAAACCACATATTGCTTAAAAAGAATTCCGAGCAAAAAATTTGTCCACATTTCATATGGACAAAGTGATAATAAATTTAGTCATCACATCTTTTGGTTAGTTGGGGTAATAATTAAAAATAAAAAAATGTTCTTGTTCATCGGTTACAATTTTTGATTGTTCGAAGTAAAATAAAAATTAAATCTAGTATTCCAATGAAAAATAAAGGACGATCGCGATCGACTAGAGAAAAAAATGAAAAATTCGTTAGCGAGTAGTGACGTAAGTCATTAAAACAAAAGAACTTGATGTTACCTCATTGCAAATTTATTAGACAAAGATCAAGCTTGTTTAAATGAAAATTTAAATTTGTGATTTGATGGTTGAAATTGATGGTTGAATCTGAATCAGAAACATAATCTATCGACAATTTTGTGAAAGATTATTGTAAATTTTAAAACGATAAAAAAGTTACATGACCCAAAGAACAAGCGATTGGAAAAATATTATTCAAAAACTATCGGACCATAAGAACTCATCGGAACATATTATGTCATCTATTTGTTCCTTATGTTTGTAATAAAGAGGACAATGAAAACTACATTAGGGCTTTGACTTTTTATCGGAATTTGTTCAATTTCTTAGAGCACATAGAAGTCAACATGCCAACCTAGGTAAAGATTACACTAATTATTTATCTGCGTCTATTTGTGATGAATTTATTAAGGTGATGAGTGATAAAATTAGACGGGACAATGGTTCAAAAAATAAATTAACTAAGATTTTTTTCTCTAATCATCAACTCCACATCCGACATTAGCCACTTTGATCGCAGTTTACACTAGTTATACGATATGTCTTTAAATTCGTAGTCAAGGAGGGTTTTCTAATTTTTATTTCGATTAATTCACATACTGAAGAACTAGGTCTACTACCGTAGACAAGGCTATAATAATGCTTCCAATATGTTAGGTCGATATAATAGTCTATAAAATTTTACTAAGCAACATAGTCTTTCAGCCGAATTTATTACATTTTCGAGCATCTCTTAGCTAATGGAACGTTTTAAAATAATTATTTCAAAACAAACCTGTGTCAATCAAACCACTTTTAAATACTAGCTGGTCTGCAAGAGTCGATACCATTCAGGCAATAAGCGAAAATTTTAAGGGAAGCATTATATATTGCAATAAGTATGAAGATAAGATCTTTTTACATCGTCTCATTGCACGCTTTTTTCTTTAAGTTCAAATTATTATTATTAACAATGGTAATTAGGACCAGACACCCTAATGGCCGTTACAAATAATTCCAGCCATATCCCCTGCCCGTTCTATCACCTATCTGAGGCGCAGGCTGAGAATTTATTTCCCGAGTTTCTCCCACATTTACTTCTGAACCTTTACTTTTAGCGGTATCGTATTCCGATGATGTATTATTTTCAGTACCCACTAAAAGATCCCATTCGTCAGCAATTACATTATCCAGGGAATTCCCATTACCTGATGGTCATTGTGATTAACTGATTTTTTTCCGGCGCTACAATTTGCATTTCCGGCAATTTGTCCAAATACTCGATACCATAATTCCATTCCTTTCCATTCTTCTTAAAAAAATACCAAGCCTCCAATGTTCAATGACGGCAAAAACTTCACATTTCGATCATAGTAATATTTTTGCTTTTACTTTTTTCTGTTGATTGTTTTTGAATGGATTCTTCCTTCAAATTGTTTCTGACAAGCAATTTTTCCGACACTGGTAACTTTGTTTTAGTTAATCTGCCAAAAAATAATTTCGATTGAGTGAGAAGCTTCCCTACCGATATTGACTCACCTCATTTGGCTCGTAGCAATGCTTTAGAATATTATTTGCAATTGCCATTCCCTTTTCTGTCATTCCATTGCTTTGTAGATATCTGGGAATTATGAGAATTATGTCAGAAGTTTTATTATTGAGTTTTGTTGTAATTAGAAAATTAGAATAAGTGTCAAAAATAGATAAAAAAATTCCGATCATCACATTTAAATAAATCCACGGATACAATAAGAAATTGATATTCGGGTTAATTTTCTGAACCAGTGGTTCTTTCTGGTTGGCCCGCTTAAACTTTTCACAAATATCGCATTATGCTACAAAGTCTTTGATTTGTGTGTTCATTCCCGGCCAAACTCAAGCAAGCGTTTTTTCAATTCCCAGATGTGGTTCGTGCAACCATTTTGCCATTTTCGGTTGTAATTTCGTTGGAATTACCAATTATCATTTTCATCGAATTCCAATATCCATTTGTAATAATCATAATGGTCCTTTGAGACACAAACAGATTTTGTGATAGCGTGACTGATTTCAGACGCATGGCCAAAAGTTCTTTCTCAATTTGTGCCCAATACTGTTCACATTTACTAAGAGTTCTGAAAGCAAATGCCACCGGATGATCAGTCTGTATTAGTGTGGTCAGATGAAGTTGATACATTTCATTTTACATCGTCTCATTACACATATATTTACAACAGATCACTTACAGAAATCAACAGTAAGAGTAGATTCTGCAGAACTTCTTCATTAAATGAAAATTTGATTTTATTTTGTTGAGGTATATATGTGATATTATTTTAAACCATATTAATGATGTCAACCGGTCATTGCAGACCTGCTAGTGCATTATCGACTCTAACATTGTATACATCGTTAGCTGAATTTATTTAAAAAAAACAAAGTGATAATTTTAGATAAGTTTGAAGCCAAACCTGGAATAATGAAAATTTAAATAATAATATCGTACTAAAAGGCAAAAAATATTTCAAGGTAAATACTGTTAATGTGCTTGTTACTGTTACGTATTTTAGGTGAGGCCCGAAATCGATATGTGCCTAGGGCCCGGAAAGGTCTTAATGCGGCCCTGCTGGTGTTTATGATCTAACGTCAGATTCCGAAAATAAATTTTGGCGACGATGTCTCCATTCGAATTCCTTTACCAAATTTCAATGCGGTTAGAAATTAATCTTCAGGCAGACTAACATGAAAAGATGTGTACTCATTCACTTGGCCATACTGTTGATTCTGTGCAATTTTAACGCAAACTGCTTTATCCAGTAGTATTTTTCATTTAATTAAATTTTCAAATTGTTGGTTTGCGATAGATTTATCAATTCTACTCACAGAAAGATATCTTTAAGGGCCTCAACTTTTTTATCTTCGTGTAGAGTCTGTGTTGTTTGAAAAATGAACATAATCCTTGCGAGCTTAACGTAAATGATATTGATGCCGTTGGTGTTTTCGCTTGTGTACTTTGGTCCTACATGTGAAGCTTTTAAAGTAGATTTTGTCGATGTAGTATAATTTAATGCCCTTAATCTTGAAACTAATATCGCCGCTGGGTTAAGAGTTAAGTCTTGTATATAGGTTGCCTCCGTTTTAAATATTGATACCGTCAAAAATTGTCTCTAAAAGTGAATGGCAACGGTTTTAGAAAACTAATGTATCCACTTGTACGTTTCTCAGCTTCCCTTGGTTTCACTCACAATAAATGAGTTCAAAACAAAATATATGCGATCACTAGTTTTAGAGAGAGCAAGACGCAAAGAATTTTAGTAGTGTGGTAACCACATATTTGAAGGAGTAACAAGTTTTCGTTAGTTAGGACCTTTTGTTATTAAATAATTGTGTAAAACGACTTGCCTTCTTTGAGTTGTCTAGAACAATGCTAAGAACAAGCTCGGGATCGAATCCAATGGAGTCAGATTGTTGACTCGGTACGGGCCATTAATGCTCTGAAAAATCCCTTTACATCCCTCGCCCGTTGGGTTTCGAAACACTGCAGCTTTAATTACTGTGCCAATTTCTCGATATCCATAAGTTTGATATGGTGATAAATTACTAACGTTGTACTGTAATATTAAATAATTTTTCTTAAAGAAAACTATAATCCTCAACGAACTCGAGTAAATAAGAATTATAGTACAAAGTTTTAGACAATTTACTTTGAAATTGTTCACCTATTTGGTTACATTTAATGACACAAATAAAATTTATGCTAATCTAGACCATAAAAATTAGTTTTTCATCTCGTTTCACATCAATAATTTTACGATTTCCGTCAACAACAAATTATTGGCTTAAAGAATGAAAAATGAAAAATAAAATTATACTGGAACTCCGGGAATCAACGCAATAAATAAAAATAAAAACAAATAATTATTAATAATGGATCGTTCTATATATATCGTGTCTATAGATTTGTTGTCTTGTAAAAGCTATAAAAATGTCATAAGACATAATTAGTTTTTTTTTTTTTTTTTTTTTTTGATAAAAGCATTTTAATTTTATTTAAAATTATAACAGGCAATAAATTATAAGGATATAAATGCGAGCAGGTACTTATAGGTACCATTAAAACTGTGAAAGTAATTTGATTTATATATGAAATATTATCAAAACATAATATATCATCCTAACACGCCATAATATATAATATATAGAGGTGCCCGATATTTTATGTTGGACATCATTTTTTAAATATTTAACACCTTTTTGAAATTAAAATTTCCAATGTCTGCGTGAATATATAGATCAAAGTTTTAACGACAATAAAAAAATTATCTTAATTCAATTTAAATAAAAATAAAATTTTTTATTTTATCTTTTAATGCGTTTATATAGAAGTACCTATATCGTTTAAGGAGGATTACGTTATAATACTATTCGACTTGTGAGGCATTTAAAACGAGCTAATGATGGTGGTTGTTTATATCAACCAAATGAAAAGGTCAAGTTTAAAATCAAAACAATGAGAAAATACGAAACATATCCAGCTTCTCAATTTAAATCTTCCAAAATATGTATACAATATCGTTGTTTCTTCTTCTTACAAAATTCAATTTTAAATCCTTCTTTTTAACAAACATAAAAAGGAATAAACAAACATCACACGCTGAACCATATTGTATAGAGATGGAATTTTATTTGAGATTGATTTTAAATGATTCCCTTTCTGACAGCAGATCACATTAAATTGTATTATACACAAAACACTTTAGACACACACACAGACAGACAGAGTGATACACAATAAATTGAAATTTTAAATGATTTTTTTTTTCATGTTTTGGATTTATCTAAGGGTGGCGCTTACAGATTATTAGAACAGAAAATATAATAAATTAGAATTTGTTTATTATAATATTGTGTGTTGCGCGGCGGTTAACATAGAATCTACAATAAATAGAAAGGAAACTAAACATGGGATTATCGAAAGATATCATTAATTTTGTATTTGTCAATATAAATTGACGGAGGGTGAATTGTAGTTGATGTTGATCGAAAATGATTAATATCTTGTACAAATATTGGTTTGTGATACACTTCGTAGCCATAAAGTCAGTAGTGCATCTTAATGCAATCTAATCCAAATACGGGTATGGTGGCTTATACGCTCATAATTGATGTAATAGAGTAGTAAATTTTGTTTTACTGAAATTAAGATTAATTTGAAGTTTGTGATTTTGCCCTTTTTGACAGATATTAAAGGAAGTCCAGCCAAAATAACTATGAAATTTCGAGACCAGGGTGTGCATAATTAGATTCTTGCTGCCACGAGGAAGATAGATAAATGTTCGTCCGATATTTAGGGAATATCCTCCAATTCTGCGGTATTCATAAATGAAACAGCTGTTCTGCAAAGCGCGTCAAACAAAAAAAGGAGGACTATCAATATCTTTGGATACGAAACGGCAAACTATTTAGGAAAGTTGATGGTAGTGAAGTCAAGGTTATCAATACATATTTTCCTTTTATTATATAATGTCAAATTTTACTGACCTAGATTAGAGTAGTATTGTGATTAGAGTAGTATTGTAAATTGCTTCTGGTGAATTTGTCAACTCTGAGTACCGTGCTGGACTTCATTGTCGGAAATATGGATTGAATCCTATGAATCACAATTTTATAAAATTTGTGGATACAATTCATTTTTCTTGTGTAATGATTGTGAAAGAGCTGCTGGTGTGGAAAATTTCTCGAATGAACGAATCCATGCAGAAGCTGTTAAACATCTGGATGTTTATGATTGAATTTCAAGTATGGTGTGATAAATTTTAACTGTCTGTGTTTATACATAGGTATATCCTATGTTCAATATTGACCAATTCATGAGTGAATTTAAAATATTATTGGAATATTATATAGCAGCTCAAGCAACTTTATTATTTTGGAGACTTTAACATAGATATCGTATCTACTGACAATTCCATTCTACTGATAAACCTGACCCTTCGGCGTTTTCGTAAGATCTTGTAGCTGCGTATTTGAAAGTGAAGGTGGCCGTATTTTAAGTACTGATAATTTGCCTATTTTGCTTAAAGTTAGTTTAAATGTTGAATTCAGTACTCAAAACATTTCAAAAGGTACTGTTATTGAGAAAAATATTATTGACTTGACTGATTGGGATATAGTTTTCATGGCTACTTCTGCAATCAAAGCCTTAGCAAGCAATGAAAAAGCAATGGAGTGTGGTTAATTCTATCCTAGGAAACTATAAGAAACAAGCAATTATGAAAGAAATTGAACATGTGGATTGTCACTAATTCGTTTGATATAGGTAATGCCTTCAATTACAATTTTGCGTCTGTTGCTAATATTAATAATCATCAAATAGGAAATCCACCTTCACAAAATTCAAAATTCGTTTGTTTTCAACAATATTACAGAATATGAATTAATGCTATAAGTATACACTCTTTAAAGAACAAAAACTCAATGGGAACCGATGAGCTACCTCAAACTTCATCACAATTTATACGAAAAAACTAAAAATCGCGAATAAAGATAACAGATGCTAAGTCAAAAGTTAAGTAATTTTAATAAATTACAACGATATTTTTAGGGTGGGAGGATGAATATATTAACTTACCCGAAAAGTATAGGTAAGCCCCGAAGTGCATATAAAACAAAATGCTTCTGAATCATTCCTATTCTCTCCGACTGACATTGATAGAATGGAGACCAAACCTGAAAAGCGTACACTAAAATGGATCGGACAAAGGATACATACAAAAATTTTACAATGAGGGGTCACAAAAGTATTCACAGTTTCGCTTGATGAAACCTAACATAACATAAGCTTTCGCAACAATGGTGTCTACAGGCGTGCTATAAAGAAAATATTTCTGCCGTAAAGACGAACGAAATAGAAAAAAATAAAGTACCTTCTTTTATTTACCAACATTCAATAACAGTTCGTAAGTAATCGACCAATTACAGAACTTGTTCAAATCACTTTGCAATTTCAAACAATTTGATATATTAGCAATGGGGCTAAAATTTTGTAAATCATCAGCGTAAAAGTGAGACATTGAGCAAATTCAAACTCCTCAATGAGGTTATTAGTGGCTGCGTTGTGGTACACTAGAGGTAACACGAAATAAACGAGAACAAGAATCATTAATAATCACAAATTGGTAACGGTAAGAATGCAATCACCTGACAGGGATAAACTCACAATTTAGTTTCTCTAGCTAATCGATAAGAATTGAATGATTACAATTGAATGGTAACAGTGGAGCTACCCGGATAGAGCCAGTGCTAAGCAGGAGAAATAAACGTTTTCACGTGAAATTCTAAAAATTTCTGTACCAACGCTTCGAAAAGTTTTGATTACAATCAAAGATTTGATTACAATCCAGACCGAATGCTTTAATTAAAAATGAGGGTCAAAGAAAAAGCTAAGCTCACAGCACAGCGCTTAATTAGGATAGGTTGAAAACCATCATGACCACATAGCTCCCTTATTAATATCAAATTGCAATAAACCATCATAAACACCTGCTCCAGCAAAATTAAAAAAATTAAAATCATTTTTAAGATGAGAAACTAGAGTTGCAATATTTGATGTAGCAGATGGTGAAGAAGGTTATAAACAGAAAGAAAATAATCGGCAAAGAGAATGCAGATGGTGTGGGAAACCCTGCTACTTTCCTTTTACCATTTATGAAATTCCGGATCCTTTTTGGATTTGAACTTAATTCATCTTCTATCTGCAAAATATAATTATTATACAGAAATCAATTTAAAGTTTTAAACTCCTTTCGAGTTACAACAAAACTAAAATGAAAATCCACACCGTGAAATCTATACAGAAAATGAAATTAGTTACAGCGTTTTTCGAGACGCAATAACACGCCTTCGATGAGCGATTCTGAATTTTTGTTCTTCGAAAATCTTTGATTACCGGAGTGCCAGTACCAATTTGACTACATAATTTGCACACTAGAGTACCCAACATCTGGCTTAAGCAATTTAAAACGTAATTTTCCAAATTCATACACCAACTTTTAAAAATAGAAAATTAAGTCGAAATAAATTCTAAAGACATTGCCACATGCACACTTGCTCGACTGACAGAGCAAAACTACAAATTTAGTTTCAGACTAAATTATTCTATGTACATTATCAAAATTAATAAAAACTAGATTAGATTTCCAAAACCTATTTTATTAGTTAAAAATTTTATAAAATTCGGAACAATAAAATTCGGTTGACAAAATCTAAAATGGTATAATTTTTGTCGTTTTACGAACTTATTTTTGTCGAAAAGTTTAAATGGTATAATTTTTTTCGGTTTTCGAACGCATCAAAATGGAACGATTTTATTTTGTCGGGTATTACATAACCTCACTTAAATGTGTTTTTAGCTTGGATTTTGTTTTTTCTGTGTATAGCTGATGTAAAATGAAAAAATCTATAATTTTTATGTAATTGTTAAATATTAATATGCATTAATTTAATTATATTTATATTTATTTACATAAATATGTATCTATATATGTATATAAAATAAATATTTAAGGAATAATTTGAGACCAAATTAATAATTTAGGTCGAAACGCAATCTTGACATAATAATTGTTTTTCCAAGCCAAATGTCACTTTTTATAATTTTTAATTTCAATTTTTAATGTGGCATCAAAATCGCCCGTCCGACCGAATTGTTCGGTTTTGTATCTTCATGTGGCAATGCCTTAACATTTGTATTTTCCTAATGTCGTTGACAAATAACTACAAAAGTATATGTTAAATGTTGGTCGTATATAAAAATATACTCGTATGCATACGATAATGTCATAAGGAAAGCTTACAAAGATTTTGTTTTATAAACACAGACACTTAACACAAGAGGAAAACTCAAAATAATTCATTCACATCAAACACATTATATATATATACGTACATATATACCATTTAAATACGAACCAGACATCATTATGACAATCAAATGTTAAACAATTAAATTTTTAACAAAAATAATGAATGCATATCGTTTATGCACGTTTTTTTTTATTTATATAGAAACAAAATTAAAAATAAAAAATTCGTTAAAGCAATAATTTACTGCAGTGTCTTACCAGTTTGAAATTTAATTTAAGAAATTGAATTGTCTTGTCAGTTTGTATTGTTTAAAAATATAAATTAAATGTATATATTTTTATATGTGCGATACACATAATTTTTATTTTTTTTTTAATTAAATTTCTACTGCAAACTAAATTATAATCTAAAATTAAAAATAAACAAATGAAAAAAAAAGATTAATTCACGTGATTTTTAATTAGATAAGATAGAAATGGTTTATTTTGATATAAATACATACATATATACATAATATATGTATATTTTTATGCAAATGGAAAATGTCTTTGTCATACACACATTTGTGCCAATTTACTTACAAGATATTATGTCTAATGTAAATAACGGTCATAGATTTAAATATACATATACATAAATTATATAGTTTGATAATAGTATTACAGTAAAACTATACACAGAATGTGGCTCAGATATTATATAAAATAAAAAATAAATCGACAAAAAAATGTATGTTACTGACCGAGCACAGTACAAGAAAAATTCTCATTCGATCTATCTAATCTAATTTTCATTTACATGCTAATCTTACACCAAACATACTGTGTTGTAAATTATTTAACAAACTTTTTCTTATTTTTTTTTTTTTTTTTGTTTATTTACCGTAAATAATTAAGATTTCAAACAATTTAGATATAATAAAAATACAAACAAAAATCCTACACTATATAATAATTAACTAATTAGATTTAGTTTTGCGCGGCGCATCTGACAGCGCGTGTGTGTGTATGTCTAAAGAATTTTATTAAGGCTATAGAGATTAAGATTTTTTTTTTTAACTTAGATAAATAAAGAACAAACACAAAAAAATGCATTAAATCACATTTAATTGGATAGATTTTGTTTTTAATTTTTATGATAGTTTTATTATCTTTAAAGTGTCTGAAGGAATCAAAACAAATACATTAAAAATTACATAACAAGTTTTTATGATCCTTTTCTTTTTTTGTTGGTGTTATTGGTGTCGATACAATCGGCACACTTTTTTCGTCTAGTTCAGTATATTGAATCGTTAAAAAATGGAACAAAAGGGTCCTGGTAGTTTACGATAATTTCGATTCTAAGAATTTATTAGTTTTCGATTTTTAGTTTTTATTTTTTTTAGATAGTAACTCTTAAACTGATAATGTGATTTTGTGTATATAATAAAAATTAAGATTTTATTGAGATGATCGATAAAATGTGACACGGTGTTTTGTTTGTAGTGTTCGAAAACTTTCACATTGATTACGATGTTTTTATTGACGGACGAGTTACATTTTCCAGGAACTTTAAACGTATATAGAAATGGAATTCAACTAATGCAAGATATAAATATGTTAATCATTTGGCTTATTTGTCAAATACGTTGACGTAAAAAAAGTTGCAATTTAGATCACTGGGCTAACTACACGCATTCTTAAAACGACATTGTTAAAAAAGAAGAACTGGTCAGTCCAAGCTAAATGATTCTCAGCTTCGTTGGTCTCAAAATCAATAAAACAAAATATATTATCACTGTAGTTGACCCAAATGTTGCTGTAACTTTTCTGTGCTCCATTCAATTTATGTGACGCTATTGGATGTTCCATTTCGTTGCTGCCATTCTGAAACAGTTTAACTGCCTAGACTTGTTGTTGATACATCTACTTGTATATGTAGAAAATGCGTGAGTAATCTGGTTGAGTGACCACAAATGCACAGGTCAATAACACCTCTAGATTTGTACTTTTAAGCGACTAGCAATTAACTCTAACAGTTCCATATGCTCGGAGAATGTAGCAGATGTGACAGATCGTCTAAGTAAACGAATCCCTGTCATACAAATCGTGAAGAATTACAGCATCACAGTAAACTGATATATTGGGCTGCCCGGCACAGTAAATATGGTAAAGGAATTGGCCAAAATGCATTTTTCAGGTCTAAACTGGAGATGAATCTGGGATGTTCCAATCGACTAAGTCGATTGGAACATCCCAGATTCATAATGTAATTTTATGCCAGCACTGTAATTTTGTGCTATTGGGATTTATTAGTCCAAAAGCTTCTCCACCTTCCTACTAAAGGCGAGGGTGTTGTTTGCAGAGGCCAATTTACATTTCTCCGGGGTCAAATACCTCTCTTCAAAACGAAGCCACCTCAGTGTACACGGAACAATACACTCACATAGTATGTACTCGCGGTTTCTATTTCTTCCAAACAGAGTCGGCACTCCGCCTCTGTGGACAGGTTCATTTTATTCAAATGATATCTCACGTTGCAGTGACCTGAAAAAAACCTCACTAGTTTCCTAATATTTCGTTTACAAAAATTTACCGTCAAGTCCTTATGGTGAAATGGTCTGATCAAAGATTTGGCTTGTCTAAGACTGGGAATACAGTTTCAATAGGTCAAGCACGGTTTTTCATTTACTAATTGTGTAGCCTGGAGAGACGATGCTACCAGGGATGCCACAGAAAAATGCCTGTCCGTGCAAGCTCGTCGGCTATCTCATTACCAGTGATGCTCTTGTGACCAGGTAATCACCACAACGTAACTTTGTTATAGCAAGAAAGAGATTGTTGCAGTTTGCAGCAACTTTTACCCGACTTAGAATCCAGGCAGTTGAAAGCCAGTGCTTTCAATGCTGCTTAGCTGTCGGAGAAAATGTGGATGGAGGCGCCTTTAAGACCTTTAGTTATAATAGTTGAGAGGCAGGTTTCAATGGCATGAATTTTGGCTAGAACACACACGCAAAAGTTCCCAGTGATTTCAATGTTTTGAAGTT
The DNA here is from genome assembly GCA_963556175.1 of Tipula confusa. Lineage (NCBI taxonomy): Eukaryota > Metazoa > Arthropoda > Insecta > Diptera > Tipulidae > Tipula > Tipula confusa. Next base: position 147,388,275 of record OY744476.1, read on the forward strand.
GGGTCCAAAGTCATCAATGCCAGCTCCTCTATCCATTTTATTCTGACTGAGAACCAGACTAGGCTGCTAGGTTCCATAGGAAGTCCACCAGTATCACAATCTGTTTTATCAAGGACTATTACCCCGGAATTCCTGCCAAAGCAGAGTTCTTTGGGCATCACGTCCGGGAGTACAAAGAACATATCCAAGTCTGAAAGTTCATTCAAAATGTCCAGATGATCCATATGATTATCATGACTATATTGATTCACTAGCTGGAATCTAGCTGCACCAGTAGCAGCTGATTTTTTGACGTAGATATGAAGTAGAGTGAGTCCAATGCGAGCTTCCATTGCCGCCGTAGCAAAGGTGCGCATAGCGTCTGTGATTCCGAAATATGCTAGCTTCTGCAATGAGGTTCGCTATTGTTCATAATAACTTTATGATGTATACCTTATGCCACCAAAACTATGGCCCCATAGGTTACAATTGGCCTTACTATGATGATGTAAGTATATCTAGTAATCCATTTTTGATTTTTTAGTTGAGACCCCAAGTCCTGCCAAACATACGCCGACAGGCCCACCGGGACTGTTTTGCTAGGGTTTGTCGAAATGCCCTCTTTAATGCACCAATTTGAAATAACAAGCAAAGCCTTTTTACGGTCTTACTTTACTGTTATACTCATAGACACTATAATCACCGGAGAATTCCATGGGCTGGATGATTGTTTGATCACTCCCAAGTTTAGCATGCGATCAATTTCCTGGTCGATTTCTTACTGTTTATTGGGAAACACAACCATAATATGGTTGTTTCCCAATCCGAGTAAAAAATGATTCTGAAGATGGTAATTCAGCTTTAACATGATCGAGTACTAGTTGTTGTGGTATAGTATGGTCATATGCTCACACTTCCTCTGTTTTCGTCATCGTAATTGTATTCTTACTCGATTTCATCCAATTCAGCATCTAGATCTTCATAACAAACTTGTTGCTTTACTGAAAGTATCCTTAGGAGTTTCTTGTCTGTTCATTATCAACCCACATTCAGAGTTATTTCCAAATCGTCGCTACATGTCTTCCAGAGATCGGCAACGCCGTTTCACTCATCATGCAGCGCCGTTTGGAGACCTTATCGCATATTTCTACGCAAAATCGTATAAATTTGACTGTCTGAGATGGTCTTATTGGCTTATGAAGCTAGCCACAGAATCGCTAGGTAAAATCCCTGGAAACTCTCTAGAGAGTAAAGTTGCTTGAGATTATTCTACAATATCGAAACATCGTCATATCTATACGTCTAGTTTCAAATCTCAGCAACATCTCTCGCTTAATTATTTCCCAAACTTTGTTCAGGGTCACGATCCCTCATTGTACAGAACCAATCTAGTGTGTCGTCCTGCAAACATAAATCAAGCACTTCAAATAGATCATCAAGTGATCTAGTTATATGGTACAGCTGCTTCTTGAACTCGCAAACTTTACCTGTCAGGTGTTAACTTCTTGTTTTATAATCGCTCCATCGAACTAATTCCTAAAGGTCTGATCACTTGAAATCCTCTTGCTTTTAAGCTGGTGTAACTTAACAATAGTTTGTTAGATTTACCCGCTGGAAAAAACCTGTCTCTAATCCTGATTTCGGTATAGTTTTAGGAGATTCTGGTACAATGGAATTTTTTCATTGTCCTTGAAGAGACAAATCACTAGTCACTTAAGATAATTGTGTGAGGAAAGGATATAAAAGTACGTCTTGCCGCTAGCAACCGTTCTTTCTATACTCTACGTCATCTGCTAAATTCAAAATACCTTGCAAATGTCAACCACCTGAAGTTGTAATATGTGTTGAAAAGATGAAAGAAGATTGACTGATGCGCTTGCCCAAACGTGATAATAAACACTTACAAATCGCTTCAACCACGGGATCAGTCATTTCATGATAATTTCTATGGTGTTGTTAAAGAAGTAAAGGGACAGCGAATACGCTGGCTCGGTCACGTTTCGCGAGGCGATCTCAAACGGATGATACATCAATCTCTAAAAGAAAGGGTAGGCACAGAGGCCACTGTCAGGGACGATAGGTTTTTGGGTATTGAGAACGACCTTTACTCTTTTGGTTTTGTATACTTGACCCAGTTACTAAGCCAATAGAGGTTATCAAATGATATATAGTGGCGTTAACTAACCTTTTCTTTAAATATTTTGTGCATATTGTACACGCTACTTTTTAAAAATTTATTGGCTTCTTTTGACAGTAGTATTCATGCAAGAGAGCACATGTGCTACTGCTAACACGATTATGCCTTAATAAAAAAATTAACAGCTGATCGATTTCTTACGTCAAAAACAGATGAATCTTTGCCCACAGTATTATTTTGGGTGGTTGCGTTAGATGGGCTTCCAATTCTCGTCGTTTTGAACTCCATAGATTCAAGCACCCAATTTTATTATACAACCGAACCCAACAAAATGTGTCTTTGGACATACCGAAATGATCAAAAAGACTGTAATATTCGTGCTGTTTTAGTATTATTCTTTGACTTCCTCAAAAAAGAAACGTTTTATGAATCCCGTTTTAAAATGTCCACGGTTCTGGACAGATTTGGAATTTAGAAAATTGTATAAAATTATTGGGGAATACATGTTTTTGATGATGATCCAGATGGAGCTTAGCATGATGCTTATGATGGAGTGGTCTTTCTTCTAATTGCATTATTTTCTTAACGTTAACGCGGAAAGAGTTTTTATCCAAGCGAAAAAGAATGGAATACGATTTCGTAAGTTCTGTAACTTAATTTCTGAAATAGATGAACTTTCAAAAGATCAAAACACTACCTATATAAGTACTAAACAAATATTTTAGAGAAAACAGTTAAAAAGTTTATTTTAAGGTTAGTTTGCAAAAAATGAGAAATTTTTTATTGACACACTATACACTCAACAAAAAAAAATGTCACGAATTCTAAAAAATAATCCCCCATTCTGTCAAATTTACATTAATTGTTATGTGTTACTTGTATATTTATTTTTTCATTTTCATGTTCTTGACTAAACGGAATTTTTCACAAGTTTTCTTCTTTTGAAGAGGATTTCTTCTTATAGGAAAACTTGTCATTTTAAATTTAGAAAAATTAAACAAAGTTGAAAATTATTTTCACCGTAAAAAATTATATATTTGCTGGTATTGCGCCAACATTGACAAGTCATCACTGCAACACTATTTAAGTACTACACTTTATACATTCCGCGCATAATTGATTTATGATTATTTATTCATGTTTAACGACGCTAAACAGTGGATTTCTGTTTTCTATCTGTCGCCTTTAAACATCATACATATAATATAAAAATAGATGCAGTGTGGTAAAATCTTAATTAGAATTCAAGTATGCAAATCCGAGAACTAAAGAAGACATTAAACTGGAAAATTGGAAAACATTTTTTTTATTTATAGAACTTCAATAAGTAAAAATTTAATGAAGCAAAATCAAAAACAAAAATATTTCCGCACTCTTTTGGTAATTAGGTAATGAAAATCTATAGAGACATAATATACAGTTTGGTACTTTCGAAGAAAATGAGTCAAGTTCAATGTCTATATAGCGAGAAATTTCAATAAAAAAAAGTTCTATTTGCCAAAATATTTATTTATTTGTTAACATTTGTAATGAAAAACGGCTTTTAGCGGAAAATACCACTTGTTAATTTTAATAAATTTCGAAAAAATTTTGAAAATTTTTTTTTTATTGAAAATTTTAGTTTCACAAATTTGCAAGATTTTAAAAAAAAAATTTTTTTGTTTCGTTACAGAAAGAGTTCATTGATGATTGTATATTTAATGAGGCAATAGAACAACATCATTACAATACATATTCATCGTCGTACCATTCTAATCCACGAAGGAAACTATATTTAGCATTAAATAAGCATGGGCAACCGCGTAAAATTCAAATTCCAGCGTCACGTCCATTAGGTAAATTAGCAACATATACAAAATCATTAACCCAGACGGTACCGCATGAACGTGTCGAAAAACTAATAACACGTTTATTTGGGCCGACCTACATTCGACATGGACTAAAACAATTGTGTGAGTCTGGCAAAAGTATAACCGAATTAACAGCGAAAACGATGAAAACCAAACCGAAATGTAACCTCAAGAAACAACAACAGGTGATGACCAAAAAGAAACGAAATAAGCGAAGATGTCGACCAGATGAACCCGAAAGTGATTTATGTATAAAACCACCAATTTCGAATCATCAACAATTGACATCATCATCAACATCATCACCATCGCCGAATTCCGACAGTAATAATAAGCCTAATCAATTGCAACAGACACGCAATCGTAAAAATCAAAAAGTGGCCGGACAAGGAAATCTAAAACATGAGAAATGTACGGAAGACGATTGTAAACGGAATAAAAATCAAAAGAAAAATAATAAAATGGCGGGCAATCAGCAAAATGGTCCGGCTAATAGTAGTATTAATAGTAATAGTAGTAGTAGTACAACAAATTTAAAAAAAAATCGACAAAATAAGCCACAACTAAAAAAAGGTGGTAATCACCATCAAAAAGTTTTGAATCCGCGAAGGAGCACTACAACAATGCAACCTACAATAAAATCGGCGCAGCAAAGAAGAGGCGGTACAAAAAGTGGTGTACTAAAAGTTATTCCGACCACGGAAACAACCACAATAGTCGCATTTCTATCATCAACAACAACCCAACGAACACTGGACGATGACGAAATGATGTACAATGACGAAAGTGTCTTATCATCGGCGTCAACAGAATCGTTTATGGACGATGACGATGGTGTCCTAGAATTATGGGATGACAGTAATTTAATCGGTGATGATGATGTTGTCGATGGTGATGATGATTCAGATGAGTTTGATGCGAGGAAATAAAATAGCAAACGTGATTATGTTTACAAACAATATATATATATATATTGATTGTTATTTATATAATTTTATAATTTTGTGTTATATTAATTAATATTTAATTTAAACAAACGAAAAAAAAACAATAATCTCAGGTAATTTTTATGAAAAAATATTAATTTTTTTTCCTTTTTTTTAATTTTACATTTTTTAATTTTTTCATCATAAACATGCTAACGTGCATAAACCCTTTTTGAAAGAACTAAAAATTCTTTAAATAAATCATATTATAATAAAATAATTAGAATATTTTTAATTAATTAAATACTCTGGTTCCTATTTAAAATCATGAAAGTATGTAAAATTCAACAAAAAAAAAGCACGGTAATCAATAAAGTTTTACATTCTAGTCAATAGGCTTATCGTAAATGTACATAAGTTCTATGTTTTTTTTTTATAATAATTCAATAGTTTAACAACTAAATAAAAAGAATAAAAGACACAGTTTTTTTTAAATATAAACAGTGTAAATACTAAGTTTAACAGTTGAAATCAATATGCGTGGTCAGTCAGTTTGATTTACACTTTAAAATCGTCTCGAGTATCAAAATGCTGTACAAATCCTGTGAATCTCCTCTATTCGTTATGAATCTCCAACGTACAATTATTTTTGACCAATAATTAATACTGTTGAACATTTAACAGTTGTTTTCCTACCACTAATACTCTTACTTAATACACAAAACATAAAAATGTGCCTTATAATTAATAAATGCATCATTAATAAACAAACAAACAAAACAAAAAAAATAAAGTATTACCAGCGCTCAAATGAAACAAATCAACGCACTACTTAATGTTCACATACGTTACTATTAATAAATATAAATATTAAAAACTTAACTAGTCATTAAAGGGTTACAAACTATTGTTAAATATTTAATTTCCATGACGGTGATTTCGAAAAATTAAATAAACCATTCATCATCCTTTTGGTCACATCCAAAAACCCCGAACACAAAAAATATAACCCCGCTACCACATTTTTCCATTTAATTAATTTGCATTTTTTATTATTTTTTTTTTTTTAATTTTGATTAGAAGAAAAAAAAACATTATACAAAAACCTCGCTAAAAACTCAGATTAAATAAACATAAATAAAATAAATTAATCAAAAATAATAAAATTTAATTTTTTTTTTAACTCAAAAAGACTGAATAGAATTATAGTTAAATAATATTTTGTAATAAATAAAATAACAAATAAATAGTTTTGACGAAGGTGATTATCAAATATAATTTTAATTTAATTATAAATGTACATAGATATGATTAAAACAAAAATAATTAATAAAAAATAAAAAGATCACACAATTTAATTTATTTTAATTAAAAACAAAATATATGAATATTAAAGTTTTAAAAATATTACTTAAGATTATGATTAGAAATTTTTTTCAAAATTTTATTTTGTATTATTTATTTTAAATTTTAAATTAACCAACTTTTTTTTTTTTTTTTATTGCGATAAATTATTTAAACAAAATAATTAAAAACAAATTAAACTTTTAAGGTTCCACTAATAAAATCTCGAATATACAAAAAATTATTAAAATTTAAATTGCACTTAATTTGATTTGTTTTATAATTTTATGAAATCGATTATAATTATAAAAAGTTTAAAAATAAAAATTTTATTTACTAATTTTTCAAACGCTTTGTTTAACAACTTTAAATAATAAATTTTAAAGTTGAATTAAATATCGAGATAGTTACAATAAAAGTATAAATTAAAAAATTATTTATTTATTTAAATCTGTTTTTTTTTATAATTAAAACAAAATTAATTTTTTTTAATACATAAAAATAGAATCAGAATTTATAATAATTTTTCGTTAGTAGACTTTAGATATTTAAAACCCTCCGATTTGCCATATACTCTAATTAAACTATAATCTATAAACAAGAAATTAGTAAAAAATTAAATAAATAAACACAGATTTTATGAAACCAAATAAGTTTTTAAAAAATATATATTAAAACATATAATTATGTAATATTACTAAAAGAAGAAAATGAAAAATGAAAATCAAATTTAAATTTGTTAGTTAAAAGAACAAAAAATGAAAATAAAATAAATAAAATTTAAAAAAAAAAATTTAAAAAAAAATTAATAAAAATTATAAATATTTAAAAAAAAAAATTATGTTTTTAATTTTCTAGACCATTGATTTATATGATTAGAAAAATTCCCGATAGAGTAAGTATAATACTACTAAGACTGTGTCCGAAACCACGATAAATATTTGTGAATAAAATTGTTGACATTTATTTGTCAACAAATTCCAAATTTTTTATTACACTGTCCGAAAAGTATAATAATTGATTGAAATATTTCCCCGCCTTATATGGTTTTAAATTCACTTTTTGTGAGGTATAAGAACTATTGATTGATTTGATTGATTAGAGTGTACGGCCAAGGATGAACCAGGAACACCTGGAATGATGGGTTCACCGTATACCCGAGTTACATATAACAAAACCGAAGGAGTGGATGGAATGTTAGTTATAACAGTCTCGACCCAGTTACAGACACCTAAGCGATCGGTAGTAATAATTTGTACCTAAGTTCGATTTTTTCGACTAATTTATAGGCTAAACTTACGCTATTAACCACCATATTTTATTGAAAAAACTCCTCGCGAGGTTACTTTTCAATTTAGTTGTCATTATCACAAAAGAATCAACTTTTCATTGAAAATAATTGACGGTAACGATGAGTTGTTTGACTTATTAATTTTGACAATGATTATGATGTAAGTGCTCGTATTTTAGATGCCATGACTCTAGTTTAAAACAGTCGAAATTGGACGCATCAAATTAATTTACAAAGAATTTAATTTCTGCTAAAACCAGTCTTAACCCTATAATCACCGACAAATATATTACAATACACTCATATCAATGAGCTCAAAACAATATTTTAGTTTCCACGCAAGGCACAGCTTATTCTATTGCCACTAGTGCCGTCTATTATTGACTGAGCGTAATGTACCATCGAAAAATTTAGTCAGTAATTTAGTCGAACAAATCGAACTCAGGCACACAGTATCAGTATTTTTTTGTGGCGGAGAAAAAGGAAAGGTAAGTTAATAATAATAATAAAATTGGTCCAATATCTCGGTGCCCAATATTTAACTACTATTAGCACAAGAAAGTCACAATTATACTGAACTGCTCTGCATTCTGCCAACTCTTATCAGCAACTCTATAGTACCACCGTTTAACTGTATTCTGCAAAGATTCCCTGAAAACAAAATCTAATAATGAACTAATTGCACTTATTCGTAGGCTGTAATAGATTGTTTGCCTGCAAATACTAATTAATTTGTCCCATTGTAGCTAATAAAAAATATGAAAATATAATAATATAACATAATAGTACAACAATACAATAATATAACAATATAATAATAAACAAAAAGTAACAAGTAAATACGTCAGTTATTTGCATGCAAATTTTATTTATATTCACTTTACTCGACACAAATCACCGAATTTATTATAAGCAAGATTTTAATAAAATTAGCAAACGTTGAAATTTGATCGAACTTACCGTTTTGTGCTAAATACAACAAGTATATACATGATTATAATTTTATTTATATTCACTTTACTTGACACAAAATCACCGAAATTATTATGAATAAGATTTTATTAAAATTGTTAAACGTTCAAATTCGATAGAATTCACCGTTTTATGCCATATACATCAAGTATTTCATCAAAATGAAAATTTTATTTTTATTTACGTTACTTGACACGAAATCACCGAATTTATTATAAATATGATTTTATTCAAATTTTTAAACGTTCAAATTCGATCGAATTCACCGTTTTATGCCAAATACATGAAGTATTTGCATGAAAATCTTATCTTATTCACTTTACTTGACACAATATCACCGAAATTATTATAAACAAGATTTAAATAAAATTTCCAAACGTTCAAATTCGATCGAATTCACCGTTTTATGCTAAATAAATCAAGTATTTGCATGAAAATCTTATTTAATTCACTTTACTCGATACAAAATCACCGAAACTATTATAAATAAAATTTTATTAAAATAATTAAACATTAAAATTCGATTGAATTCACCATATTAAATAAATCAAGTATTTAAATAAACATCTTATTTATATTTACTTTATTAGACACAAATTACCGAAACTATTATAAATACATTTTTTTTAAATAATTAAACGTTCAAATTCGATCCTTTTTTGTGAATTGATTGATTGATTGATTGATTTTGAATGTACTGCCAAGCATTAAGTAGGATATCCCGGAAAGCGCCGGGCCCACAGTACACCCGTTTTTACATATACTTGGAAGGATATGGAAGGATACTAGTTAAATTATTTTTTTTTGAGATCGACCCGGTTACAGACACCTTGGCGGCCAATAGTTAGTAAATTTTTGTGGGTTAGGGAAAGGAAAAGTATGTTAGTTATGACTTAATTGGTCCGATTTCTCGGTATCCAATATTCAAACTACTGTTAGTGTAAGACAATCACATTTTTGTTGTTGTACTGCTCTGCATTCTGCCATCTCTTATCGCAACCCCAATGTGCCACCATTCATCTGTAATCTGCAGAGGTTTCCTGAAAACAAAATCTATTAATGCACTAATTGCTCTTAGCCATAGGCTGTAAGAAATAGAATTAATTTCAATCTGAAATTATAATTTAATTAATTATAATATTATAAAATTATAATTCTGCAATCCATATGCTGTAATAAATTTGATTAGTTTCCCTTGAAATTCGTTCCGTTGCGTTTTTGCTAAAAATTAGGTGTTAATTTAGTACCGTACTATAGTGGTAATATATTATTTCATATCTTGGTACTATATTATTTCATATCTTGGCACTGTTATAAAATATAACAGTACCAAGATATGAAATAATACAACTTACAATAATATAACAATATAAACACCAAAATTCAAATCTGAAACATAAGAATATACAAAATATAAAATATAAAGATATAGAAATTAATTAAATAACATCGGCATTTGTACGCAAATTAAATGGAGCAGCGATACTTGATTCGTCACTTATTATTTTATGGCCCTTAAGATCTTCGTTAAAATATGTAAGGAGAAGCCAGAATATGTTGTAGGAGAAGCCAGCATCCCTAATCTTCGGGATGATAGCTTTCAACAACGTCACGTATTTGAGCATACGGATATTTTTTTGGGTTTAACACAAAATCTTCAAAGCTTTTCTGGTACAGATATAATTTATATAACTTCATTTTATTAAATAAAATTGATCTATCAACATATAAATTTTAATTTAAACCCTAAAAGAGACCACCCAAATATCACGAATAGACAAAACCACTCTACACTCCAACAAAACTAAAAGATCCTAAGAATTACAAATACTTCAAAACTAATAAATTTAGAGTTATTAGTTAATATAGAAATATTTTATCTATTTAATATATTTTATTTATTTGTATATAGATTATAAAAATGTTTGCAAACTACATTTTCCTAATTTATTTGTTGAACTGCCCAAAAATTCAACAAATCGAATTTTATTAAAATAACTAAACAACTGAATTCGATCGAATCCACCGTTTTTTAGCAATTACACAATGCACTTGCATTAAAATCCTATTTATATTTACTTTAAAACCAAAAACACTAGAAATCGAATTTTATTAAAATAATTGAACAATTGAACTTGATCAAATCCACCATTTTTTAGCAATTACACAATGTACTTCGATCCTTTTTTTTTTTTTTTTTTTTTTTTGTGAATTTAGAAAAATTACATTTAGTTGTGTGCATCGTTTATTGAAATTGTCATAGCAACGAAAAAGTTTAAATTTTTTCTTATACGTCTTTTGAATGGCTATAAGAAAACCCAAGCAGTTTTATTGTATACATCCGAGAGTGCTATGCGATGATGTTGGATTTTATTATAGAAAGTTTTGGTATTTTAAAAATTACCATAGCATTTTTGACCGTGACAATTTAAGTGTCTTCGTTTATATCAAATAAATGTCAAAAATTTGTATTCACAAATATTTATCATAGGTTTCGGACACAGTCGAAATATAATGTTGCTGGAATACTTTTTTGTTCCATTATTTTAGTTGCAAAGTTGGTACCGTCGAGCAAATATCAAACTAGTGAACATTTGTGCAACATAATCCATAAAAACAAAACCAGAATATCCAAAAAATTACTTCGAAAGCGAAAATAATATTAATTTAAATGAAGAAAGTGCAACAAACGTAATGGAAAATAAAAGTATATCGTCTTCAATTGATTATAAACGAATTAGTGAAGTGGACAGGTATATAGATAGATATAGAGATAACTGTTCAACTTAAATGAAAGAGAAGTCTTAAATCAGCGGAGAGTGCAAAAGTAACTAATTTTACTATAGACTAGTTAGTTTATAGAAAAATATCTATTATAGAAAAATAGATCCCGAAAAAAGAGTAATCACCACCAATTTATTTGAGGGAAGGATCCGCTAAAAATATTGCCATCTTACGCAATCAAACAACGGAAATAAATTTATTTATTTCCGGAGTGAATAAACAAAAAATCCAGTCACTCAACATTGATGCTTACAGAGCCTTAATTAATCATTTCAACCAAATTGATAAACGATACGTTACTCACCTATCAAAGAGACACAAAGGATCCGTTGTGATTGTAAAAGGAAAATTGAGTTTCGTAGATTCGAGCGAAATAAACAACGTTCGTTTCTAAAGGCTTTCACACTTAAACTATCACGAACATTTTAAGCCAAGAAAAGTGCATCCTCCGTTGTTTCTCGAGGAATTAGAAGCAGGCAATAATAAAACAAAATAAAAGCATTGTATATATCTTCCGTATATAAAAAATTTTTATAGAACCTAGGAAAATAACGCCATTACAGTTAAGGGCCAAGAATACGGAAATAGTTGAGATGTCTGTCTTATCTGATAATAACTACATAATTCAAACAAATGCACCAAAACCAATGCCGATGCTTCGGTGTAATGACGTCACTATTTATTTAGTACATTCTTATAATATGTGAAATAATACATGTAAAATAGTATGGTATTTTTTTTTTTATTCTGACACTCAAGGTAATCGTAACATACAAAGATATTAATAAGCTATATTCTTAAGTCAAATAAATCAATTAAATATATATTAAAGTTTTGTTTAATCTTTAACATTGGTGCAGAAGGATATCGTTACCCAATGAGCGAGGTAATGATACTTAAACGCAAGCATTGACACGCTAAAGCAGCAATAACGCGTGTGGAAAAACTATGTTAGGGTTTAAAGTTGACACTGCTATTAATGACTGTACATTCCGCTAGAGCTATTCAGAAATACAATTTAAAGAGCATTTTTAGAGCAAAACGATGTTCCAGAGGTGTGGACCTAAGATAGACCCTTGCGGACATCCTTTGGTCACATTCTTTTGTAGTGTGTCATAATTAGTGACTAACAAATACGAATCTATCAAAGAAATAGTTATTGATGATTAAATAAAGGTTTACTGGACAGCTTATCTTCTGTAACTCATTCATAATACTAGGCCGCTACAGATTATCCAAAGCAACAGAAACGTATTTTTGCTCTGATTATTTTACTATGTTGATCATTTTCATCATATAGCATCCTCTGCGGACCGAATTTCTCTAAATCCGAACTATTTGTCACTATTTTTTGCCACTATCTTGGAACATGAACTTCAATCTACCAGTTATCAGTTTCTTGAGTAGTTTTCTCCAAGACTGGTAGTAACATGATTGGCCTATAGGATGTTGGGTCTGTGGAATCTCGTGCACCTCCCTTCCTAATGATAATATTTTTGCCGTTTTTCCATGCCTTCGGAACAATGTGAGTCGCAGAATTGTGAGATTCTAAGTTCCTGTAAGTCATGATTATAGACGCCTAAAGGCAGCTTTTGGCATTATCACCATCACCAGTGAAAACTCTTATCGAAGTCACCAGGCCACCTACTCTACCTTTGACCATGTAAGGTTTCTGCATGCAGGGTATATCGATCTTCTTTTCTTGTGCACTTTGTCTAATTTCATGTCCAAGTACTTTTGTATTTTGCATATTAAGTTGGACAATCCTCAATTGACAGTTCATGTGGTTTTTAACCGTCATAAATAGTTTTCCAAATTATTAAGTTCAATGTCGTTTCGTATGCTGTGCATACTCTGCTTCTCAGAGAGTGGTTGAAGGCTTTTTTAGCTTTTTAACAGCTAGTGAGCACTTAGCCTCTTTCGCTGTTTTAGGACATGATTTGTGGTCAAAACACTTTGAAGCTCGTATACACTCGGTTATTCGGCACGAAAACAAGCATATATATACTCTTCGTTTTAGCAGTAAGGTATTATGCACTTTCGGTGTCACTTAATTGACCCAACGTGTGACCTTATTGTCTCTGGGCCCGGTTTTAAAACCGAGCTTAAGGCATCCTTGGAGTTTTTTGTTTAGTGCCATTATAACAATCTTGATGTCTTCAAGATTTTCTGAAATGTCAACAACATAGACAATAATTCAAGGCAGTTCTTTGCTCTCTCTATAATAATGACATTACTGACCTTTTTAGTTCCAAGTCCATAGGCCGCGGGTTTTATCACCTCTCGCACTTTGCATTTAACTTCTTCGTTATTAGCAAAAGATGTTTCTTTCTACCATGGGTCAAACAGTAGATATTCTGACATCGCGAGTGAATGGAAATTTAGTCATGGAGGTCGACGTTTTCATTTTAGATCACATTACGATAAAGGCTTCAATATTAGATACCTGGCATGAGCTAACCTCATTACACATCACCGATCCTCTGGAGCATCATTGCCTCAATGTTTCAATATTTTTTTAGAAGCAATTCACTTTTTCTAACTTTTACATCAAGGACAGCTATAAGGACCCAATGGGCTAATGGCACAAAACACTGCTCTTTCATGAATTATCTCAGGAGGTGACTCAAAGTATGATTTAAGCACGTTGCAAATGGAGTTTAATATCAACAAAAAGTTACGTAAGTTTCGGGAGATAGAAGAGCTTCTTCCAACTTAAGAGGTCCTAACCTGAACAAAAATATTGCAGAAACTTATTTATAACTATACATACTATAGATACAAATGTTCGGTTAGTTGTAAGACTTCTCTTTGCGAAAGACGCCAAACGATTAGAGAGTTTAATTCAACGAAATACGTTGCCAATGTTTAAAGCTATGAAATCAAAATTACGTCACGATGATCTTTGAGTTGCGTATAAATCGTTCATGGAAGAAAAGCAGAACCTGGGCCATATGTTAGTAAGCCAACCAGAGCAACTTGACTTCTCAGCTGAACACTTACGTACTTCACCATCCAGTGCATCTATCTCGCTCAACTACAAGTTCCTATAGTGAAACAAATGGTGCAATCCTATTAGATCAACATTTTCATTCGATTTCAACTTCATCCGTAGTAGCATTCACGGCAGACATATAGAGCGAATGTGTCGCCGAATATAGGATTCAATACACGAGACTGCCCATTGTATGACTACGAAACCCCACTGACCAGATGAAGCACTCCGGCCTATTACATGGCACATATAGCACATCTGCTGCTCCGTTTTTAGCTGCACGATTCCTTGCACAACTTGGTTTAGAATCGGCATCTGAATTCCCAAAGGCTTTAAACAGCATTCTAAACGTTTTTTATGGAGATGACTTGCTAAGCGGTAAGAGTGACACTGAACAGAAAATTTTGAATCTTCACTGGAATACACAAAAGGATACATTCAAGTTCCACGTGATTGAGCAACCAGAACTAACCGCCTACACGAAGCGAGTTTGCTAACCGACACTTTACAGCATATCTGTACGATACGCTTGGCTGGTTACCACCGGCCATCATTCCAATAAAATCATTATTTCAGCAGTTGTGGTTAATGAATCTTGAATCGCTGCCACAAGCAACTATAGACACCTGGGTGCCGATATTAAAGAATCTGAAGCAATTAGACAAAACCTACATTCCTCGCTTAATAAATATCACACTGGCGGTGTGACGAGTGAACTTCACGGGTTTACAGATGCAAGTAGCACTCTTTACTTACGGCACTCTATTGTAGAACAGTTGACGGATTTGCAAATGTACACGTTCAGTTAATTGCGACCAAAACAAGAGTAGCGCCGATCAAAACGATTTCTGTCCCTCGACTTGAGCTATGCGGTGCATTGCTATTGGCCACTATAACTAAATTTGTCATTGAATCCGTAGAGCTATCTTCTATTCCTGTATATTGAACTGGCTATCGCACTATCCCTCTAAGTGAAAAATATTCATCTCAAATCGGACTACACAACTAATGGATCGGCTGCCGACAAAAAAATGGAATTATAAATCCTTATGTGACAACTCTGCTAACTGTGCCTCTCGAGGATGTCCAACTGATCTGCTAGCGCATCCTCTCTGGTGGGATGGACCCTTCTGGTCCCTCTGGTACATCACCTTGATTTAACGTTTCTAAATAATAACTTTTTATGCGATACAGCCGTACACAAGGTCACGATGAATCAAGATTTGGTTTCCATAATTGCTGACCGAACGTCAGAATTCACAAAATGGGATGTATCTTAGTTTACATGAAAAGATTCTGTACCCTAAGCAAAACCAATAAGGTAACTGCTTTGGACGATGTATCACCCGCGGGTCAAATCACACCGGACGAATATAAGTGGATGGAACAGCAACTGTGTAAAGTAGTTCAGCAAGTCTACTTCGCAGAAAAAATTCGACTTCTCACCTTAGGACGACCAATCTTGAAAGGAAAATTAATCTTTCTTTCACCGTACTTAGATGAAATCGGCATATTGCGAGTGGGAGGGCGCCTCAAATGATTATTCCAATAATTATACCTAATACTCATATATTCTGAGTAGTGATATCAAAAGACACAAAAGACTTGTGAGCAGGAGGGAACTCCTCAGCACAATATCAATGGCACCAATTTCATTGGCGCGACAAAAAAGCTTACCTAGATTCAACTACAGCTTTACAAGAGCATGGCAAACAAAGAGGCGATTAAATTAACTGTGAAAAAGAATATTTGGAAATTTAATCGTCTGTCGACTCCTAACTTTGGCAGCTCCTAGGAAGCAGCAGTACGGTTCGTTAAGCACCATCTTACTCGACATACAAAGTTTACGTTTGAGGAGACAACGACACTGCTCTGTCAGATCGAGGCAATACTTAACTCTAGGCCACTCACACCGTAGTAATTGAAGTCATTGGAAACATCATGGCACCTATCCCAGCAAATTTTTTGACGAAACCTCCACTATTATCAGTTTCTGATATCGATAACTCGGAAATACCGTTTAACAAAATTAGAACGAAGTGTAGAATCCAACATGACAGTAAAAGGTAAAAGGTAAAACAATAAAAAATGCAGGCATCAATAAAAGTGTATTTGATTACATTGTGGCTATTGGCCTATAGTTCGTCTACGACCTCTTTAAATATAATCTTGATATCTCGATGGATGTTCACCATCGCTGAACCATTTAGCCGTTCTTCACTTACCGTGTTATGTCTTCAATATTTGACGTCGAAAAAAAATTATGTTGTACCTGCTGCTGAAATTGGTAACGTGATGAATATTTTATCGATTAATTTACGAACTCAAAGAGACTAATTTGTGTCATAGAAATTAAGAGCACGTCCATTACATTTAGTACGCCAACGTTTAAATCCGAAATATGTTTCCACCACAACCTGTTAAACATACTACAGTTTAAAAGAGGTGCAAAGGAACTTTATCAGCCACTTTAATATAAGCTGCTAAGAAACTGTAGGAATTGACTTAGTGGAACTGTTGGAAATAACGTCCAATTGAAATTCTGCATTTTTTATTGTAAAACGATCTACGTTTACGACAAACGACCTTGAGACTAAATGTATTAAGTAAGAAAATATCAACATTTTTACAATCTCACACCAAAATACAGTTTAAAAACTAAGCAGCCATTGACATGTGATATTTTAACTAATTGTTTCGAACTCAAATAAGTTGAATTTTAAACTATTCCTAAGGAGTTATCCCAATATAAGCTTGTAATATTTAATGACAGTCTAAATTACGTCACAAGTTTATTTATCATTAATCATTGAATCCGTTATCTTACCAACAAATACTTCTTCGATTGTAAAAGTGTATATGTATGATCTGATCATGTTTAGATGCAATAAACAAAATTATAAAATTAGCCAAATAGTTTTTGTTTGACAAATATATATAGTATTGCCCATATATGTACATACATATTTACATGATTTATTAAACAATAAAATACTTAAATAATAATAATAAGCAATAACAATAAATAACAATAAAAATGTAAGGACACACCCCCTACATACAAACCATGTTCATGTATAATTTTTAATCTTATGCCAATAAAATGTTATCATCATCAATCAATTAAGCGACAATCGAAATTAAATTAAAACTAAATCTGTCAAATAAGATTTATTTATGATCTAAATGTTATGTTTAGATGTACTTTAGATGTTGGGTGGATATAATTGTGTTCAAATGTGCTTTCAAGTAATCAAATCAATACTCATATTCATATATAGGGTTTTCCAGTAAGAGGTTTCATTTTGATATTAAAAACAACGAGTATTTTTTAAGAGAAATCATTGTGACTGAAAAAGATATCAGCCAAATGGCCGCCACGGCTAAGCTTACAGCACCTCATCCTTTTCATGAAATTTCCCATGACCAATACGCAAATTGGCTGCATGTCCTTGATAACTTCACGAATTCCATTTTTAAGGTCTTAAATCTATTGTAGAGTATTTGCATAGACCTTATCTTTCACGTGGCGTCAAAGAAAAAAAGTCTAAACGTGTTAAATCACAAGATCTCGGTGGCCCATTGGGATCACCTCTTCGCTAAATAACACGGTCAGGAAACTTTTCTTGCAAAACTGCGACTGTTTTGTTACTTGCACGTAACGCCGTCTTGATGAAAATAATCGTCGTCCACATCAATAGCTTCCAATTTCGCCCATAACAAATCATTAATCATAGCTCGGTAGCGCAGTCCATTTACCGTAACAGTTGCCCACATTTTCTTCAACACTACGGGCTACAGCAGCAATATTCTCAGTTGTTCTTGAGCGATGCACACGGTTTCGATTCTTCACATCACTAACTTGTCCCAACAACTTAAATTATTCCACCAGTTTCACTATTGCCGGCCGATAAGATGCTTCACGACGACCAAAACGTGCTTGAGTTTTGCGAACTGAGACTGCAAAGTTTTTACCATTTTTGTAGTGAATTATAACAAGTTCACTGTTATTTATTTATTTATTTGTATTTAGAATTTAGATTTAAGAGGAAAAGCACATATGGAAGCAAATATAATAACATCAAAACCAACATTTGCTTCCATTAGGCATAAAAACCTCTAGAAACAAATTCTAGAAACAAACCACGCCACTCTAAAAATTTTGACTTAAATAATTTGGACGAACCTACAAGTGGAATTGAATTCCAGAGAGAAATTCCTCTAACGAAAAAGAATGTGTTCAACGATCTACACAAATTTTTTAGTGGAAGTAACCGTAAGTTAGCCGAATGAAACCTACTAAACAACAACTTCCTACACAAATAAATTGACTGCGCAGTTTTAAGAAGTTTGAAAATAAAAAGACAAACGCGAAATTCAAAAAAGGTAGATAAACTACATCCTAAAACAACATTAGAATAAAGAGAAATATGATCGAATTTCCTAATACCAAACATAAACCTTGTACAAGCATTGAATCATCTTTGGAGAATACTCATATTCTCCTGAAGTAATCCAAACAAAACTACATCACCATAAATAAACTGAGGGAGAATATAAGACAAACATTCTTTTCTTAAAGTGACTATCCGTAAGCCCTACCACTTTGAACAAACAACTAAGCATGCCAAACACCCTTCTACTAATATTAACTAAGTGGTCACCCCATGTAAGAGATTTATTGAAAACTAACCCTAAATCTTTAACAGTATTTGAAAACAGAATAAGAGAATCCTTAGATAAATTCCAGGAAAGGACGAAAGAGGTTTCTTATAAATTATAATTGATTGAGATTTACTTGTATTTAATCTAAGCCCATTCAATAACGACCAATCAACTATACTACATAAATCATCATTTATCAGAGAAATATCCCTAACTAAAGAGTCTTGATCTAAACGACTGTTTCTATATATTTGGACATCATCACCCAAAATAAGTAAAGAACAATGGTGAATAGAGTATTCTATGTCATTAAAGTACATAGAACACAATAAGGGACCCAGCACTGAACCCTGAGGAACGCCGGAAGTAACTGGAAGGAAATCAGATAAGCTATCACCAAAATAAACTACCTGAGAACGATTAGAAAGGTAATTGAGAACTAATTTGGCGGCGGAAAACGAAAATCTAAATTAAGAAATAAGCTTATTGAATAAAATACCGTGATTAATAGAATCGAAGGCCTTGGAAAAATCTAACAAAGTTAAAGCGGTCAATCCCTATTACTCATATTACACCTAATATCGTCACATACGTTTAATAACGCAGTGGTTGTACTATGGAATTTTCTAAACTCAGATTGAACACAGCTAACTAAATTATTGCTATTAAGGTGCACCTAAATTTGATTCTTAACAACTATCTCAAAGGCTTTAGAAAGAGAACTTAACATACTTATTGGTCGAAAATGAGATAATCCAGAAGGATTGCTAATCTTTGGGATAGGAATAATTTTACTAAGCTTCCACTGGTCAGGAAAGGAAGAGGACGTAAGGATAAAATTAAAAATATGCAACAAGTACTTTTTTTAAACTGATATTATCCAAACCAGAGGATTCCGACTTAACCTTCCAAATAGCGAAATGTAACTCATCGCGCGAAATATTTGAGAACTAAAATGAATTAAAGGACTCGTTAGAAAGAAATTCGACTGTATTACTACCAGAGTTGAGATTGGAGCTAAAAAAACTATTTAATTCATTTGGCTTGAAAACCTCATGAATGATACTCCTGCATCTACCAAGTCCCAAATTACGAACGTTACGCCAAAAGACCTTGGTAGGAAGAGAGGGATCTATCTTATCTTTGAAAAATGTATATTTAGATAACCTATTTAACTCTACAACCCTATTACGCGCCTGCTTATAATCAAAGTGGGACTGGAAATTAGGGTACTTTTTCCATAAACGATATTTGCTAACCCTAATGCAAATAGCATTGGAATTTGATCGCCCTGATTTAGTTACACGAGTGTTCAATCTCAAATTAAAGGAGTTTAACGATATTACGAAATCCCATGTGCTTGGAAAACATGCAGTTACGTTTATGTCATTGAGCACCAAAAACGTGGTGTTCCACATGCTCATTGTTTATTTACCCTCTGTAAGGAGGATAAGTTAAAATCAGCTGCAAATGTGGACCAAATCATTTCAGCTGAAATTCCCAATAAAATTACACATCCGCAACTATACGATATTGTAATAAAACATAATATACATGGGTCATGTGGAAATTTAAATCCCAATTGTGTTTGCATGGTTGATGGTAAATGTTCTAAACAATTTCCGAAACCATTCTGCGAAGAAACCGATATATCTCACTAAACTTATCCTAAATATAGGTGACGTCTAAATATAACTTCTGAAGTTATGCCTTCAAATGATTATGGAGATAATCGTTTCATAGTTCTTTGCAATCCGTTTTTGACCTAAAAATATAATGCTCATATAAATTTTGAGCTTTGTTCAACATTAAGGCCATCAAATATATTCACAAATATATTACCAAAGGACATGATTGTGCTAGAATTGGTGTACAAGTTGATTCTAATAATGATCCCACAGCCGTTGTTGATTTCGATAAAATTTCGCAGTATCTTAACTGTTGCTACATTAGTGCACAAGAAGCAGCCTGGCAACTCCAAGAACTTCCAATTCATGCGGTCAGTCCCATAATATTATTATGCTATCTGTGCACTTGAAAGATGGGCAGTCAATATTTTTTAACGAGAATAACATTGAAAATGATTTGTGACGTGAATCTATTGCAGTGACAATTTTAACATCGTTTTTGAATTTAAACTTGAATGATCCAACTGCACATAATCATTTATATCAAGACATACCGATATACTACATATTTAAAAATAAAAAATGGGAAAATCGATCCTCGATGCTGCCTTAACGAACTGCATTATTTCGCTGCGAGATTTATGTGAAGATGTTGGGTTTGATCTCTTTACTGTATTACCAGTACTAAATTCAGAAATATATGCCAACCTTATTACAGCATCACTTTGTATTTCTAACAATGAACCATATCTTTGGGATAATCTAAACGAAGCACAGCGTATGGCTGCTTCAAACATTTGGTTCTCTATTCAAGATATAAATTCATAGAAATATTTCTACTTAGATGGCCCTGGAGGTAGCGGAAAAACATTTTTGTACCGAGCATTAATACAAAAACTCAGCACAATTAATAAAACAACATTATGTATTGCTTGGACTGGAATTGCGGCAAATCTTCTGCCGCCTGGTATGACTTGCCATACTGCCTTTGCACTGCCTTTAAACCTTGACTGCGTTAAATTTCCTCAGTTATCAAAAAACCAAAGGAAGTTACTAACATCAATTG
Organism: Tipula confusa; assembly: GCA_963556175.1. NCBI lineage: Eukaryota > Metazoa > Arthropoda > Insecta > Diptera > Tipulidae > Tipula > Tipula confusa. The sequence goes on from OY744476.1 coordinate 147,409,912, forward strand.
ATTGCCTTATATGGGACGAGGCGACTATGCCACCTGCAGTTGCTCTTGAGATTATTGACTTAGTATTTCGTGACTTAATGAAAAATAATTTGCCTATCGGTGGAAAATTTATTATATTAGGCGGCGACTTTTGGCAAGTTCTTCCTATTATCCGAGGAGGAAACCGTGTCAGCGTTGTAAATGCTACTTTTTGCACATGGATTCTTTTAATTGGCGATGGTAAATGTTGCTCCGATTAATCAATTAAAAAAACAGAATATTCAATAAATATACCAAATGAATTTCTATCAGACGATATCGTTACCGATACATTTAGCAATAACTTTACTCCAGGAGATGTGGCATCTATATCTCAGAGAACGATTCTTTGTCCTAAAAATGATGATGTTCGTCATATAAATGACACAGTATTGAACAATTTAAATGTCGAAGAAGTGTCCTTTTCCTCAGTAGATTCCGTTAAAAACGAAGATGGTACCGATGACAGTAATTTACAAGTGAATTTCCCAAAAGAATTTTTGAATTCGTTAAATCCTTCTGGTCTTACAATTAAAAAAGGGCTCCATCGTAATGCTTATGCGAAACCTATCTATTAAAATCGGTTTGTGTAATGGAACAAGATTAGCAGTTACAGATTTACAGAGGAACGTAATAAAAGTTGAAATTTTAACTGGCACAGAAAAGAGTACTTCACATTTCATTCCAAGAATATCTTTAGATACGTCGAACGATCCAGCATTACCTTACAATTAATAAGACATCAATTTCCAGTACGTCTTGCATACGCAATGACAATAAACAAGGCTTCCTGAACCTATTTTTACCCATGACCAGCTTTACACAGCACTATCAAGAGCCACACAATTTACTGCTCTAAAAATTCAAATTATCGAAGGACCAAAACAAGGAAGTACTATTGTTGATGTCACAGTAACCGACAATGTGGTATATCAGGAGGTTTTCTCTTAATTATGTAAGAACATATTCTATTCAATAAAGTTTAAATTTTGTTCCTAAATAATTCACCTTTTCCAGATTTTCGATATGAAAAACGGACCTACAACTCTACGTCTTCGAAGACGCGCAAGAGTCAAATTTGGAGTGAAAATTTGCTTCCCGTAGCGGAATTCAAATATAAATAATAATAATAATGAATCAAACACATAAATAATTTAATTTTTGAAATTATTAAACAGTTTTAATTAAAAAAAATTGCTGCTGCTGCTGGCTTCCCCTTAAAAATCCAAATTTGAATAAAAAAGAGTTGGAAGTCCGCGAGCAACAGAAATTTAGAAATAAAGAAACAAATTAATAATAAAATTGTGCAGTTGCACAGGTGACCCCTATTACGCTTATAATATAGTTGAATTGATAATTTTCGTTAAGTCATTGATACTTTGCATCTGTGTATTTATTTATATATGAAGCTTTAGTGGAACGACAAGCACTTATTGACATGACACGCAAGCGAAGTTTAAGGCAGTAAAATACTGAAATTCGTTTGTTCATTTCCAAGGTCCCGCAAAATATTTACAAAAACCCTTCAATTTCCATACTGCATCTGTTAACATGCTCGACCAAATTATTTTTTTTATAATTTAAGAAGCGATAGCCTTATCAAAGTTCATTTTCCTATGCTAATAACATTATGCTATAATTGAATGTTCCATTTATTTTTCATCGGCTTTAAAACTTTGTACTAAATCAATAAGCTAGGTTCAAAGTAGAATTTTTTTTTGTGCACAATCACACCAGTGCTTCCAACGTTTTACGCAATAAATATTTAAAGTCAACTTTACTTATTTATAACTGAAAGACTGGAATATGTGGTTTAAAATAATTTAATGCTTTTCAATTTTTAAAATATCAGCAAAAATATCGCATTAAAAATCCTTATGTGTAATATGGGAGCGAATGGGTAAAAATTATCGTCGAGTTGCTCGGAGGAAATCGTGTGCAAAAACCGGATCCTACAAGCACTAAACGGCTTTAGACCCTATAAATCGGCAGGCCCGGACGGTATCAATCCAGTGGAAAAACACTCGTTGAGCATTCTCCCATGGCTGTAGGTGATCTTCTGGGGTGTTTAAAGCTAAATTATATTCCTAGGAAATGAACGGCGGTTAGGGTGATTTTATCCCGAAAACGGGGAAGAATTCACAGGCCTATCCAAAGGACCTAAGACCTATAACTCTATCATCCTTTCTATTGGAAAGACTGATTGACGTGTACATACGTACAAAAACAAAAAAAAACTCAGTAATTGGGCGACTTCTCAGCATGCAAAAGGGAGATCTGTAGACACGGCTCTGCATTCCCTGGTGCGAACAATTGAGAAATCAATCCACTCGAAAGAGTACTGTATGGTAGCCTTCCTCGATATAGAGCGAACCTTTAACAATGCCAGATCGGAGGCAGTTCAGGAAGGACTGTATTTCTTAGATGTGGACTACCCCTTAAGGAGGTTGATAAATCATATGCTAGAATACAGGATTGTCAACGCGATAGGGGGATCCACCATTAGGAGGCGAGTAGTTAGAGGAACTCCGCAAGGTGGTGTCTTATCACCTCTTCTCTGGAACATAGTAATCAATGGACTACTTTTGGAACTGAAGAGGAAGGGAAAAGAGGTGATAGCGTATGCAGACGACGTAGCGATGTTGATATCGGGGAGGTACTTAAGCACGATTGGCGAAGTCATGCAACACGCGCTCTTAATCATTACAAAGTGGGCTAGCAAATATGGGCTGGGTATAAATCCATCCAAAACAGAACTTGTACTCTTCACCAAGAAATATAAAATTCCGGTAGTCGCCCCTCCTATCTTAAAAGGCACAGAACTGGCCTTTACTGACAAGATTTCTGGGCATAATTTTGGACAGTAGGCTAATTTGGAAGCCAAATATTTTAGAGAGAATAAGGAAGTCTACCATGGCTCTGTACTCATGTAGGAACGCCGTATGTAGGAGATGAGGTCTAAAACCAGAGCTGGTACACTGTCTCTTCACCGCTGTAGACAGACCGATTCTGATGTATGGGGTGATTGTGTGATGGTCAGCACTAGACAAGAAAACTTATAAAAATATGATAGAGAACGTACAAAGAACTGCCTGCTTGCTTATAAGCGGGGCACTGAGGACAACCCCTACACATGCTCTGGAGACTATGCTCTACCTTCTTCCTGTTGACATCTTTGGTAAGCAGAGAGCGGGCTGCACGACTCTTTGCCGTGTTTGAGTGGAAATGTCTACAGACGGGCCAGTCGACGATTGGCAGTTCTTAAGTAGGACTTGGCGAATAGTGACAACACAAAACTGATTGTATGCCTTGAAAAAGCCTTCTCCTTATCCGCTCAAGGGAATCCTGGGGGAACAGGTCAACAGCGGAAACTGGAAGTATACTATTCTACACTGACGGCTCCAAACTAGACGGCAAAGTCGGAGATAGAGTCTATTGTGACAAATTAAATGTCAATATATCCGTTCGTCTTCCTGATCACTGCAGTATGTACCAAGCAGAGGTGGTAGCGATTGAGGAAGCGTTGACTTGGTTGATGCATAATGTTATATCCACAAGGGATATAACAAAATATGTCGACAGTCAGGCGGCAATCAAGTCGCTGGAATCAGTTTCTCTAACGTCTGTAATGGCATTGAAATGCAGCTCATCTCTTAACGAGATGAGTGATCATCACAATATCCAGATAGTCTGGGTCAAAGGGCAAATTTGAAGTGGCCTAAAGCAGCGCTTTTTATGGCGCTTAAAAAGGAGGCGATAGCCCCGGCACAGAAGCGATGGAATAACACCATAACATACAATATAGCGCGGCAAATCTGGCCGAAACTGGACTTGAAACGCTTCAAAACACTACTAACCCTACGTAGACCTGACTTAAGTATAGTCGAGAGAGTGCTCACAGGACACTGCCTCATTGGAGAGCATGCAAGGAAGCTTGTGTCAATGGCAAATGACTTCTGTAAAAGTTGTATGGATGAGGAGGAGGAAGAGACTGTGAGCCACTTCCTCTGCTCATGCCCGGCGCTAGCTTAAAGGAGGTATGAACTTCTGGGCAAGTATTGTTTCAACGGCTTTATGGATCTCGAGAACTGCAAAGTGTGAGATATCTTACACTACATAAGTAGCTCTGAATGATTCCAATGAAGGTGAAAGAGGAGTAGGATTCTTTTGTTTCACAATCCTTGGGATCCTTTGGTATGGACCGTCACCAGTCTATGTGTGCGTTAGCAGCCACTCTAACCTAAGCTAATCTAACCTATGGGAGCGAATTTTTATTTGGGGCGGCACTTTTGGAAATTACACCAGGTAAAAACTAGTCTAGCGCCGGCACTGATGTTAGGTGTAGTTTTCACACTATGTTGCGTTTTGGTTTCTTGTTGATGCAGCGTATATTTCAAGTGCTAAAATCGGAAAGCCAAAAGAGTATTATACGTTAGCAACGTGTGTTTCATTGTAGCTTTATAGTAGTGTATTGATTAAAACGACTAAATTAGATTATATATTCCTTTCGTTACTTAGCAAGCAACTCGAAAAATAAGATTATCTACCAATATCTATAATGACAAAAACCCCGTTTGCATGAATAGGCCGAAACCGTTTTTATATTTTTAATCAATATCACTTTCAAAGTATTAAAAATAGCACAAAATATGCGTATAGTATAATATATATATCGCAGACGCAACAAACTAAAGATACCGACTTATGTCACATGCGTATGACAATGTAGTTTTTACCTATGGTTCGGTTTAAATTTCAACAGAAATAAATTATAAAAATTTGATTAATCAGATAATGAATATGTTTTATCAGCACCACTACGACATTAAAATTATGAATTTTAAATTAATTGATGGTGATGGACAGTGAAATTGTAATTTTTGAAATTTTTTTTACGAGTTCATTGCACTTTGTAAATTCCTTTGATACCGATAAATGTACACGTGATTAATATACACGTGGATCACATTCCGTAGATAACGACTCAATTTCGTACAATTATTGCGATGTAAGCATGTTTTCAACAATATAGTATATTAAATTCGAGATTAACGGAAATGATGTGTAAGTAAACGGCGCTAAAAACGAAAGTCACCGATAAACCGCTTAAATACGGTGTCTGCAAAAGATAGAGAAAAAAAAGTTTATTCACTATCCAGCTGCTTCATTATACCGATCTGTAATTGGTTGTATACTAAATTAAAACAGACAACCAAGAAACATCTCTTTATAACCATAGATCTTTCATATTATATGTATAGTTTTGTGACAAGCTGTGATTTACAATTCGATATGTCAAATCGTATTATTTATCGTGTTTGAGTACAAACCAACAATTTAATCAGAATAAACTCAAGAAAAAAAAACTGTTCAAGATCTGCGGGAGAAATTATTTTTTATACAGAATCGAAATTATTATGTTATGTTGTCTATAGAAATTTAATCCCACTTGACATAAAGTTTTGATGTTTGATTGTTTAACTCATTAAAAGTGTTGAGCGATATGTTTTAAAATTTTTATTTAATTAAACAATTTGGTTAGAATGTTGGGGTATGGCGCACGATATTGTAATCAATGCCGTATTATAGTGCAACGGTTTCGTTTACCGTTTTTTTTCGAATGAGTAGGTTTTTAAAGTGGTTTGACTATAAAATTAGGATTCATCTTCGATTTGAATGTATTACATAAAGCCAGAACTACACAAATCTAATTAGTTTGCTGTTCCAAATTCTAGATTGCAGTGAATATATATATATATATATATATATATATATATATATATATATATATATATATATATATATATATAAAGGGTGTCCCAGTCAGAAGTTCAGATTTAAAAATCTAATAAAACAAAAACTGCTTAATATATTTCCAAAATTATTTTTTTTTTTTGAAAGTTATTTATGGAAAATTATTTCATTCAAATGAGAGCCGCGGCTGACCTTGCTGTACTCTATTCGGTCGGTCCAATTTCTAAGCACATTTTGGATTGTGTACGTATCTATTTCGGCAATGATTGCTTCAATATTGGCTTTTAAATGCTCAATTGTTTGTGGATTGTCCATATAACGCTTGTTTTACACGGCACTCCACAAATAAAAATCCAAAGATGTCAAATCACAGCTCTTTTGCGGCCAATTCACGTCACCTATTTGATCATGACTGATAATGCGGCCATCGAATTTTTGGCGCAGTTTCACTATTGTACCGCCCGATGTGTAGCATGGTGCACCATCTTGCTGGAACCAAAGGTCGTCCAAACCAATATCTTCAAGATATGGCCACAAAAAAGATGTTAACATGTGGTGGTAGTTGATTCCGTTGACCGTAACGGTCGCGCCGGCCTCATTTTCGAATAAATACGGCCTAATAATGCCACCACGCCACAAGCCGCACCAAACAACAACACGCAATGGATGCATTGGCTTCTCCACATATCCTTGTGCATTTTCCGATCCCCAAATGCGACTATTTCGTTTGTTTACGAACCCACCGACATGAAACTGCGCCTTTGACCAAATTTTGAACGACATTTTCTTGCGATTTCGAACCAATTGTCTTTGTTGTGGAAGTAAATTTCCAACATTTCCCACATTTGTCGAAGCGTTTAGTGACTCATTTCGAAAACAAGAAATAATAGTCTGTCTTAACTAACAAATTCCATACACTCCTTCAGTTTTGTTATATGTAACACGGGTGAACGGTGGTGCCCGGCATTCCGGGAGTTCCTGGTTAGTACGTGGCCGTACACTCTAATCAATCAATCAATTATTATATTATTATATTATTATATTATTATATTATTATATTATTATATTATTATATTATTATATTATTATATTATTATATTATTATATTATTATATTATTATATTATTATATTATTATATTATTATATTATTATATTATTATATTATTATATTATTATATTATTATATTATTATATTATTATATTATTATATTATTATATTATTATATTATTATATTATTATATTATTATATTATTATATTATTATATTATTATATTATTATATTATTATATTATTATATTATTATATTATTATATTATTATATTATTATATTATTATATTATTATATTATTATATTATTATATTATTATATTATTATATTATTATATTATTATATTATTATATTATTATATTATTATATTATTATATTATTATATTATTATATTATTATATTATTATATTATTATATTATTATATTATTATATTATTATATTATTATATTATTATATTATTATATTATTATATTATTATATTATTATATTATTATATTATTATATTATTATATTATTATATTATTATATTATTATATTATTATATTATTATATTATTATATTATTATATTATTATATTATTATATTATTATATTATTATATTATTATATTATTATATTATTATATTATTATATTATTATATTATTATATTATTATATTATTATATTATTATATTATTATATTATTATATTATTATATTATTATATTATTATATTATTATATTATTATATTATTATATTATTATATTATTATATTATTATATTATTATATTATTATATTATTATATTATTATATTATTATATTATTATATTATTATATTATTATATTATTATATTATTATATTATTATATTATTATATTATTATATTATTATATTATTATATTATTATATTATTATATTATTATATTATTATATTATTATATTATTATATTATTATATTATTATATTATTATATTATTATATTATTATATTATTATATTATTATATTATTATATTATTATATTATTATATTATTATATTATTATATTATTATATTATTATATTATTATATTATTATATTATTATATTATTATATTATTATATTATTATATTATTATATTATTATATTATTATATTATTATATTATTATATTATTATATTATTATATTATTATATTATTATATTATTATATTATTATATTATTATATTATTATATTATTATATTATTATATTATTATATTATTATATTATTATATTATTATATTATTATATTATTATATTATTATATTATTATATTATTATATTATTATATTATTATATTATTATATTATTATATTATTATATTATTATATTATTATATTATTATATTATTATATTATTATATTATTATATTATTATATTATTATATTATTATATTATTATATTATTATATTATTATATTATTATATTATTATATTATTATATTATTATATTATTATATTATTATATTATTATATTATTATATTATTATATTATTATATTATTATATTATTATATTATTATATTATTATATTATTATATTATTATATTATTATATTATTATATTATTATATTATTATATTATTATATTATTATATTATTATATTATTATATTATTATATTATTATATTATTATATTATTATATTATTATATTATTATATTATTATATTATTATATTATTATATTATTATATTATTATATTATTATATTATTATATTATTATATTATTATATTATTATATTATTATATTATTATATTATTATATTATTATATTATTATATTATTATATTATTATATTATTATATTATTATATTATTATATTATTATATTATTATATTATTATATTATTATATTATTATATTATTATATTATTATATTATTATATTATTATATTATTATATTATTATATTATTATATTATTATATTATTATATTATTATATTATTATATTATTATATTATTATATTATTATATTATTATATTATTATATTATTATATTATTATATTATTATATTATTATATTATTATATTATTATATTATTATATTATTATATTATTATATTATTATATTATTATATTATTATATTATTATATTATTATATTATTATATTATTATATTATTATATTATTATATTATTATATTATTATATTATTATATTATTATATTATTATATTATTATATTATTATATTATTATATTATTATATTATTATATTATTATATTATTATATTATTATATTATTATATTATTATATTATTATATTATTATATTATTATATTATTATATTATTATATTATTATATTATTATATTATTATATTATTATATTATTATATTATTATATTATTATATTATTATATTATTATATTATTATATTATTATATTATTATATTATTATATTATTATATTATTATATTATTATATTATTATATTATTATATTATTATATTATTATATTATTATATTATTATATTATTATATTATTATATTATTATATTATTATATTATTATATTATTATATTATTATATTATTATATTATTATATTATTATATTATTATATTATTATATTATTATATTATTATATTATTATATTATTATATTATTATATTATTATATTATTATATTATTATATTATTATATTATTATATTATTATATTATTATATTATTATATTATTATATTATTATATTATTATATTATTATATTATTATATTATTATATTATTATATTATTATATTATTATATTATTATATTATTATATTATTATATTATTATATTATTATATTATTATATTATTATATTATTATATTATTATATTATTATATTATTATATTATTATATTATTATATTATTATATTATTATATTATTATATTATTATATTATTATATTATTATATTATTATATTATTATATTATTATATTATTATATTATTATATTATTATATTATTATATTATTATATTATTATATTATTATATTATTATATTATTATATTATTATATTATTATATTATTATATTATTATATTATTATATTATTATATTATTATATTATTATATTATTATATTATTATATTATTATATTATTATATTATTATATTATTATATTATTATATTATTATATTATTATATTATTATATTATTATATTATTATATTATTATATTATTATATTATTATATTATTATATTATTATATTATTATATTATTATATTATTATATTATTATATTATTATATTATTATATTATTATATTATTATATTATTATATTATTATATTATTATATTATTATATTATTATATTATTATATTATTATATTATTATATTATTATATTATTATATTATTATATTATTATATTATTATATTATTATATTATTATATTATTATATTATTATATTATTATATTATTATATTATTATATTATTATATTATTATATTATTATATTATTATATTATTATATTATTATATTATTATATTATTATATTATTATATTATTATATTATTATATTATTATATTATTATATTATTATATTATTATATTATTATATTATTATATTATTATATTATTATATTATTATATTATTATATTATTATATTATTATATTATTATATTATTATATTATTATATTATTATATTATTATATTATTATATTATTATATTATTATATTATTATATTATTATATTATTATATTATTATATTATTATATTATTATATTATTATATTATTATATTATTATATTATTATATTATTATATTATTATATTATTATATTATTATATTATTATATTATTATATTATTATATTATTATATTATTATATTATTATATTATTATATTATTATATTATTATATTATTATATTATTATATTATTATATTATTATATTATTATATTATTATATTATTATATTATTATATTATTATATTATTATATTATTATATTATTATATTATTATATTATTATATTATTATATTATTATATTATTATATTATTATATTATTATATTATTATATTATTATATTATTATATTATTATATTATTATATTATTATATTATTATATTATTATATTATTATATTATTATATTATTATATTATTATATTATTATATTATTATATTATTATATTATTATATTATTATATTATTATATTATTATATTATTATATTATTATATTATTATATTATTATATTATTATATTATTATATTATTATATTATTATATTATTATATTATTATATTATTATATTATTATATTATTATATTATTATATTATTATATTATTATATTATTATATTATTATATTATTATATTATTATATTATTATATTATTATATTATTATATTATTATATTATTATATTATTATATTATTATATTATTATATTATTATATTATTATATTATTATATTATTATATTATTATATTATTATATTATTATATTATTATATTATTATATTATTATATTATTATATTATTATATTATTATATTATTATATTATTATATTATTATATTATTATATTATTATATTATTATATTATTATATTATTATATTATTATATTATTATATTATTATATTATTATATTATTATATTATTATATTATTATATTATTATATTATTATATTATTATATTATTATATTATTATATTATTATATTATTATATTATTATATTATTATATTATTATATTATTATATTATTATATTATTATATTATTATATTATTATATTATTATATTATTATATTATTATATTATTATATTATTATATTATTATATTATTATATTATTATATTATTATATTATTATATTATTATATTATTATATTATTATATTATTATATTATTATATTATTATATTATTATATTATTATATTATTATATTATTATATTATTATATTATTATATTATTATATTATTATATTATTATATTATTATATTATTATATTATTATATTATTATATTATTATATTATTATATTATTATATTATTATATTATTATATTATTATATTATTATATTATTATATTATTATATTATTATATTATTATATTATTATATTATTATATTATTATATTATTATATTATTATATTATTATATTATTATATTATTATATTATTATATTATTATATTATTATATTATTATATTATTATATTATTATATTATTATATTATTATATTATTATATTATTATATTATTATATTATTATATTATTATATTATTATATTATTATATTATTATATTATTATATTATTATATTATTATATTATTATATTATTATATTATTATATTATTATATTATTATATTATTATATTATTATATTATTATATTATTATATTATTATATTATTATATTATTATATTATTATATTATTATATTATTATATTATTATATTATTATATTATTATATTATTATATTATTATATTATTATATTATTATATTATTATATTATTATATTATTATATTATTATATTATTATATTATTATATTATTATATTATTATATTATTATATTATTATATTATTATATTATTATATTATTATATTATTATATTATTATATTATTATATTATTATATTATTATATTATTATATTATTATATTATTATATTATTATATTATTATATTATTATATTATTATATTATTATATTATTATATTATTATATTATTATATTATTATATTATTATATTATTATATTATTATATTATTATATTATTATATTATTATATTATTATATTATTATATTATTATATTATTATATTATTATATTATTATATTATTATATTATTATATTATTATATTATTATATTATTATATTATTATATTATTATATTATTATATTATTATATTATTATATTATTATATTATTATATTATTATATTATTATATTATTATATTATTATATTATTATATTATTATATTATTATATTATTATATTATTATATTATTATATTATTATATTATTATATTATTATATTATTATATTATTATATTATTATATTATTATATTATTATATTATTATATTATTATATTATTATATTATTATATTATTATATTATTATATTATTATATTATTATATTATATTATATAATATTATTATATTATATTATTATATTATTATATTATTATATTATTATATTATTATATTATTATATTTATTATATTATTATATTATTATATTATTATATTATTATATTATTATATTATATATTATTATATTATTATATTATTATATTATTATATTATTATATTATTATATTATTATATTTTATATTATTATATTATTATATTAATATATTATTATATTATTTATATTATTATATTATTATATTATTATATTATTATATTATTATATTATTATATTATTATATATTATATTATTATATTATTATATTATTATATTATTATATTATTATATTATTATATTATTATATTATTATATTATTATATTATTATATTATTATATTATTATATTATTATATTATTATATTATTATATTATTATATTATTATATTATTATATTATTATATTATTATATTATTATATTATTATATTATTATATTATTATATTATTATATTATTATATTATTATATTATTATATTATTATATTATTATATTATTATATTATTATATTATTATATTATTATATTATTATATTATTATATTATTATATTATTATATTATTATATTATTATATTATTATATTATTTATATTATTATATTATTATATTATTATATTATTATATTATTATATTATTATATTATTATATTATTATATTATTATATTATTATATTATTTATATTATTATATTATTATATTATTATATTATTATATTATTATATTATTATATTATTATATTATTATATTATTATATTATTATATTATTATATTATTATATTATTATATTATTATATTATTATATTATTATATTATTATATTATTATATTATTATATTATTATATTATTATATTATTATATTATTATATTATTATATTATTATATTATTATATTATTATATTATTATATTATTATATTATTATATTATTATATTATTATATTATTATATTATTATATTATTATATTATTATATTATTATATTATTATATTATTATATTATTATATTATTATTATATTATTATATTATTATATTATTATATTATTATATTATTATATTATTATATTATTATATTATTATATTATTATATTATTATATTATTATATTATTATATTATTATATTATTATATTATTATATTATTATATTATTATATTATTATATTATTATATTATTATATTATTATATTATTATATTATTATATTATTATATTATTATATTATTATATTATTATATTATTATATTATTATATTATTATATTATTATATTATTATATTATTATATTATTATATTATTATATTATTATATTATTATATTATTATATTATTATATTATTATATTATTATATTATTATATTATTATATTATTATATTATTATATTATTATATTATTATATTATTATATTATTATATTATTATATTATTATATTATTATATTATTATATTATTATATTATTATATTATTATATTATTATATTATTATATTATTATATTATTATATTATTATATTATTATATTATTATATTATTATATTATTATATTATTATATTATTATATTATTATATTATTATATTATTATATTATTATATTATTATATTATTATATTATTATATTATTATATTATTATATTATTATATTATTATATTATTATATTATTATATTATTATATTATTATATTATTATATTATTATATTATTATATTATTATATTATTATATTATTATATTATTATATTATTATATTATTATATTATTATATTATTATATTATTATATTATTATATTATTATATTATTATATTATTATATTATTATATTATTATATTATTATATTATTATATTATTATATTATTATATTATTATATTATTATATTATTATATTATTATATTATTATATTATTATATTATTATATTATTATATTATTATATTATTATATTATTATATTATTATATTATTATATTATTATATTATTATATTATTATATTATTATATTATTATATTATTATATTATTATATTATTATATTATTATATTATTATATTATTATATTATTATATTATTATATTATTATATTATTATATTATTATATTATTATATTATTATATTATTATATTATTATATTATTATATTATTATATTATTATATTATTATATTATTATATTATTATATTATTATATTATTATATTATTATATTATTATATTATTATATTATTATATTATTATATTATTATATTATTATATTATTATATTATTATATTATTATATTATTATATTATTATATTATTATATTATTATATTATTATATTATTATATTATTATATTATTATATTATTATATTATTATATTATTATATTATTATATTATTATATTATTATATTATTATATTATTATATTATTATATTATTATATTATTATATTATTATATTATTAATTATTATATTATTATATTATTATATTATTATATTATTATATTATTATATTATTATATTATTATATTATTATATTATTATATTATTATATTATTATATTATATATTATTATATTATTATATTATTATATTATTATATTATTATATTATTATATTATTATATTATTATATTATTATATTATTATATTATTATATTATTATATTATTATATTATTATATTATTATATTATTATATTATTATATTATTATATTATTATATTATTATATTATTATATTATTATATTATTATATTATTATATTATTATATTATTATATTATTATATTATTATATTATTATATTATTATATTATTATATTATTATATTATTATATTATTATATTATTATATTATTATATTATTATATTATTATATTATTATATTATTATATTATTATATTATTATATTATTATATTATTATATTATTATATTATTATATTATTATATTATTATATTATTATATTATTATATTATTATATTATTATATTATTATATTATTATATTATTATATTATTATATTATTATATTATTATATTATTATATTATTATATTATTATATTATTATATTATTATATTATTATATTATTATATTATTATATTATTATATTATTATATTATTATATTATTATATTATTATATTATTATATTATTATATTATTATATTATTATATTATTATATTATTATATTATTATATTATTATATTATTATATTATTATATTATTATATTATTATATTATTATATTATTATATTATTATATTATTATATTATTATATTATTATATTATTATATTATTATATTATTATATTATTATATTATTATATTATTATATTATTATATTATTATATTATTATATTATTATATTATTATATTATTATATTATTATATTATTATATTATTATATTATTATATTATTATATTATTATATTATTATATTATTATATTATTATATTATTATATTATTATATTATTATATTATTATATTATTATATTATTATATTATTATATTATTATATTATTATATTATTATATTATTATATTATTATATTATTATATTATTATATTATTATATTATTATATTATTATATTATTATATTATTATATTATTATATTATTATATTATTATATTATTATATTATTATATTATTATATTATTATATTATTATATTATTATATTATTATATTATTATATTATTATATTATTATATTATTATATTATTATATTATTATATTATTATATTATTATATTATTATATTATTATATTATTATATTATTATATTATTATATTATTATATTATTATATTATTATATTATTATATTATTATATTATTATATTATTATATTATTATATTATTATATTATTATATTATTATATTATTATATTATTATATTATTATATTATTATATTATTATATTATTATATTATTATATTATTTATATTATTATATTATTATATTATTATATTATTATATTATTATATTATTATATTATTATATTATTATATTATTATATTATTATATTATTATATTATTATATTATTATATTATTATATTATTATATTATTATATTATTATATTATTATATTATTATATTATTATATTATTATATTATTATATTATTATATTATTATATTATTATATTATTATATTATTATATTATTATATTATTATATTATTATATTATTATATTATTATATTATTATATTATTATATTATTATATTATTATATTATTATATTATTATATTATTATATTATTATATTATTATATTATTATATTATTATATTATTATATTATTATATTATTATATTATTATATTATTATATTATTATATTATTATATTATTATATTATTATATTATTATATTATTATATTATTATATTATTATATTATTATATTATTATATTATTATATTATTATATTATTATATTATTATATTATTATATTATTATATTATTATATTATTATATTATTATATTATTATATTATTATATTATTATATTATTATATTATTATATTATTATATTATTATATTATTATATTATTATATTATTATATTATTATATTATTATATTATTATATTATTATATTATTATATTATTATATTATTATATTATTATATTATTATATTATTATATTATTATATTATTATATTATTATATTATTATATTATTATATTATTATATTATTATATTATTATATTATTATATTATTATATTATTATATTATTATATTATTATATTATTATATTATTATATTATTATATTATTATATTATTATATTATTATATTATTATATTATTATATTATTATATTATTATATTATTATATTATTATATTATTATATTATTATATTATTATATTATTATATTATTATATTATTATATTATTATATTATTATATTATTATATTATTATATTATTATATTATTATATTATTATATTATTATATTATTATATTATTATATTATTATATTATTATATTATTATATTATTATATTATTATATTATTATATTATTATATTATTATATTATTATATTATTATATTATTATATTATTATATTATTATATTATTATATTATTATATTATTATATTATTATATTATTATATTATTATATTATTATATTATTATATTATTATATTATTATATTATTATATTATTATATTATTATATTATTATATTATTATATTATTATATTATTATATTATTATATTATTATATTATTATATTATTATATTATTATATTATTATATTATTATATTATTATATTATTATATTATTATATTATTATATTATTATATTATTATATTATTATATTATTATATTATTATATTATTATATTATTATATTATTATATTATTATATTATTATATTATTATATTATTATATTATTATATTATTATATTATTATATTATTATATTATTATATTATTATATTATTATATTATTATATTATTATATTATTATATTATTATATTATTATATTATTATATTATTATATTATTATATTATTATATTATTATATTATTATATTATTATATTATTATATTATTATATTATTATATTATTATATTATTATATTATTATATTATTATATTATTATATTATTATATTATTATATTATTATATTATTATATTATTATATTATTATATTATTATATTATTATATTATTATATTATTATATTATTATATTATTATATTATTATATTATTATATTATTATATTATTATATTATTATATTATTATATTATTATATTATTATATTATTATATTATTATATTATTATATTATTATATTATTATATTATTATATTATTATATTATTATATTATTATATTATTATATTATTATATTATTATATTATTATATTATTATATTATTATATTATTATATTATTATATTATTATATTATTATATTATTATATTATTATATTATTATATTATTATATTATTATATTATTATATTATTATATTATTATATTATTATATTATTATATTATTATATTATTATATTATTATATTATTATATTATTATATTATTATATTATTATATTATTATATTATTATATTATTATATTATTATATTATTATATTATTATATTATTATATTATTATATTATTATATTATTATATTATTATATTATTATATTATTATATTATTATATTATTATATTATTATATTATTATATTATTATATTATTATATTATTATATTATTATATTATTATATTATTATATTATTATATTATTATATTATTATATTATTATATTATTATATTATTATATTATTATATTATTATATTATTATATTATTATATTATTATATTATTATATTATTATATTATTATATTATTATATTATTATATTATTATATTATTATATTATTATATTATTATATTATTATATTATTATATTATTATATTATTATATTATTATATTATTATATTATTATATTATTATATTATTATATTATTATATTATTATATTATTATATTATTATATTATTATATTATTATATTATTATATTATTATATTATTATATTATTATATTATTATATTATTATATTATTATATTATTATATTATTATATTATTATATTATTATATTATTATATTATTATATTATTATATTATTATATTATTATATTATTATATTATTATATATTATATTATTATATTATTATATTATTATATTATTATATTATTATATTATTATATTATTATATTATTATATTATTATATTATTATATTATTATATTATTATATTATTATATTATTATATTATTATATTATTATATTATTATATTATTATATTATTATATTATTATATTATTATATTATTATATTATTATATTATTATATTATTATATTATTATATTATTATATTATTATATTATTATATTATTATATTATTATATTATTATATTATTATATTATTATATTATTATATTATTATATTATTATATTATTATATTATTATATTATTATATTATTATATTATTATATTATTATATTATTATATTATTATATTATTATATTATTATATTATTATATTATTATATTATTATATTATTATATTATTATATTATTATATTATTATATTATTATATTATTATATTATTATATTATTATATTATTATATTATTATATTATTATATTATTATATTATTATATTATTATATTATTATATTATTATATTATTATATTATTATATTATTATATTATTATATTATTATATTATTATATTATTATATTATTATATTATTATATTATTATATTATTATATTATTATATTATTATATTATTATATTATTATATTATTATATTATTATATTATTATATTATTATATTATTATATTATTATATTATTATATTATTATATTATTATATTATTATATTATTATATTATTATATTATTATATTATTATATTATTATATTATTATATTATTATATTATTATATTATTATATTATTATATTATTATATTATTATATTATTATATTATTATATTATTATATTATTATATTATTATATTATTATATTATTATATTATTATATTATTATATTATTATATTATTATATTATTACACTCGTTAAAAATGGAGACCATATGTCCCAATGCTTTACGTTGCTTTACTGTGGAGATCCTTTCGGAATTCTTGGTTTTAGATTTCGTACGCTCTAGATAGTAATGGTGGTTTTGGATTTCAAAGCGCTTGATAATCGTATGCGTAACATATACGCATGCGATTAGCCAACCTGTCAGTCATTTGTATTCTCGCGCTCTTTTATGAAAGCCTAACGAAAGATAATCACTCATTTTACAACAATTTGAATGATCTGATGGTATCTATATATTGGATAGTAATTGGTGGTTTTAATGCTAAAGCTACAAACGTATAGATCCGTACTCCTGACCCGAACTAGCGACTGATTAAAGGAAAATAATTAAAGGATTATACATTTTAAGATCTTGTACAATCTCATTGTGGCAAGACGAAGTTAAATTGACCATATGTTAAATTCTAAGAAGCCGTCTCGGGCATCTAGGATGTGAGATCATACTGGAAGGCTACCAAATTCGAAGAGTAGTAATCATCAATTGATCACAGCCTAGCTAGAAAGCAGTATTCGTACAAGTCAGGAACCACATGAAAACGAAGCTTAATCATATTAGCATGGTGCCATAATGAAATTCAAAGGTAAAAACTAAAAAAGAAAGTTAAAACATTCTACCGACTTTACTTAAAAAATGTCATTAGTGAGATTAAATTCAGTATGAATTCAAAAAAAAGCTCCTCGACCACGATCTTATTTTCATTATTGAAAAAAATTTAATTGACGAAACAGTAAGCAAAGTTCTTAAACTGTATAAACATAATCATAAAATGTATTATTATCCATCACAGTCAACCGCATTCTCACGTGATTTTAGACAAGTATCTTAAATTAAAATATTTACTTTAAAAGCCAAAAACAAATTAACAAGAAATATTTTTTATTTTTACTGCTGTATTAAAATGTTTTATTTTATTGTTGTATAACGTAAAATAAAAAATTAAATAAACAAAAAAAAATTAAAAAAAAGTTAAAAAAATCCCACACACAGGAATGCATTTTTGATGTCATTCATTCATGAATTTATCGTAATTTTTGGTAATTTAGTGTAAAACGCGATTTTGTGTATTATTTAAAAAATAAATATTTAATTTATGATTTCGTAATGCACGGTATGTATATATTTGCAATTTGGGATGCACGCGAGTACGAATTTAGATTGATTGGTCTTATATAAATATTTGAAAGTCTACTCAGTTGTTATCCGTATATACAAAGTGGTAATTCCTCGGTATAAAATTTCTTGTAAATTCTCTTAGAAAAACTTTTATTGACGCACATATCTAAAATTCTTTACGATTAAATTTGTTTATAAAATAAACTTAAAATTTAAATAAACAACCACAAAAAAAAACACTTTTGTATTCATCGATGATATCGTTCGTCTCTCGTTCAATTGCATCTTTAAATGTGTACATTATAAATCTTAATATTTATTTCTTGGCTGTTGTAAATGTCCATACATACATAAGATTTGTGTCTTTTGTAGAATTGCGGTTTTTAAGATGAAGAATAAAAAAAAAACTCTTTTGAACATTTGTTTGTGGTTTTACTGTGTGAGACTATTGACAAAAATTCCGAAATAAATAATTCACTAAATGTATAAAGATAAAGACTTTTAATTTCAATAACCTTGGGCCTTTATTTATCCTACAATTAAATTTATCAAACGGAAAATTTTGTAATAATAAATTGATAATAAATAAAAAATGTGTTGATTTTACATCTTACTTCAGTTCGTACATCTTATTTCGTTATGAATTATGATCATAAAAGTGAAGACAAATAAATATGATTTTATGTATCGATCATATTGTGGTTATACTTATATACTTGACTTTTATGTGTATCATAAATTGAAACCAATGTTCAATTTTACAGACCTTGAAGGTGCAATAATGTTAAAATTCGATCGTTTCGAAAAATTATGACAGTGTATGGCCGAGAAAGTTATAAGGGTACGCACTTGATGTATAACTGTTTTTGCTAATTACCTTATAACAAGGTTTTTACTGTGCGAACAATGGAATAATCTATATCCGGGCTAAGTCCCGAATAAAATTTGAATAAAAAACTTAGTTACCTTTCGTTAGGCCAAGCTAATTATAAAGAAAAACAATTTAGTTGATAGTTAAATTGGTTCTGTTTATATTCATCAGAAATGACTTTATATATATAAAAATTACTGCCGACATATCATAACTTGTACACTAATCATTTTTATCCTATCCAATCAATTCCAATCAAAATGCTGAATCGTGTTTAAATATTCCGAAAAAAGACGAAATTTGCTTCGCTGAATTGTAGTTCGGTTTCGAGCTAATAACAGTATGCGAGTTATATTTGATATACAAATTAAAAATTCAGTCTCTCATCAGACAGCAGCGACGAATCACCAAACGATAAAAGTTTCTTGGTTCATACTAGGGTTTTACACTTTTTATGATCACGTTGTTCTAGTGAATTATAAGATGAAAACAAAGCATATTTCGTTTGTTGCATCTTAGATGCGTTAAATTTTTTTTAATATGGTTAAGTTAACCTAATCGGTTGGCGTCACTTAGCGATTGTTTGAATATTCCTGGGCCAGCTTTTGGTATATAACGGCTTTGGTTGTTGCTATGGTAACTTCCTGTTATATGTTACTAGCTCTCTGCTTTAAAAGATGTGAGAGTAGTATGACATTGGAAGCTATTTTCGGCCGTAGGTATATTATGGTCCATATTATTCCCATTAGCAGTATGCCCTAGAATAATTTGAATCATACTATATATTGATGAATATGGTGGAAGCTAAGATCTCGTAAAACGTCTTTAGACTTCTCCAATGTTGCAATTTGCCCTTCGATGCCACCTGTTGTTAGTGAAGTAACTACTTCGAGCGAATTGTTCACTTCTGTTCTATTTATAATGTATGAGCTGAAGTCCTTTAAATAGATGATTACCTACAAGTAAAAATTTGAGCTATGAAATGTTTTTGTTATAGTGCTGCGGGATGCACCAGCAGCTATGATTAGTGACTCGACATCTCTTAGCATAAAGCCAGAGTCAATATTAATTTAACCAGAGATTTTGAAGGTGAACGAACTGAACCGTTTACATCATTGCAGATGAAATCGATTTAGAGATTTCAATGATTATAACCTGTAGCGTTATCCTGCTGCGAATTTTAATGATCTGATATATATATATATATATATATATATATATATATATAACCGAGAACATGAATATCGGTCCTGGACTGGCGATGGAGGCTGGCACGTGTTAACGAATCAATTGCTATAGCTCCTCTAACTGACCTGCCGCGAGTATGAGGGGTGTAATATTTCAAGAATCAAGAAATATTTCAAGAAAGTTGTTTATTGATGTGGCAGTGAGGTTTGTATTGTGTTTGACCATCTTGACCGTGTTGTCAATCAAAGTTGCTTGATTTTTTATCAGCGACAATAGTTCGTGCTCGTTGTTATTGAAACTCTCAAACTGAGCCTCATATTTACTGGCTTCACGTTGAGAAAGAATTCCGAACATGTCTCCCAATAGGCTGCCTGTTGAATCTCCAAAACTTCAATTCACTCTTTGTTACTTGTATCTTTTTACTGCCTAGTAGTAACTCATTATCAGCAACCATGTTCTAGAATGTTGCAGTTTAATTCAGATAACTCTACACAACTTGCTTGAAGCTCATTGTGAGCCTTGTAATTTTTAATTTCTTCTCAGTAGCTGATCATGTCAATTATATCACAATTATATCACAGTCCACTCTATAAGGACCATTTCCTAATTTGCCTAACTTCTCGAAATATATGCCAGTAGGCTGGTTGAATAGTTTTATTTTGTTGTTGGTACCCACGGGTTCGATTAGACAGCACACTGAGAGGATGGCTATTACTATGTAATTTATATTTCCTATAGTCATGGTTCGACAATAAGGTCATTGTCTAGGCGGTGGGTTGTAGTTCTCAGTCGGAGTTGTACTGGTATTACTGGTAGTAGATTACCTTTAGCGTTGCGATTGGCTGCATAGGAAATATTTTTTTAATAATCATAAATAGGTAGTGTGCACAGTATTGTTATTAGCCATTTATATGTCGCGTCTTTACATTTAACTGTTACAATTCGCAAGGTATCTTTTCCGGCCTGAGTGTCAAGAACCCGGCCCAATTTCCATCGAGTCACAGGTATTTGATCGTTCTTTAATAATACCAGATCATTTATTACTAGATTTGGTTGGGCGGTTTCCTATTTACTCCGTTGTTGAAGTTAGTGAAGATTTTCAGAAAACCAGCGTTTCCAAATGTCTTGTGCCACTTTTAATCGCCACAGGCATCACCTTAAGACAATCTCAAATCAGAAAGAGCCCTGGTGTTAGCGCTGTTGTATCTGAAGCTTCGTTAGTGGCGGAGAATTAAGAACCGCTTTGATTTAGGTGGTGAGGGTGTTTAGTTCTTCGAATGTTAGAGTTGAATCTTCTATCTCTTTCTTAAGATGAAATTTCACGGAATTATTCCTGTTCTCATATTCCACCAAAGTGCGTTGTTTCATCACTGGCCATTATGGCTGCTATGTGCTCAGGTAGTGTAGCCATAGCTGTACGGTTCGTTTTCTTCTCTACTGAAAATATGTTCCGTTATCAGAAAATACATCTGCAAAGTCTTTGTCTGGAAACGAATCTTGTAGGTCGCTATGAATGCTTATGTTGTGAGGCTGGTCACTATCTCGATGTATGGCTCTTGTCGTCATGCATTCGAATAGAGCGATATATCCTTATAGGATTAGAGGTTGTTTGCTGGCGGTCGCCAGATTTGAGTTTTGGAGACGTCTCATCACACGTAGCAGGCCTTAGTCATCCTAGAATGGGTATAG
The DNA here is from genome assembly GCA_963556175.1 of Tipula confusa. NCBI lineage: Eukaryota > Metazoa > Arthropoda > Insecta > Diptera > Tipulidae > Tipula > Tipula confusa. The sequence goes on from OY744476.1 coordinate 147,435,274, forward strand.
TGAGGCTATAGCCTACTGTCTTTAACTAGCATTATATTTGTTGTTCATCCCAGTTTATTCTTGTTTTCCAAATATCCTGCATCATAATCTTGGCCATGATGGTTATTAGCTATAGCTACCATATGGGTTGAGAAAGTTTTGATAAGTTAGATTGGTGGGCTGAGTGTTAGTTAGCTCCAGTCCGGTTATATCGAATTAGTTTGGATGAATCAGCTCTTGTAGCGCTAGCTCCTCAATATTGTACGTGCCAGAGAGTAAATCCTCCTTATAGAAGTCGGGCTGCATTATTTTAGGTGCTTTTAGATGAGTATTAGATCCTTCCTTGGCTAGTCGAATTAATGTTCTTGTAGCTACGTAGCTGGGAGCGGTAGTTCTGTATATGGTAGTTCTGTATATTTCTGTAATATGTTATTTTTTAGCCAGTACGCTTTTATAGGTTTGGAAGGCTCCTTTCTCTATAATATGCGGTGATAATCTGTACTCTGTATTAAGCCAGACTTGGCCGAAGATTTTCTCGATGTCAAGTGTCATGACAATCTTGTGCTTTCTCCGCTTTAATAGTAATTGTCGACTAAGTCCTCACTTTGGAGCCATTCATCATAATGTCGTTTAATGAGAAGCCAGTAGTTGTTTTTGTTGACGATGCATCAAACACCACTCGATGCTTGGACAGATTTGCCAGTAGAAACTCACTGTTTAGACGCTAAACCTGCCTCTAAAGTTGTCACACGTTTGCGTTTTTGGTCGATTGTGATCCACACCGAAAATCAGCAAACCACTTGTGATTCATTTTACTCGATGGTGCAGAGTCCCCATAATATGTATCAAGCTTTGTTTTGGTTTGCGTAATGGTTTTTCCACGCAAAAAATAATGTTTAATTAACAAACGAAATTCACTTTTTTCCATGTTTGCAAAAAGACAATGGGTTGTCTGTTTTCAATGGCTGTCAAAACTGAACTAAATGACAGATCTGTCTGAAATAATTTGGTATTAAATTTTACATAATTTTACAGACTTATTACTCCGCTCTCGTGCTGTAACTGTCCTTTTATCTAGCCTAAACCTCATTTGGAATCGTTTTAGCAATATGTCGAGCAATATAACGATATGTCGTTGTTGATGTTCAATGCCTACATGATATTTTAAGGAATTTAGAAATTAGCAATGCGGCATTCAGTTTTAATCTTGGTAGTGGTATTGTTATTGATAACACTACAGCATATTCTTGACTAGATTCGTTGCAGAAACCATGTAATTCAATTGGAGCGCCGTTAATGTAATTTATCCAACGAGGAATTCTATAATCTCCCCTAACTGTGGAAATTCTATTTTGTAGTTTAACCATCTGTTTGCAAAAGTTATATGGAGTTTTTCATTCCATCCTACACCTAAAGCCCATAAATCTTAGGTAATAATTTTTGTTTGGATCGCAACTGGTGCTAACCATTATTGCGGATCGAAAAGTTTTGGAGCCTTTGATAAAATCGTTCGTTCGAATATTGTTGTTTTAGTTTCTGGCAAATATAATTTAAATTGAAAAGTGCCTGTTGAAGAGTTCTAAAGGAGTCCAAGTGTTTTTACTGTATCATTAAATTCTATTCTACGAAGTCTAGTTTCTCTCAGATTTTCAGAAAGTTCTTAAAATAATGCCTTATCTTTGCTACACTATTTTCTGAAGTTGAAACCGTCACCAGAAAGCAGGTTTAGTAATTCCATTTGCGCAGGTATAGCCTCTAATATTAAGAGGCTCATTGGTTTTTTTGTTTTAAATCGCCAGAAAACTCGATGTGTGATTCTTCACGTATACTTTATTAATACTTTATTAGGGTCGGCTAGGATTACTCCTTTTTTAAGTTGGCTTTCTTTACCTCAGAACTAAAGTAATAGCTTGTATCATGTCTGTGTTCCTCATGACGCATAAGGACACTCTGTTGTTGTACCAGATAATGTAGCTTCCTGTTCTTCGGAAGTTCCCATGGATGTTTTTTCATGAAGGTTTTCATAATTTTCATTAACCAATAATTTACGGGTTTGATTTACTTGGATCCTGCACTAACAACCAAAGTTATCAATAAAAGTAAAGTGATAATATATGTGATGAAATTATTCCTCCGTCTCTTCTGCCTGTAAAACTAACTCATCTCGTATTAAAACCCACTCGCATAAATAACTCGCGTTAAAAGCTCATTTAATTTGTCATAAAAGTAGAACACAATCGCAATAATGATCTGAAAACGTACAAAAAATGTAATACATTTGTCAAATGCCACTTTAAGCCACAATTTATATGAAGTAGTTATGATCATAATTTATTCAAAATATTATGATTGAAATATCATTTATACCGCGCATACCGATCATGTTGTTTCAACAACAACAAAAAAAAACACTTACATCTACGACAGCAATTTACTATTTCGTGTTGCGGTATTTATTGAGCTGTAATTATTTTTAAGATTAAAAATTTAATAGTTTTATGATATAAACAGCAACACCTACGCTCGTAATTAGCCACTGTGATTTTGTTTTCATTGATCGTTCACTTATATCCTATAAATATATAAAGTGTCGAGACATGGTGTATATAGTAAACCATAAAAAAATAAAAATACATGAAAACCGATTATAAGTCGATTTATGGTTACCATAAATGTATGTAATTTTTATTATACCTTTAAGATTTTTTAATATGATTTATTAAAATAATTATGGTCCCGATTAAAAAATGTTTTTAATTTGATTGTAACAAGTAAAAATACATAACTATTTCATAACCTTAAAATGTGATATTTTCTTTGTTTCAAATATATTGCCGATCCAAAATGCTGGTAAATAATCGGTAAGTTTATTCAATCGAATTGAGGTTATCGATACTAATTACAGCAAATCATTTTACAAATTTTCACGATTAGTTAAAACTGATAGTTTAATACAAATTAGTGACTGTCGTCAAAAAATTATTCGTTTGAATTAGTTACCCGATAAGAAAATCAATGAATCAACTTATTAAAAAGATTTCAGCTAAATTTTCATGATTTTTCCGAGTAGATTTTAAAATTGGAAATTTGCCCGAATTTTTATCAAAAATTGCGTCAAATAATCTTTAAAAATATTAAAATAATAGAGTGTTGACAGATACATTTGTCAAAGGTAGCAATGTATCATAATCAATCCAAATTATGTTGGTCGCTTAACATTTATTTCGGAAACATGATTATTTAGAAGGTCTTTTGAATCACTAGACAATTTTCATTTTTAATTTATTTAACGATTTATATATGATTGAAACTTCATCTGCACTTCCTGCCAAATTTCGGGTAAAATAGAGAAGTTTGGATGTTTTCGAGTTATAAATTATTGTAGGTCAGATGATTTCTATTTTTATTTGATTGATTGATTAAAATGTACGGCAAAGCTTTAACTAGGAATATTAGTTCGACCCAATTTTAGACACCTAGGCGATCGATAGTCAGTGTTTTTATGTGGTAGAAGGAAAGAAATGAAACTACAAAGGTATCTCAGTAATAACAGAACATTTTTCAATCTCTTACACGGCATATCTACCTGGTCTGCAACCATTCATCTGTAATCTGCATGTTCTTTGAAAACAAATATATTAATGTACTAATTTCTTCAAGCCATAGGCTTTAGAAAATTGAATTAGTTTTCGCTAATATAATAATATAATAATATAATAATATAATAATATAATAATATAATAATATAATAATATAATAATATAATAATATAATAATATAATAATATAATAATATAATAATATAATAATATAATAATATAATAATATAATAATATAATAATATAATAATATAATAATATAATAATATAATAATATAATAATATAATAATATAATAATATAATAATATAATAATATAATAATATAATAATATAATAATATAATAATATAATAATATAATAATATAATAATATAATAATATAATAATATAATAATATAATAATATAATAATATAATAATATAATAATATAATAATATAATAATATAATAATATAATAATATAATAATATAATAATATAATAATATAATAATATAATAATATAATAATATAATAATATAATAATATAATAATATAATAATATAATAATATAATAATATAATAATATAATAATATAATAATATAATAATATAATAATATAATAATATAATAATATAATAATATAATAATATAATAATATAATAATATAATAATATAATAATATAATAATATAATAATATAATAATATAATAATATAATAATATAATAATATAATAATATAATAATATAATAATATAATAATATAATAATATAATAATATAATAATATAATAATATAATAATATAATAATATAATAATATAATAATATAATAATATAATAATATAATAATATAATAATATAATAATATAATAATATAATAATATAATAATATAATAATATAATAATATAATAATATAATAATATAATAATATAATAATATAATAATATAATAATATAATAATATAATAATATAATAATATAATAATATAATAATATAATAATATAATAATATAATAATATAATAATATAATAATATAATAATATAATAATATAATAATATAATAATATAATAATATAATAATATAATAATATAATAATATAATAATATAATAATATAATAATATAATAATATAATAATATAATAATATAATAATATAATAATATAATAATATAATAATATAATAATATAATAATATAATAATATAATAATATAATAATATAATAATATAATAATATAATAATATAATAATATAATAATATAATAATATAATAATATAATAATATAATAATATAATAATATAATAATATAATAATATAATAATATAATAATATAATAATATAATAATATAATAATATAATAATATAATAATATAATAATATAATAATATAATAATATAATAATATAATAATATAATAATATAATAATATAATAATATAATAATATAATAATATAATAATATAATAATATAATAATATAATAATATAATAATATAATAATATAATAATATAATAATATAATAATATAATAATATAATAATATAATAATATAATAATATAATAATATAATAATATAATAATATAATAATATAATAATATAATAATATAATAATATAATAATATAATAATATAATAATATAATAATATAATAATATAATAATATAATAATATAATAATATAATAATATAATAATATAATAATATAATAATATAATAATATAATAATATAATAATATAATAATATAATAATATAATAATATAATAATATAATAATATAATAATATAATAATATAATAATATAATAATATAATAATATAATAATATAATAATATAATAATATAATAATATAATAATATAATAATATAATAATATAATAATATAATAATATAATAATATAATAATATAATAATATAATAATATAATAATATAATAATATAATAATATAATAATATAATAATATAATAATATAATAATATAATAATATAATAATATAATAATATAATAATATAATAATATAATAATATAATAATATAATAATATAATAATATAATAATATAATAATATAATAATATAATAATATAATAATATAATAATATAATAATATAATAATATAATAATATAATAATATAATAATATAATAATATAATAATATAATAATATAATAATATAATAATATAATAATATAATAATATAATAATATAATAATATAATAATATAATAATATAATAATATAATAATATAATAATATAATAATATAATAATATAATAATATAATAATATAATAATATAATAATATAATAATATAATAATATAATAATATAATAATATAATAATATAATAATATAATAATATAATAATATAATAATATAATAATATAATAATATAATAATATAATAATATAATAATATAATAATATAATAATATAATAATATAATAATATAATAATATAATAATATAATAATATAATAATATAATAATATAATAATATAATAATATAATAATATAATAATATAATAATATAATAATATAATAATATAATAATATAATAATATAATAATATAATAATATAATAATATAATAATATAATAATATAATAATATAATAATATAATAATATAATAATATAATAATATAATAATATAATAATATAATAATATAATAATATAATATAATAATATAATAATATAATAATATAATAATATAATAATATAATAATATAATAATATAATAATATAATAATATAATAATATAATAATATAATAATATAATAATATAATAATATAATAATATAATAATATAATAATATAATAATATAATAATATAATAATATAATAATATAATAATATAATAATATAATAATATAATAATATAATTTTTATTTTTTATTTTTAACAGAGGAGATAAAACTCTTTATGAACGGAGTGTGGTATTTTTCAAAATTGACATACCCACTAAAACACCTCCTCTTTCGTCTAGTTTTACCTGCAACTGTTTTGCAGTGCAAAATGCACTTCCCTTTTTTATGTTTCCCTCGGAGTGCTCAATGCGGCTCCGACTGTCCTTTATAATTCTTTTCTTATTTGCGATCATTTCCTGCAGTCTAGGAGAGTGTGTTCGGCATCGTCCAGCACCCTTCCATCGCAGTATATGCAGTCCACTGGCTCTGCTTTCCCAATTTTATTAAGGTATGCCATAAAGTAACCGTGTCCACTAAGAAACTGAGTCAAGTAGTAATTTACTCCCAATGTAAATTGGAAGTGCTTCCTCCCAATCCAGGGTCTTAAATCTGGGATTATTTTAGAAATCCATCGGTCGCTTCTTGCCCGCTCCCAGAAATTCTGCCGCGCGGTAAGTGTGCGTTCATTTTTCTCCTTCCTTATTCCCCCGTTGTACCATGAGTTTTCCTTTGATAAATCGCATGGAGTTCCAACGCGAATAGTTCAATAGAAATTGCGCTAGCGATTACCATTAGTGCAAGTCTAGACACCGTACGATTGCAGCGGCAACGCGATAGCGTCATATAGAAGGATCGAATTTACCGTTGACATCAGCAAGCGGCGCTTACTTGCCCTTATTCCACAGTGTTTGCTATCAGCCTGCCCAAGGAGAAAGGTTATAAAGTGTAAGTCACGGGTTTGGCTGCTTTGTCTACAGTCTATTAATCAGATAATTGTGGATTACGTGCCACCTAGATGTTATTGGAAAAGTAGATATGCTAGGAGCAACGAAATTTAAATAAAAAACATGTCACAATTAAAAACAAAATTAAGGTTACTGTGTGAATTTTAAAATATATTCACGTCAATTGTAGAATTACTCGATGCATATTAACGTACAACTTGATATTTTTGCCGACTTGACGCTGCTTTAATAAACTTTTATGTTCGGTAACTCGATTCTTCATGGAACTTATTGGCAGATGTTAAATTCTAAAATTAGCTTTCAAATCGCACCAGGATGATCAGAGTCAGAGGTGGTATATCTTATCACAGGTGGCTGCGACAGGAAAGGTCAGCTCAGAACCAGTGTTGAACCCTACACATTCGAATACTCTGATGGAAATGGTGCAGATTATTTCGAATGCCATAAGCAACCTTTCTGAAAGGCTACAAAGATTGGAGTAGGGCAATTCCGCTTTATTATTCTAATTATTTCTCCCAAAATGATGTACCAAGAAAAATTTAGAATTGCTACATGGAATGCTAACGGTATTAAAAATAAAAAACATAAACTTGAAGCCTTTTTAAAAATGCAAAATATCGATGTGTGTCTGATATCTGAGACCCATTCAACAAGACAATCTTACTTAAAAATTCAGAGTTACCAACTTTACGAAACAATTCATCCGGATAACCAAGCAAGGGGTGGAACCGCTGTTATAATAAAAAACACCATGAATGCCAGCATTATCAATCACCTGAAACCCAGATTACCGTAGTAGAAATTACATCTACTAAGCAACGCCTTGAGATAGGAGCGGTATATTTGCCACCTAGCTACAACCTGAAGAAATCAAACTACTTGAAAATCCTACAATATTTCAATGGTGGATTTATATTATTAGGTGATTTTAATGCAAAACATGTTGACTTTGGATCTAGGCTTACAACAACCAAAGGTAACGAACTAAAAAAATGCAATAAATGAAATGGGATGTAACATACATTTCACTGGCAAGCCGACATATTGGCCTACGGATGCAGTAAAAACTCCTGATCTACTGGATTTCTTTATATCAAAACAAGTTTCATCAAATTTTATTGAAGTAGAGGATAATTCAGATATGGTCTCTGCAGTGATACTTACCATAAGCGACAAGATAATTAGGAAGGAAACAAGACCAACTCTTGTCAATAAAAAAACTGACTGGATTAGCTTCAGATCTGAATTAGAAAGCAATATTAACCTTTAAAACCAGATTAAAAACGGTAACGGAGCTAGAGGAAGAGGTTCGAAAACTTCACAAATATCATTTAATTAGCCGCGTTGAATAACACTAAAGAAACAGCATCCAAAACTACTGATAAAAGCTATCCAAGAGAAATTAGGAACCTGGTCTTAGAAAAAAGGAAAGCTAGGAAAAAATGGCAACAAACGAGGAGGTCATCTGACCAGACGATCCTAAATAACAAATCACAGCAGTTTAAGCGAGAAATTCAGAAGCTAAATGAAAAATCGTTTTCTTCGTTTCTTGGAAAGTTGACGGCTGATGAAAATACAGACTACTCATTATGGAAGGCAATTAAAAGAATGAAAACCCCAATCATTCAGATCCCTCCTATTAACCGAAGTGATGGCTCGTGAGCCAGGGATAACAAATCAAAAGCTGAAGTGTTTGCTGATCACCTGGCTTGTATTTTCCAACCGAATGAGACCGAATCGGATATTATAATCGGAAATGGAAGCAACGCCTAAGGGGTCAGAATCCCTCTAATAACCCAGAAAGAAGTTAATAGGGAAATAAAATTCAATCTGAAGACCGGAAAGGCTCCTGGATATAATCTTTTAATAGGAAAAGTTCTAAAGCAACTACCAAAGAAAGCTATTGTTCAACTAACCCATTTGTTTAATGCTGTTATTAGATTAAGGCATGTTCCTTCAGGTAAACCGCCAAATGAAGCTCAATCATTTAGTCCGATATCCCTGCTTCCTATCATCTCAAAGATAATGGAGAGACTTCTTCTGAAAAGAATGACACCAATAATAGAAAGTAGAAACCTAATACCGGATCACCAATTTGGATTCAGATGTAAACATTCAACAATTGACCAGATTCACAGAATTACAGACATTATAGAAAAGGCGTTAGAAGATAAACAAATTTGTTCTACCTTATTTCGGGAAGTGGCAGCAGCTTTCGATTAGGTATGGCATGATGGATTAATACATAAACTAAAAGTTATGCTTCCGGAACCATATGTTGACCTTCTGGAGTCGTACTTATCTAAAAGAATTTTCAGAGTAAAACAACAAGACGAGTATTCTGAATTGAGAGAGGTAAGGACAGGAGTCCCACAAGGCAGTGTTCTGGGCCCACTCCTATATCTACTTGTATAAACAAGTGATATACCACAGTCCGATCATGTAAGCATAGCAACGTTTGCTGACGACACCGCTATACTAGCAACAGCGCAAACTGTCGAAGAGGCGGCGAATACACTTCAATAAAAATGCTAACATCAAACCTATACAAAACTTCCAGATTAAGGTACTTTGGAGTATAGTCAATGCACCCTGGTACATTCGTAATAAGGATTTGCATCGAGATTTGAGGATACCGGATATAAACCACGAAATAAAAAGATTTGCAACGAAGCACGAATCAAGGCTATTGCAACATGTTAATGGTGAAGCCTCTCGGCTACTGGATAATGAACACTTGGTTAGAAGGCTAAAGGGAACCAAACCCTTCGAGCTCGTCAGTAAGTGAGCAGCTACCTATTAACGAACAGACATTGGAGCATTGCTGGATCAACAGTGACCTCATTATAGTTTAGTTTTTAAGAATTCAGATGTGAATTGATGGTTAGTCTGAAGAGACTAGTTTCAATAAATAAATAAAATAAAAAATCGAACCAATACCATTATGTCACTGTATTTATATACTTTTATCACAATATAATTATTCTTTTTTTAATTTTATAAAAACGAAATAAGGAACCTTGTTTTAATAAAAATAAAGAATTCAATACTTCTTGTTTTTTTTTTAAATAAAAATTATTTCAGAAAAGAAGTAAAACTTTCTTTAACGTGATAATAAAAATTTTTATATTAATTTTTTGTCCAAATTTTTTCTAAAAAGAAAAAATTATCTGAAAAATAAAAAACTATCCTCTTCATCAGCCTGTACTATTTTACTACTTTATTTTATTTAGACGTTAAAATGGTATTTTTATACTTTTATAAAAGAAAGGTTATAAAGTCACGGGTCGTATAGTGATGGTTAAGGTGTTTACTTGAACACACCGTTGTCGTGAGTTCGTTCCCCGCCGCTGACCACAACGCCAATTGGGGCAATTTTCACCAATTGTATTGAAAATCGTTGGGCTGAACGAACACCTACAATGATCACCAATTGTAAAAAATATGGTCTGGTAGATATTGTTAAAGATCTCAGTAAAGGGTCCTCTTTAGCCTGTAATACTCTTGATTTTTATTTTATTTTATAAAGTATAAAGATAAACCGTTAAATTACGGAAGTTCTTTAAAGTGACCAAGATTGATTACTTTTTTTTTCATTAATAAGCCGAGTGAGATCTAAGCAATGCTATATCTATTACCTAATATTAACTATAACTATAGCTTGCAACACCTAAACAAATATTTACGAATAATCAAAATATTTATAAACACTACGGTCAAAAGGTTCGATTACCACAATGAAATAAATGTTGCTAAATGTATTAATTTCACTTTGAACAATTTCAGTAGTATAGCTGGTGAAAGAAACCCATCTCACCACTTGTTTATACCACAATTTTTTATTTTATGTTTCAAAGTGTTAATTAAATTAAATATAAAACAAATTAACAAAATTATTTCTTCAAATACAAAAATTCTAAAAAAACTATGCCGAAAGTCTAAAATAAATTAGTCAAGATCTATTTTTAGTTTACATTCTTAACTTTTTATTATATCAATCGACTAGACGAATATAATTTATAACGATTTTTTTTTTATATTCTAATACTAATCCTAAATTTTTGTAATTTAAAATATCATATGCATGTCTTTCAACATAATAACTATTATAACTAATAATTTGCAAACTTAATTATAGAGTTTTATATTTATTATAACATAATATATTATATTTATTATAACTGCGCAGAAAACTAAAACTAACAAAAAACGGTTGAAATATGGAGTCGCGTGTAATCTCATTTTGCATACATGTCTAATGGACGCATTTTCAAAGTTAAAAATGTACAATTAATACAAACATTTATATTAAAAATTCCGTTTTATAATGTCTGTGCGAATTTCATTTCTAAGTGTTATTGTTGTCTTCTAATATTAAGTATTAGCGTAAGATACCAAAACGATATAATATGTCGAAATGCTTTTTGGTCCTGTTTCGAAAACTTTAATCAGATAATATTATTTTTCAAATTGTTTTTATCTGGTTCTGCTAAATGAATATTTCTCATCTATGCTATAATTATATCATAATCACTAATCAGTAACAACATTTAGTTAGCGTAAATATAACCGAGTTTTATTAAAAAAGTAAAAAGTGTTAAAATATAAAAGTTAACAGTTAAAAGTGTTTAAAGTTGAATTGGTGAAACTTATTCACAATCTATAGATTAATTTCTATAGTGATATGACTGTAATAGGCAAAAACGTAACTATTAGTGACACCGGTGGGATTGTCAAATAATATATATATATATATATATATATATATATATATATATATATATATATATATATATATATATATATATATATATATTTATATATATATATATATATATATATATATATATATATATATATATATATATATATATATATATATATATATATTTATATATATATATATATATATATATATATATATATATATATATATATATATATATATGTATACATATATATTTATATATATATATATATATATATATATATATATATATATATATATATATATATATATATATATATATATATATACATATATTTAGTTATAAGAATTCATAATGCTGATGCATAATTATTATATAATAAAAAAAGTTGTTAAGTAAATCATAATTACACCAAGCAACCATACAAATGGTTCACAAATGGTTCACGGGAACCAAATAAGATCAGTTAAAATCTAATTAATTTGGAAATACCAACGAAAGCTGACCCAAGCTGGCCTATATAAAGTTAAAGGTAGTCAAACAACGATTAACATACCAAAACTAAAATTAGAAATATTTAATTTTGAGACCCCCAAACAGTACTGAGGCAAAACGAAATTCTATTAACCACAAGAATTATTAAACATAAAATTCAAATAATAGACGAGTTACCGGTTTATACGATAATCTACCGGCACCACACATTTAAAAAAGATGTAAAGAACCACGTTCAAGAACTGCTATAGGCAGCGGCATCAACAAAAACACCATATACCTCACCAATTTAATTGGTCCAAAAAATACTCACAAAGTTAGAGTTGTAACTCACAAAGTTAGAGTTGTCATTGATTACAGAAAACTAAACGAAAAAACAATTGATGAGAAATACCCAATTCGCCAAATAGAGGAAATCTTATAGACAATCTAGAGAAATTCTAATACATCATTACTTTTGACTTGAAGTTTGGTTTTATCAAATTTTTATGAACGTTAAAGGTGGCTACACGTATTCGGCGCATATCAGCCGTTTACCAACCAATCAAATCAACACAACTAAACCATGTAACAAGATTTACCAATCACATCACTCGTTTGCGGACCAAAAATAAATAAAATAAAAAACAAAAAAATATAAAGAATAAAAACCAAATGAAAACAGAGTAAAAATAATTTCTAAATACGGAACAATTGTGTCTATGCCACTTCCTTTAGGATGGCCACCTTCTAAGTCGCAGGAAAAAATTGTTTTTTGAATTGACAAAGACCATTTTGAGTTTTTTTTTGTATAGATCTATGCCATCTGTTTTGGGGCCGAAGCACATCCAACTCTTTCGCGGTTACTTTTTAAAGTCCTACCTTACGCCGTCGCCAGCCAAATCGAGGACGCACGAATACATGTTCGCTTTGAATATCATCTGCATATTGCATTGCTCTAGCCAGCCTGTTCTGGCATGGACGAGGGTACGGCCCATGGATTCTGCACTTCAACAGGGGGTCATAGTTGTGTTCATCGTCATCACCGATCAGATGATGACAAATCCCTTTTGAAACCCTCCCCTGTTGAGATTCGAACCCGGCACCTCCCGACCCAAGCACCGCAGCTTTAACCACTGTGCCATTTGCATTTTGAGTTTTGCCGAACGCCTTTTTGTCTAAAAAATGCCCCTGCTAATGTATTACATGGGATGTTGCGAAATAAATGCCACTTTTATTTGGATGATATCGTTGTTTTAGGGGAAAATCTTCAATCTCAAATTCACAATTTAAAAACTGCCTTACTGTCTATAGGTTAGCGCTACTTAATCTAAAAACTCAGTTTGACTAATGCGAATTTTTAAAAAGGAAACTGAGTTTTTTGGACACATCATAACTCAAGATGGCGTAAAACCTAATTAGGATGAAAAAAAAAGATTCTAGAATGGTCACTACCCAAAACTCCTACGGAAATAAAACAATTTCAGGGTCTATCCGGATAGTATCGGCGATTTATACAGGGCTTCTAAAAAATTGCCAAAAATATGATAAAATATAAAAAAAAAGATGTGCCGTTAGACATTTCTGATCAGGAATATAGAATATCATTCGAAATGCTTAAAACAACAGTAGCTACAGATAAGATACTCTTCACGTATCCTGACTTAAACAAACCTTTTAATTTGACGACTGACGCTTCAGAATAGGCATTAGGCGCAGTTTTTTCTCAAGTTCAAAATAACATCGAGAGGCTTATCTCGTTTGCATCAAGGACATTGAATAAGAAAGAACCCAACTAAGCTACTAATGAAAAATAGGCAGTAACGATTATTTGAGCGATAAAAAAGTTCCAACCGTACCTTCACGGTAACAAATTTACGCTGGTAGATGACCATACGCCTCTGACGTTCATAATGTCTTCTGAGAAAAATTCAAAGATCTTAAGATGAACTACAATGTCCAAGAAAATAGTAGCAAGGTGGACACAATGCACTCTACTAAAACATTGGATGAATATTTCATTATGTGAAAGAAAAATACTCGCACTTAAAATCTTATACGGTCAAACTCAGGAAGGTTTTAGACGAGAATTCTCAATGGGCACTTGGTTTTCATAACCAGAATGGTAGATGTTGTAAAAAGTCCACACACCGTAAAAATTCCATTATAATTAAAGAACACGAACGAGCCGACAGAGGCATAAAAAGGGTTGAAAGCCAAATTAGAAGATCATATTTCTTTCCGAATTTGATTACCAAAATCAAAAGCCATGTTAACAAATGTAACGTGTGTAACAAGCATAAATATGATCCATCGGCCCTATAACATAAAAATTTCATTTAGGCCAATTACAGAGACCTCTAGAAAGAGTGAATATCGATATTTTTAATGGAATACACCAAATGAACAAGACCAACGCATTACTAAAGGTACAATGGACGACCTTATAACTCAAAACAACTAGCAACACCAAATAAATGAGAGAATAAACCAGCGAATACAGCTAATTACAGATACAATAAATAATACAATATCTAACGGAATAACCCTCACAGAAATCGAAATAATCGCAATCATCATTAATATAGTTAGAGTTAATGGCATATTGAAGGATATCCAGGACGCAATAGTCAGAACGAAGTCCAGATTATTCAGCAATAAAATCATATCTTTGAAAGAAGTCATCCTAATCAAAGACCTTAAGATAAAGCATGACGTTAATATCTCGCTGCCGGATGTAGTACTTTAGTACGTAACATCGAAAATAGCAGCTAATGACGATATCCTAATTACATAGTACGAATACCCAAATTAAAAGAACAAAAGTCAACCGCAATGATGATAGTACCACTACTCATCAATAATACAATAATCAGAGACTATCCACAATGCATCATTCGAATAAACAAAAATTGTTTACAACAAATCGCGGCAACTTTGCGCAAAAACACTCCAAGATCAAGGAATCCGAAGGTAATTGTATATTACCACTTGTAATGGGCACAAGAAGAAATGAATAATATGACAAAATAAAATGAAACGACGCTAAAATTTATCACTAAAGACAAACTCGTAGTATTAAATATCAAAAACCAAACACTGTCTTCGGACTGTGGCCCTAACACCTGAACATTAGATGGATGTTTTCTAATATCGTTTTGTAATTGTACGGTAACTTTTAAGAACTAATAAAAGAACTAAGTGTTGACGAAATCATCCAGGAAAATATCAAAAACAGGAAACAACTGAACAAGATCTACCTGAAACAAATAAACCATCAAATATGGATATGATCGATATCGGAAGGATTATCATCTCGCGTAACGAGCGACTTTTGTGCTCGTTCTCCTGGGACCAAAATTCATTATATGTTGTCCACGCCGGTTTTGTTTTTTTATATTTAATTTATTTTTAATGTAAGTGTTGTTGTGTACCTACTCATTTCCCCTACGTTAATTTTTTTTAACGGGTTATGAGTAGGTATATAAAGTCGGGTTTTGGTGTTATTCGCGATCAATTGGATCAGAAATAATAGAGTTTTCACAAGTTAATGGAATTTTGGAAGAAACAAAAATGTGATTACTTTATAAATAAATTATTTTTGAAATTAGAATAAAAATTTTTGTGAAACGTAACTGTCAATAATTGTAAGATATAAAAGTTATATTTTAGTGTAACAAACAAAAATAAATAAATAAAAATAAAAAAAAAATAAAATAAATTTGGCTGAAGATCCATTAGACGAGGCATTTTGTTATAAATTACGACGATTACATCATCAACAACCCAGCTTGACAATGCAAAATTATGGCCAAATATTTACCATTGGCAATATTCCCAACCAAACGAAGTTACCATGAAGACATTTACTGATACAGTTGTGGTCGAGTGTAAGCATGCGGAGATAGACGGGGACCATAGTAACCTGATTTATAGGTCAATTTTGACGACAACTACATATAATGGATAAAATTTAGTTAAGTTTTAATTTTATTTATTATAATTATTATTTTGACGATTATTTAATTTAGATATATATTGTTTTTTGTTTTGAATCAAGTTTTTGCTCCAATTGGTTTAGCTAAGTTACAGTTTGTTTATTTGTTTTCTTTAGTTAAGTTAATTTTTTTTGTTTTTTTTGTTTATTTATTTTATTTTATTAAAATTGTTAATAATATTCAAATATTTCGTGATTTTATTTGGTGATGTGATGGTTACGTGAAGTGATGGGAAGTCCGGTTGCGTGCCGAGACTTGTTCAAGTGACCCTGTTTTCCCATCTTTCTGTTTCCTTGCGGTTATTCCTGCTCCTAAGCACGCCTTGCACACCCCGCCCCATCAGCTCCTGAGCTCTAGCCGGCTATAATATCGCAGCAAAGCCTCTGGAAGAATATCTGTTAACGCCATCGGGCTGCGGAACCCAAGGGTGTCATTTTAATGACACCTTGATCCGTTACAATTGGAATCTATGCCAGCATCCAAAGGAACTCAACAGCAATAAAAGAAAGCAATCCGCGACAAAATCTACAGAACTAAACGTGAGCTCACAATATCGGGCTGTTTTGTTAAAAATAGAGATTACACCAAAGAACAATGAAGTCCTTTCTCTTTCCCAGGGAAAAATAATGATTACAATAACATTAAATGCTGATGATGTTAAAACGTCACGCGCTGTTGTAAGTTATTACAAAAAGTTAAGTTAAGTTTTTATAGTAAGTTATAAATAGGTAAAATAAAATTAAGTTAGTTAAATCTTGATCTTTTTAGCATTAAGTACTAAAGTAAAACAGTTACACATTGGATTTATACTCAAATGTGTAAAATTAAACTCAAAAAGAAAATAAATAATTTTTTTTAAGTTGTTGTTAATGTTATATTAATCCAATTTTATATATATATATATATATATATATATATATATATATATATATATATATATATATATATATATATATATATATATATATATATATATTTATATATATTTATATATATATATCACTTTTTAGTTTTGTTTCCTGCTACTGATAATTCTTTGATGGATACAATTACAATATTTACGCTACGCTCAATTTGCACCATGCTTTTGTTGCTATTGATCAATAGCAATAAAAAATGAGAATAACAAGAATTTGGCAATAAAGCGGCTAAAATTTTGCAGGAAAATATATTAATAATATTCATTTATATGGATGAAATTATTTTAATAACGTCATAATAATATTGCAGTTTCTTGAAGAACAATATAATCTTATTAACAGTTAGATGGTAGTTTGAGCGGAAAATAGGTACTTAGATTTATGATCATGCCGGATTAACTTAATTATTTTAATTGCAAAATTTAAAAATAAAAATAAATTTCAATCACCATAAACTTAACTACCTAGTTAAAATGTGATCTGTATTAGAAGAAAACGTCTAATAAAAAAGTTTTTACGATGCAAAAATATTTAACAAGAAAATGAGCGTAATTCATGTTAATAGGCACGTAGACCACATTTTATCTTGGTATTAGTATAGATTTTGTACTATTGCGCTTGTTATTTCTAATTTAATTCGTATTACTGTTTTATTGCAAAAATTATTATTTTTTTTTGTTACTAAACGAAAATCTACTTGTGCATAGTCTTTTGATATACCTCTCATATACCAAAAGTTATATTGACTTAAAGTCATATTTTACCAAGTATATTTAGTCAACTATATAATATGCACTATATACATTATCATTACTTTGACGTTAAACGATTCACAAATCAATTGTTTAAGTATAGGTTTGAGTGCTGTACAAATTTACGATTTCCTACCGATTAAAAAAATTATTCTATATTCTAAAATTAAACCATTATTCTCTACTAATTTTCTCGTGATTTCGGATTTCAACAAATATTTAACGGTGACATGCACATTTTTTGGATGACGAAATTAAATTTTAGAAAATTCTTTTTAATTTTCTGTACTTGTTGTACGTCATGGGGGTTTTCGATGATAATTTCTCAAAATCATATCAAAGATGTTACTATGTTGATTTTCGACTTATATACTTTCAATCGACGCTGATCGTCTTGACTAAATCCACAATGAAACAAAATAATAGTAGTTTAGATTTTAATTTACCAACTAAAGGGTTCAAAAACTTATGTTTTTAAATATAAGAGAAATATATCCGGTTTGTAGTTAAGGCACACACCATAAATTACCAATTCGAAATTCCAAAGCAAGTGCTGAGTGGCTATATCACCTTAATCAAAAAAATTAAATTTGTTTTTAATCTATATAGTAATAGAAAAGGCTTCCGGAGCATCTTCCTGGTCGCAACATAAGTTCCACAAATTATTAAATAATTCTGGGATAATAAAAATATAACGTTTAAAGTTCTGACTGCACGAGCTTTTTAGGAGAAAAGCCTAGAATGAATAATTATGTATCTAGGCGCGAATCTATCTAAAGTACCGAAGATTGTGATGTAAGCAGGATTGTGAATAACATTTCGATCAATATAGCTCTAACAATAATATCTATGATAAAATAATCAACTAGTATATAGTTGCGTCTTCGGCAGATATATGTAGGATTTGTTAAAATTAAATAACTCGCAATTTTAGGTATCTGTCCTATTGGGGGTTATATATAGGGTGTATTGAATGCCTTGGGTGTATTTCAATAGGGTAGGCATTGACCGTTTAAAACCAATTATACATTGGTTTATATTCCAACGTTGTAACTATTTAGAAATCATCAACTGTCTCTAGTTTACCTCCACGCGGTAGCACCTAGGCAACGTTGTCTTGCATGGTTAATGTATCACAACGGCTGAACTTCTAGAGACGAGTGTACTAACACTTTAATCAATAAAACGCAATGGATAAAACAAACAAGGAACTTAATACCCAAGGTGGCAGATCTGATGTTCAGAAAAGGTGGCAGATCTGATGTTCCACTCTCTTCGGAGGTCGGTCCCATTGATTCTAAGGGGCACCAAACGTTGCTACAAAATTCTACCAACGATCAAAAGAGTTAATCGTTAATCTGTCTTCAAACCATATTCAGCCATCATCTAGTCAACATGGTCATTCAAATAATCGCAACTGATTGCTGCGGCAATTTCCCGTCTATCAACAGAAAAATAGATTCAATATTCTAAGTCAAGAAGAGTATTGCACAGATGAGGAAGAACTGGAAAACGAAGTTTCCGGTGTTGATAACAGAAATTACAAGAAACGTAGGCGCACAAAAACAAAAACTCCTCCAAAAAATATTACACAAAGTGTGAACAATAACACTGAACAGAAAAAATCAAAAATACCACTGCCTCCACCCATTTTCTCAATATCAATAATTTCGAACTTTTTCAACAAAAAGTAATAAAAACCACTCAACTAATTTTAAGGAACCTTCAAATAGTGATATTAAAATTATCTTTCAAAATGAAAATGATTATAGAAAGGTCAAAAAATTACTGGAAGAATTAAAAAAAGAACCCAGTAACCGACTAGAAAATATCGAATATCACACCTACCAGCTGAAGAGGCTTATAGAGTGGTAATCAGAAGCTTATCATCTTCCATTAGTCGCGATGAAATTAAAGCAGACTTAGAAAAAATGGGGCATGATGTCGCAGGTATTACCAACATATACAAAATGATCACAACTAATGGTGTGAAAAACAGGAAACCATTTCCATTGTTTTACATCGACTTAAAACAAAATACAACAATAAAGAAGTATACAACATCAAGAAACTTGAGTACTGTATAGTTAAAATTGTGTCACAAGACAAGACCTAAATTCCACAATGTACGAATTGTCAACAACTTGGACATACCAATAGTTTTTTCTATCGTCAAACCAAATGCGTTAAATGTGCTGAGGATCATCACATGACAAAATGCAATAAACAACCAGATATCGCACCTTCATGTGCTCTTTGTCAACAACAAGGACATACTGCAAATTATAAAGGATGCTGTGTATATCAGGACAAAAAATTAAAAGTCAACAGAATAGAACAAGCGTAGTACTGCGAGTACAAACATAAGCTGCTAAACCACAAACAACAATCACACCATCCACAGTTGGATTATCCAACTGTGTGCTTATTTGGTCACTTAACAGAAAGGGTAGCCAAAATGGAAAGTAATTTCTTTTTCAAGCAAAAAAATTCAGCTGTGTATATGCTTGAATGATTAACACATTCCTACGCATTGTAACCTGGAACGGTAATGGGCTAAACCAACGAGCCCTAGAACTGGAAGTATTTCTCCATACAAACAACATAGATATTGCACTGATTTCAGAAACGCAGTTCTTAAACAAAAACTTTATCAGAATAAAAGGATTTAATTCCTACTGGACAACCCATCCTAGTTAAAAAATCAGAGGTTCTTCAGCTATACTAATTAAAATTTAATAACGTCTTCAATAGACTCGGTCCAAGATTTGTTATTGGAGAGGGCTATAATATAAAATATACAGCTTGGGGGTTCCAGGCTACCTTCTTCTGGGAAAGCAAATGCTTTGTTCAATGTCATTCATGAAAACAAATGCGAATACCTGTCTTCAGGAGGGGCAACGTACTGGCCAACGAATGCAGGAGAATACCAGATATACTTGTTTTCTTCATTATAAAAGGTATTTCATGCAGTTACACTGGAATCGAGGGAAATAACGACATAACATCTGATCACGTTTCTGTACTGTTGTCAGTAAGCGCTAAAGCTAATAAGAAAAAGAAAAAGCAAAACCTTACCAACAGATCGGATTGGGATCAAATTGGAAGAGCTAGTTGAAGTAAAAGTTAGTATTAATGAAATAACTTTTTCTGAGGTTTGGTTCTCTTGACAACCTTGCTATTGCCATACCTTTAGAATCTCCCAGATGCGTGGTTGGATCCTTCTGGAATGGGATACGTAATTCATAGCGCCCATCTTTCATTCGCCTGTTTGTTTCACTAAAGAATTCTTCACACTTTTTTTCTGGTTTAGTGAGGATGCGTGGGGAATATAGTTGATACAAAAATTTGACATAGAACTTTAAAATTAATACAAAATACATTAGGCATCTGTTCTATTGAGTTATGATCAGATAATTTGGGTTTTTTGGGTTTTGGAAATTTTCGATTTTGTGGCAGAAAATTGACAGTTTGATTAATGAAATGTTTTATTTTGTATTCGCCTAATTTTTGATAACAAACAAATATCACAACCTACTTTAATTGATTGCCGAGGAAATCGAAGACCCACCACAACTACTAATAAAAATATTAGTTCCTCCAATATTTGTGTGTCGTGGATAAAATCAATCTTTCAACTGTTTTGTTAAAGGAACTTACTAATGACAAATTCGACTTAAAATTAATTGGAAACAGCCAGGTTAAAATTCAGGTAAAAGAATCCAACGCAAACCCAGCAGTCATTAAAGCCCTAGGGTAACAAAACACCGAATTCCATTCGTTCCAACAGAAAGTCAACAAAACATACCAAGTGGTCATCCGAAACTTGCATCCGTCAATTAACACTGAATCGAAAAGTGACGACCACGATGTTGTTAATATCTTCAACATCCAGTAGTTCGAAAAAGCGACTCCCACAAAGCGAAATAAATAAAGAAATTTGATCAGAATAATTCTGAATTCAGTTGCACAAGTCGAAAAGCTACATGTCAAATGGGAAGAGATGCAATGCACTATTTGTCAAAGATACGGGCATATTAAAATGTACTGCAAACTGAGACCCAGTCCCTTCTCAGAGAAAAAAGAGTGGAAAAGTTGCAACCCTCTGCAAATCCGAATTCATTAGAAACTCATAGATTGAAATAAATGACAAAATTAGCATGGAAATCCTACCAAAGAAAATCACCCAACGCGAAATTCAAAAACTCATAACCAACAGCCCGAGTAGTATCCTTAACCTTCTAACGACCATTGTCTCTAAATCATTCAATGTCCAGAGCCCTTAAATAACCCCTGGAATGCCAACCGCATTGTCACAACATCGATAAGAAGTTAAAAGTTTTTTAGCAAAAAATCAACCCTAGCAACTATACTGTAGTACTAAAAGATTGGCTAGATCATATAACAATTTCGGTCATATACTGCCCACCAAAACATGCAATACAAATGAAACAATTTGATCCTTTTTATGATTCTTAAGGTCGTCGCTTATAGCAGGGGTGATAATTTTGCATATAATGCAAAAGACCAATATGATCTTTATCATGTGTACTGGCATAGTGATAGAAGAAAGATTCCAGACGTTAGATTTCTGCATCACCAAAGAAATCGCAAGTAATTTCCATAAAGCGACGTCATGTTTGGACTTGTCATCGGAACACTCGCCTGACTTAATCACTCTTGGTACAAAGATAGTGAATATATACAGAAACAACCTATGTGAAGCAACAAATAACTGACTAAAAACCAATTCAGACGAGAGAATTTAACAGAGAATTTAAACACAAAAATCAAATTAAAGATGAAAGATATAGATCAAGCAGTGGAACCTGTCAATGGATGTATTTACTCGGCAGCTTGTAAGCCCACACCAGTAAAAAATGAGAAAAAAAGAATGGGGAATGTTCAAATCTTGTCAAGAAAATGATTAAGGACAAAAGAAAATTAAGACAGCAATGGCAACGCTTTAGACTAATGGAAGATAAACGCAAGTTAAACAAGGCGGCCAAACAGTTAAAAGAACTGCTGCCCAGTGTAAAAACAGTGATACTGATAGAATTAAATTCTGGCACCAGGATCTGATTATTTACAGGAAAACTTTTGCTAGAGTGGCCGGGTAAGGATATTCGATTTCTTACCTACTTATTTAACGCAGTACTTAGAACTCGATATTTCCCAATTATACAATGGAAGGTTCCACAAGTAATATTGATACCTAAACGAGGAAAGCCCCCAGAAGAAGTAACGTCTTACAGACCTATAAGTTTGCTACCAATTATGTCTAAATCATTTAGACTAACGAAATTAATGTTTTAATCGGACTCAATTTGATAGCTGGTGATCAGATATTTTCAATAATAAAATATTCAATAACCAAAACTAAACGATTTTTAAAATTTTTAGATTTTTATTTAATTTCATAACAAAAAATTTAAATTATTCCAATTATTTTAATAATGTTTAGCTAAAAAATAAAACCAATATTCGCATAAATTTATTAAATCATTTAATGACTTTTTTAAAATACGCACCTACAAGTTTTTCTAGCTGTCATTACCTATATATTACGCAATGCCACAGATAAATAATTATAAATTATAATTATTAGCAATGAAAAAAATGTATTGGATTAATTTAATTATTTTGTACTAAGATTTATAATAAAATTATGGCGCCAACGTTTAGTTATGGTCTTTCTTGTGTTATGTATAGTAAAACGATTGATTTAAAATTGTAGATGCAGTTTTATAAAAAAAAAATTAACGTCTTATTTAATTAAACTAAAATAAAAGATGATCTGTAGGTTTATAATCCGAGAGTAAAAAAAAATTATAAAAATGATGCAATATAAAAGTGATGCATCATTTACGTTAGGCTACACATTTATATGTGACGATTGTTTTGTGATGTGTCATGAGAAAAGATCTCATTAAAACACACATTAAACAAAAATATTAAGTTTTATGCAAAACTTGATAAAATCTTTAGAAATGAGAACTAAACCTGTTACAATTAATTCAAAAATATAGCATGGAAAATTCAAAGACACCGGTTCGGTAATGAATGCATATTTTCATATTTATCAACATTTTGTAAGGGTACACACCTATACGCTCTCTTCGACGGTTAGTTCGTTATATTTTTAAACGTACAAGATCCAATAAACCTAAGAATGTTGCAAGTGGTGCAATGATCTCTGAGAGGAGTATCTGGTAGTTGCAAAGTATCCGTCTTCTGGAAGTAGAGAATAACTTGACCTTTTCTGGTTATTTCGATCATAAAACGAAGAGCAATTTTGGGATTGAATTTGATCAAGTCAGATTGTTGATACCTACGGTTGAAGCCAATAACTTATTGTTACTAAAGCAGTGACACTTTTACAAACCGAAAATTGTACACGAAAATGAGAAATAAGTTTTACGCAGTACATTTCTATTAAACAAGTTAAGGATGACTTTACAATTTTATCGACTAACAAGTAACTTAAACAGCGAGAAACTGCAAAATAGATACTAATTATCTACAGAGCATGTTGGCCGCGATATAACAACCGATACTTGATTTACGGCTTAAATATTACGTCCTCAGACTAGCAATGAGATAGATACAATTGAATGATTTTATATTAATGAAGAAGAGCTATTGTAGTAAGAGAAACAGTTGGTTGTTTGGGAGTTGGTCTTAGGAGTCAAAACTTTCTAGGCATACGCGATCCTCATAAGGTCTCTCCCTAGTGCTCTTACGCCTTCTAGTGGCAACAACCGGGCAATTCATTCTAGAATGTAGCTAAGTAACTTTCACGACCGTGCAATGGTGAACAATCCATTGCCCAAGCTTTGGTGCGACACCACACGCCGAGAGCTGCCTGGCTAAGGGAGAGCGTAGTCGTTAGTATGTGAACTCTAGACGACCTCCGGTTTTAATGTTGCCTTCCCACAGTATACCTTATCTCTGCTATGGCTGACCTTCATTTCTCGGTTACTCGTAGGAATTCATATGAACTCAAAAAATGTTAATACAGAGTGTGATGCCTCTTTACAAGCATAATTTGTCAGCTGCTGACCTGAGTCATACAGAATATCATATGGTGGTAAATGCCTCTGAGGCCACCTCCATAGATTGTCTAGATGCACGAACTAGGGAAGAAGAAGAACAGTCCACTTCTCCAACAACGGCCACTATTTGCGATGATAACAATAGTATCTTCTCCCAAGCATGGGGCTCCACAACCATTGCTTTTGGTATTAGGAACATGTGCCTCAAATCCATTGAATAGTAGAGTAATAGTAAAGCTCTCTTCCTTCGAAAGAAAGCTTTTTAAAAAGGGGCTTAAGGAAGGCACAACTAGAAATCAGGCTCTAGCCGCTACTAGTTCGTGCTCCCTGTCAAAGCACCCTTGAAATCTAGAGCAAATACCCTAGACAGTAGGTTTTGTGGTAAGCGTGAGAGGTCTTTCGAGGAATCCACTAAACCACCTGCCAAGAAAACTAAAAATGGGCCTTCTCCGGTCAAGGCCTCTTTCAGCCAAGTAGCAAGCAGTGTTAGGCTAGGTATCTTACCTAATGATATCAATAACAACCCTCTCAGTATGCAGCAAATAGCAAACATACAAAAGTGTATCATTGACCTTATTATCAAGATACAAGGTCCAACCAAAAGCCACAATTCCCTGGTTCTTTCCGGAGAACAGGATTGCTTTTCTTCGTATGTTCCGATCATTTCACAGCGGAATCGATGAGAAACCATTTCGATAAGCTAAAGGCAAAATGTGGTCTAAGCATAACATTGGTAGAAGAGGATGATTTTCCTCGGACAATCATAGTTAGAGGGTTTTTTCCACAGAGCATTAGCTTGTCTAGCGAGAAAATTCTTGCTACTAGATACTGCAATGGACGACAACTGGCGCACTCGTCCATCTGGTTATGGCCATTGGCGATTCTTCCATGAAGACATTGCGCGAATCCAAGGGGAATGTTGCATACCGCTTCGGTCTCATTAGACTCGTTCTCAAAAGCGATTTCCCCTCCACCAACCAAACCACTGGAGTCAGATCCAGAAGGGGGTACTTTACTTCCCTGCCTCTTTGCCGGGAGATCAATTAATGGCCGTAACTCCAGCTTTGGTTTCTGAGAAATCCGATAGGGTGATCACACAGAGGGATTTCCAGGGAAATACGCCAAGTTAACGGCAACCACCTCGGGAATCAAGCCTGGGGCGCTCGAGGTAATACAGGGAAACATGGCAGCAACACTCCAAATCACGGAAAGCTGTCGGCTGGGAACCAGCCAGAAGCGGAGAGCTCCTTACCCAAATAATTAAGTATATCTGGTACTATTAAGGTACTACAAGCAATCCTACATCACGCCAAAGTAGCCTCGGATAACTTTTGCAGCAGAATATGTAACCCTTGGCCTCATCCATGAACCTTGGGTTAGTAAAGAAAAAATCAGGGGACTACACCTTAAGCCATTGTCAGTTGATTTACGATCGCAGAGAAAAAGTTCCTCGAACACCAATATTTGTTTCATCTAATATTACCGTATTTCCAATTCCAGAGTTCATCACTAAGAACTTGGTTGCAGTAATCCTGGAAAGATTGACTGGTAAGGGAGTGCAGGAGATAGTGGTTCACTCGGCATACTTCTCTGATGATTCGGTAAGTGTTCTACCTGTAGTTGTCCATGTTTGGTGGATTATTATTACTGCAACCGAAAAACAAACAATTCATGATAGGCTGCGATGCAAATGCGCCTATTTGCAAATGCCCCATTTAGGGTAGCAGCGATACAAATAGTAGAGGACCTTTTAAATTATCTTATGAGTAGTCATATAGACATTTTAAATAAAGAGTCTAACCCCACTTTCATTAACTCGATTCGGCAAGAAGTGTTGGCCATCACGCTGTCGAGTCAGTTTATTCCCAACTAACGGCTAATGAACCGATTGAAGAAAACTTGAAAAATAGCACTTTTTCATAAAAACAAACAAACCTGCATTTATCTTAAAATCTTACGCAGGAATTCAAACATAAGCTTGAATTGCAGTTAGATCTAGATACACAAAGCATTAATATTTTCCTTATATCAGGGACACATTTTGCCAAAGAATCATTAACTAAATTTAAAGGATTTAAAGTTTACCATACCATAAAAGCTACGACAGTTGCTATTGAAATGAAAAAATTTACTGTGACAGTTACAGGTTTCTATTGCCCGCTAAAACAAATCAATATAAAGAATTCTTTTATTACTTATAAGTGAAATAGGTTTAACGCAGGCGGCAATTTTAATGGTAAGAACATTTAATGGGTTTCCGACAAACACCGACTAAAGGCAAGGAACTCTTGAAGGCAATTAAATAAAGCAACTGTGATAGAGCAACTATGTTGATAATGCAATAGAAGGACGAACATACTTGAATATCAGGTCAAACCAAAATTCCAGGTTAAATTAACTCTTTTGTATCGAGGAATATTTCAAAGCATTATTTTTCAGTGGAAGAATGTCACGAAATGAAGTCAGATCACTCACCTATCACTTCGATATTCAGGTAAAACATCTTAAAAAGCAAAAGCAGCTCATTTTTGTATTAAGCACACAGATTGGGAGTATGACTAAAACAGAATGCATAGATAAACAAGATGCTGAAGTGAAACAATTTGTTAGGGAAATTCAGTAATCAGCATGGGGACATGGGAAAAGTTGTAACCAATTTAACAAAAAATAATAATCAAGAGAGAAACATAAATAAATCTATAAGTTATCAACTTATCTCTCAAATTGGTCAAACAGCCACTTATCCGAATATTCGTTATGGAAGGCAACCAAAAGTTTGAAAAGACCTATTACCCAATAGCATCCAATTAAAAAAGATAGATGTAATTGGGCAAGAACAGGTAAAGATAAAGCCAATCGGTTAGCCGAACATCTGAAAAATGTTACGATGAAAAATCAAGGTCTACGTCCAAAACTCCATAAAGTGCATCTCTATTATGACTGTCAATTCGCACAACAATCGATACGGTTAACCATCTCTGTCTTAACTTTTTACTGCGCATAGTGAAAACAGAGAAGACTACTCCCTAAAACCCATGTGGATCTGTAGAATACAGCTCTGGGGCTGCTCCAAACATAAAAACATCAATATAACACAAAAGTTTCAAAATAAACAAATGAACTGAATTAATATGCTAATTAGTCCTTATTATAAGACTAGATTGTAAAACTATTTATTGGTTATATTGTAATAATTCTTATAATGCAAAAAAAAAGTAATCGCACGGCAAATCATTGAAAATATATCAATACTCTTATTATCACCCCGCGGAACAGTAAAGGCTACATGCTGCTACATTACTAATGCTAACCATAGGAATTTGAGGCATGATCTTAAGCAGTTAATTGCCATAAATAATAACTAAATTATTGGGAGTGATTTTAATCGCTGACTTACATACTGGAACTGCCGTAGAGTGAATAAAGGAGGATGTATTCTTTTTAATTTTCATAACAGTTGATCAGATTGTGCTGTGTACTTTCCAGATACTCCTATCAACTATCAACAAGAACAATAAACAACAGACCGAACAGCACACTAGACTTGTGTTTATCAAGCAGTTCAGTTCCAGTGACCCATTTGAAACAAACAATTAAAATAACTCGGCTCATCTTCCTGTACTATGTTCAGTTGGCATACGTACATTACAGATCAACCTGTCAGCTTAAAGTCACTTAAAAAATGCAAATTGGTGTACGTACCAGAAAAGAGCCAAAAGTCACAAGCAAAAAGCTATTTTATTTGCGGCTCGCCTGGAAGAACTATTTCAGTCATTACCTAGGTAAACAGCTGATAAAAACATAAAAGCTTTCAACAAAATTTATGATCATAACATACATCCTGTAACAATACAAGATTTAAAAGATGAGATCAAGTGTAAGCTAAGTGCGAAAAAAGATTCAGAAAATTGAAATTCGATTCCATACCACATCTTGAATTTGAATTTAGACAAAACCACTCTACAAAAGAACAAGTTCTTAGAATAACAGACATAATCAAAGACTCACTTGAAAACAAGCAGATATGCTACAGCATCTTCTTATGCTGCGTACACATTGAGCGAACGAACACCAAATTTCATGCAAACAGCAAAATTATGAAGCAAACGCGTACATCAAAGGAAACTGAAATTTGCTTTCCGGTCGCTGGATGTCTATGCTGGATGTGTAAACTTCAAAAAGCAATAAACGTAGTGTATTGTTGGACAAAGAAATGGCACATTAGTTTAACCGAGAAAAGTCGGTTATTCTTAGAATTTCACCACAGGATCCTTGGCTTGCCGTAAGAGGCGGCTCAACAAAGATTGGATCGCTGGGCTGATTACCCGCATCCTTAAAAAACCCAATTGCTAAAAGGGTTTTTGCGCAAAATGAAAAAAACTGTTTTAGATTTCAAAGTAGTTGATAAGCTACGTCTACGTTTTCGACTATATTCAACCTGTCAATCATTTGTGCTCATGCGCCCACTGTGGGCTCTCGCGACTGATAATGGAGACATAATGATGTACTTACCGATCGCGAAATTAAAAATAATTGTTCATCTAAACTTTTCCTTCTAAAAATATCCACTTGGAAATATGGACACACCTTTGTAAAACGTCCCGAAATTAAATTAACCATGTGTTAATTTCTAGTGGAAGGTCTCATCTAAGATGTTCATCAAAGATTGGAGATATTATCGGTGGGCTTCCAAATTTTTAGCAAGTGGTATCAATGGGTCACTGCAAAGCTAAAATGGCAGTTTTCATAGAAGTCAGATCTCACAGG
Source organism: Tipula confusa (assembly GCA_963556175.1). NCBI lineage: Eukaryota > Metazoa > Arthropoda > Insecta > Diptera > Tipulidae > Tipula > Tipula confusa. The sequence continues at coordinate 147,465,140 of OY744476.1, forward strand.
AAACAAAACTTATGTTTCAACTGTAAAGGTCTTGTTAGCAGTAGCATTATGAAATCCAGCCACCGTTTTGATGATGAGGACGCTCTATGGGAGGTATTGAAACTTTGGTTGTCAGTGCTGCCCAGGCGACTGTTGGTATATGGCAAAAATTAAAACTAAAAATGAATGGTTTAATAAGAAGGGCCGCCTTGCTGTCGAGCAACTGAATTTAGCATAATAAACGCAAATCCATTTTACAATTGCACGGAACAATAAAACGGTTCATGCTAGCAGATCCGCCGAGCGAATTTGCAGACGAAAAAAGCGTGAATGGTGAAAGCCAGAAGTCTTAAGAGTACAACGATTCAGCAATGAGCACATCTTTCGGACTGCATCATACCTTCAGACCTAGGTATTTTGTCATTTGGGACTAGAAACCTCCGTGTTAACATCGATGCAATGATCGCCACTTGGAAGGAGCATTTTTCTGATTTACTTAACGTTCCACACGGTTCAAATGCTGTATTTGAAAGTTGTCAAATAAAGACTGCGGAGATGTATAGACGATCCTCATTATACGAAGGATTTAGCTTGCCATGCAGAGACTAAAAAGAAATCGTTCCTCTGGGGTTGATTGCATTAATTCTGAGCTCTTGATATTCGGAGCAGATTCTTTGTGAAAATATTTTTTTGACCTTATTTGATTAGTATGGCAAAGTAAAGTTATGCCCGATGGATTTAAAGTGGCCGCGTTATGTTCTATTCTTACAAACGAAGATCACTCCAAATGCAAAAACTATCACGGCTTCTTTGCACAGCATACAAATTACTGTCTTAAATAATATTAGAGAGAACTCCATATGGTCGAGGAAACTGTAGGTGACTACCAAGGAGGATTTTGTCCAAATCAGTCAGTACTTATCAATTTTAAGACGCCACTTATCGAGTTCTAGTCAACCAAAAGATCAGGAATTTAATGAAACTTTTTGAATTTTTGAAACCCAGTGCCTGTATGGACCTATGGATTTAAATTTGTGGTTGTACCAAGAAGACAAATTTACAAATGCTCCAATGTTTTCAAAACTAAGTAGTGCGTGGTATTATCAAGACCATGGTTCATTCGAAATGTTAACCTACATAGAGCAAGGTTCGATTTTTTTTATTAATGGTTAAAATTATATGACGCATAAAAAAAATACCATTACTGATTTATAAACTTTTGAAGATTAAATAAAATGTCTAAAGTACGAATTATGAAAAGCACTTACTTTTTACGCACGATTCCTGTTCCAATCTTACAAAACTAGGACATGCTTAGAAAATTGAATTACACTTCAATAGCCCAAAACATGAATTGAAATCAACACTAACATGAAAATTCATGTCACGACAAAAAATTCACTTTTAAAATGCACTTGAAAAACACTTATTTTAGGCACAGATTAATCGAAACTCAATAAATAATCACTACACTAATATTAAACTAAACATTTCTCAAATTTTCAACATATATTTTCACGATTTTGTATTAATTAAACACACAATAAAACTAAATTTCACCATACGAAAATTTTCAACATTACAATGACCGTTATAAAAAAAACTACTAAAAAAATATTCATTATAACCGATAAATATACAATTTTAAACCGAATTTTTCATCGTACAACACGAAAAAGTAAAAAAAAAAAATTTCGAACTCCGAAAAAAAAAACGAAAAAAAAATCCAATTTGACAACTAAATTCATAACAGTGTATCAGTTGTTATAAATAAAAACAATCATGGCGTCGATATTACGAATGACAGCCCGGTTAAAAAATAAAAATTTAATTAATTGCAATGAAATAACGCGAAATTATTGCAATAATACAAATCGTTATCAACGTAATACATTAAGTGATATAAAAAAATGTGCAATAATAGTGGGTGGTGGTTTAATAGCGTATACGATAGTGAAAAAAAAATCGTATACCACCGTTCATGCCTTGAATTTGCGTAAAGCTAAGGTATGTGTGATGAATAAAAAAATCTCGGAATCTATTTTTATGTCTTAAAATATTTACAAACGATATCAAATTATGTTCAAGGTTATTGTTTGATTCATAAACTCGTTGATGTCGTTATCTTTATGGATTGACAATTGTTTTTTGTGCTGTTAAAATTCTTGTCGATACGAGACATTATTTTTATTGACTTTTTGTAATTGTCGTCGTTGTTGTTGTTGTAAAATTTGACAGATAATTTCCAATTGGATTTTATTTATATACAAAAAAAAAATTATTTCGTGTAACGAACGGGAAAATGTATTTTTAAACTTTGTGTGAAAATTTGTTTATTTATAAAATTAAACCAGATGAGGCCATTTTTATAACGTAGTATATTGTTATGACTTGGCGTATCGTGTTTGTAATTTATCAGAGGTTTTGGATAATTCGCGGAAATATGATGATTCTGTTCGAAGGTATTTACGATCATTTGTACAGAGGTTTTGCCAGGAATTATGGTAGTTCCTGGCTTATGAATTATGTGATGCTAATTAATACTAAATGTCGATTACAGTATAGCAGATAATATGTGGTTTCTATATTTAGATATAATCAGACTTCAACTTAATCTCTATTACAGTGGCTCCAATACATGGTTTTTTAATCTCTGTGAGTATCGTTAAGCACCGGGCAAGCAATGATGTAACCACAATCAGCACAAGACCTGTATTCAGTTTTGTGCTTTATTTATATCACTTTAGTTATTTAGCTTAAATGGAACAACCGCATCAATGTAACTTGTCAGCTAAATTTGAGTGTAAATAATGTAATATCTCGGCGTCGAGATAGGATAGTAGGCTAATGAATATTTTCTTCGTAAAATTACGCAATACGCATTAGTATTCTTGGCTGGTCGTAGAAGGATCCATTCTATGAGAAAAATTCGCCGCTCGCCCATTCGTGCTCCATTCATCTCGTACCATCGCACGTTGTGCTGAAGTGACCAAACCATTTTTTATTCTTTGTCCAATTTTTGGAGCCTAAGGCTTCTACTAGACTGGACTATCTCACTTTATTGGGGGTTATTGCCTTTAACTCACTCCAAGTCTTACCTTGTTGTTTCGGTGGTCTTCCGACTTTCCTCTTTACTTGCTGGATCCCTTCTAATGATGTCCTGACAATGTCACTTGTTGGCTTTTGGAGTGTGTTGCCTATTCATCTTCATTTTCGTTATTTTATTTCTTTCTCTATATCGGTTTGCCTTGTTTGCTCCTTGTTCGTGATTTCCTTTGGTCAGAATCATCTTGTTAATCGGGCATTTACTAACAATTACCTGGACTGTTCGTGTGATTTTCTGCGTGTTTTTCTATATTTTACAACCATACAGTAGTACTGATTTGACACGAACATTCGTAGATTTGTATTTCTTAGCAATGCGGATGTGCTCCAGACCTTGTAGAGCATTCTGATCTTATTTCTGATTGATGTAAATCGGTTGCGTTCAGTCTTATGGCCTTGGTCTTTCTGATGTTGATTTTGAGACCAACTTCTTGTGGTAGTTCTGTTAACAACTTAGCTTTCTTCTGTATATCGGCGTACTTGTGTGTTAACAGGCATATATCATCTGCATAATCAAGATCATTTAGCTGATTGATGAAGTCCCAATGTGTTCCATTTGGGCCTGCTACGTCTAATCTGTGCAAAACATTATCTAACACTATTGAGAACAACAGTACACACATCCCTACCTAACTTCTTGTGTGTTGTATGTTTTACTCTGGTTACCTTTATATTGAACTCTTATTTCCAGCCGATTTCGCTAAGTGCCTTCCAAATTGCGCTCCTAATAATCGAGTTAAACGTTCGCTCAAAACCCAAGAAAAGTAGGTACAACGGTGAGTTGTATTCGTTAGATTGCTAAGTTATGGTCCGAATTGATTTGATCCGTGCAGCTCCTTTCAGGTCTAAAGCCAGCCTGCTCATTTCGAATGTAATTCTTGGCTTCAGGTGAGATACGCCCAAAGGAGGATCATGACCAATACTTTCATTATGCTGATCAGAAGGGAGATTCCTCTTCAATTCTTGCATTCTCTTAAAATGTCTTTCTTCGGGACTTTATAGTTATTCCTTCTTCTTATCCCTCTAGTAATTTACCTGTAATCTGCGAGATGGATGGGTGTTGAATGTTTTGTGTTAGTTTCCATATGGAAGTCCGTCATTTTTTTCAATGTCTCTTCGGTTATCTTCGACGAATTCTTTCCACCTGTTTAGCTGTTGATTTTCTGAGGTTACAGTATGACCTTTTCCTCCTCAATTTGTCGTATGTTGGTAAACTTTTCGGTTTTCTGCCATCACCTTATCCACGGTTTCCTGTTGTTGTCTTAGCATCCGAGTACACTAGTAGGTGTCTTGACTTAGGCTTCTTCTATTTGTGACCATTTTCAACAACGGTGTCAATTTAGTTATTGGTAATGTTAAGTTATAGGGCTTCACTGAAAGCAATTTTGGTTTAACCATTTCTCAACTTTTCTTCTATGTAAAATTTTTTCTTGCTGTTCCTTGCGTATTTTACAGAGGCGGGTTTTACAGTAAACATTTTTGGTAATCGTTGTGCATATCTGCTCCTTTCATTGTTTTGGCATCTTGTAGGAACGAAAATATTTCTTATTTACCAGCGCATGATATATTGTTGTTCTGTCATCTGGTGACATCCAAGTGTATACTTGTGTTTGGTTTTGCGAGAAAACTTACTGCCACCTGATTTGTGACCCAGTAATCGATGAATCTATCTCCGTTATTATTTATTGTTGACTCTAATACTTCTTTACTCAAGATTGATGTCATACTTGTATTATCGGTTCAAATTTTTTCTCCCTTGTCAATTTTGATGTTATTCTTGTGTTTACTTGGTATTGTCGCTTACAACTGCTCATTGAATTCAACTTACAACTGCGTACTAAATAGTTGTAGTATTTCTTATTTTCGACTGAAATCTTGCTGTTATTATTAGGCTGCTTACTGGTGTCAATCCGAGTAGTATTTCCTTGGTTTTAGCTGATGTTAGTATTCCTTCGCCTTGATCAAGTGCCGATATTTGTGTTTGCGTATTGATATTATTTATTCTTAAAGTATTCGTTTCTTTAAACATTTTGAATTCAGATTAATGAATAATTGGTCCAGTGAATCCTAATCAGTTTCCAGGGCTGCCGGATAAGGCATACTGGCCTGCCAGAGGGAGTTCTTTGTTTTGTTTTTACTTTCCTCTTACTTCTTTGAAAAACTACAAATGGTTAATTGACTTCCTTGGTAAAGTCACCGCTGGTTTAACTCTTTGTGCTACTCAAAGTGGAGAAGATCCCAAGTCTATACGTTGCTATACAGTGGAGATAACTTTGATAATCATGGTATCGAATATTCTAGGACACCAGATGAAAAATGATATTTTAAATTTCCAAGCAATTAATAATAATGTGTAAGCTATGTTTAGGCATGCGACTAGCCAACCTTTCAATCATTTGCATTTACGTGCCCATTGATGTAAGGCAAGCTAGACAGTATGACTGCTATTATGTCATTAGCGCTGAGATGCTAATTTGTATGTATGAGTTTGGCCATGTGGAGAATTACTTTAGCCATTTGGCGGCGAATGAAAAATATCGTTCGACAAAATATTTCAATGCGAGAATATATTTCCTACATACTCATGAGAAAACTTTAGCTAATTGACTTGTTAATTGGTGATAACGAGGTAGTTGTTGATAATTCACGGATTGTGTCGAGGTTTACTTTACTACCGAGTTTTAAAAATTAAAGCTAATTTAATGACACTAAATAATGTAGACTGAATGGCAACCATGTAAAATAACTCGTAGACCCTCTTGTACGTTTCTTAGCTTCTGTTGGTCTCAAAATGAATGATTTTAAAATAAAATGATCACAGGTTTTAGAGTTCAAGACAATTAATATATATATATATATATATATATATATATATATATATATATATATATATATATTTTTTTTTTTATTTAACCCCAATTTTTCTAACTGTAGTTATTTCCACTCATGATTTACCAAATTGTTTTGCTTCCGCTAACACACTTCTTTCCAGGTCATTGCAGGTCTTCCGACTATCACTGTCAGATTAGTAACAACTAAACCCTAACCTCCAACTTCCTTTGCAATTTGGCCTTGTAGAACTTCCGATAAGTATTATTTCATGAAGCTGGCTCAGCTCAAGATGCAATCATTTTTAATTATTAACGTTCCTGCCTAATCCACTCTAAGAGTCGTAGTTTTTTCATAATTTCTGCTTTGAAATATGAGCCTCATCCAAAATCGTTTTAAATATCTCAAACCACGCTTATGGCGATTATCCTATATAGGTTAGGTTAGATAAGATCTTGACCTAAGCTAAAAGGGTTTCCTATCGAGCTACTTCATCAGCTTTTAAATTCCTCGTTATATTGAAATGCCCTAACACCCATGTAAGCTGAATGTTGAACTGTTCTGTCGGCTCGTTAAGAGATGAGAGGCAGTTTCGGGCTACTTTTAACGTGACAAAGCCTGACTAAAGAACTTTAATGGCAGCCGGACTGTTCGTTAAAATGCCAATATCCCTAACATATATTACATTATACTGCATCCAGTCTATAGCCTCTTTTATTGCGATGAGCTCCGCCTGAAAAATACTACAGTGATCAGGGAGGCAAAAGAGAGGTTTACATTTAGTTCCGTACTGAACACCCCACAACCGACCCTGCTGTCAATTCTCAATCCATCCGTAAAGAAGTGAATCTTACCGGATTCAGAACTGCTTCGTCCGCCAAGTCCTCTTTGGATTCCCTCTAGTCAGAAATTTAACATCGCGGTATGATGTCGGAGTGGTATAGACAATGGCTTTGGGGATAACCTTATTTATTAGAATAGATGAGTTTCCCATATTACTACAGGTCCACAGAGAAATTGATTTAAGCCTAATAGCTGTACAAGCAGCCATTTGTTGAGTTAACATATCAAGAGAGACTAGATGAATAAGAATCTCTAATGCCTTAGTTGAAGTGGATCTGAGTGCACCACTAATACACAGGCAGACAGTTTTATGAATCTTCATCAGCAGCTTTTAGTTTTTCACTATATTTAAAGCTGGCCACCAAACTATATAACTCCGTACAGTAGATCAGGTCTAACTACAGAGGTGTACAGTCAATGTACGATGCGAGGGTTTAGACCCCATCCTTTCCCAAAGACATTCTTACAGGAGTATAGCGCTATTGTAGCTTTGCTTACCTTTTCCAATATATTAGGTTTCCAGCTTAGTTTGCTGTCCACAATAAGGCCCAGGAATTTTACTTTTTCTCTGATATTCAAACCAACTCCGTTAAGACTGGGTGAAATAAAAAAACCAGTTTGTACTTCCTAGAAAAATGAACCATTCAGTTTTAAGTGGACTAACACTTAGACCGCATCTATTGATCCATTAGGTAAGGATACCAAGAGCATTTTGCATTAGATCTCTGAGGGTGCTAGGATATTTACAGAAGGCGCCGATGGCAAAATCATTTGCATAAGTAACCACTTTAAAGCCAGACCTCTCTAAATTTAGTAATTTATAACCAAGTTAAAAATGAGGATAATACACCACCCTGTGATGTACCTCTAGTCATAAATTTCCAGACGGAATCAAAATTGTGCCTGCTTCTACAAGTGCCTGCTTCTGGTTGATCTAAATGATCGCCTCTAGTTTGCTATTGTTAACGGCTACTTCTATGTCACACAAGATCACTAAAGAGAATTCTTTATATTCGAGCGGTTTAACAATAGGGCCTAAGAGGGAATGCAGTGCAGTGCAGTTTCCACTGCTTTTCCATTGCACTATTCATGCTGAGATGTTGCTAACTTTACCGGCTTGGTTTAGCCTTTAATTTAAGCTGTCTCTCTAGAGTTTTCAAGAAGCACGAGAAGATATGCTAATGGCCTACGGTCTTTTGGATCGCAATTAGAGTGTTTTCCCGCCTTAGGTATAAAAATGATCTTTACTTCATTCTATTTGTTTGTAACATGACATAGTACCAAGCTACTTTTAAAAATCACTTCAAGCCAGGGAACCAATTGGTCACTGGTTTCTTGGATGTCGGCAGAAATAATGCCATCCGGACCTGCTGACTTAAAAGGTTTAAAACAGTAACAAGATATTCCTCATGTTGACAATTTTTTTCTCAGCGAGACCTATTATTTTTAAGCAGACCAGTCGGAGATTCAGAACAACCCGGGAAATGAGTTTCCAGTAAGAGCTCCGGAGATTCCACCCGTTGTAGTCCAGATACTAGCCAGTCGTTGTAGATAATTCGGAATGGCAAGACAAGTAGATATAATCTTACGTAGCCTAGCTGCCTCAGAAGATATCTGTATGTTATCACAGAATAGTCTCCAAGCTTTGCTTTTGACACTTCTTAATTCGTATTTATATGATTTGAGAACTTCCTTATAGGAGTCTCAGTCCAAGCCAACCTTTGTTCTTTTTGAAAAGCTTCCTGCATTTCAGCGGTATTACTTGTGGCTCCCGTGACCACCATGGCGGACGACATTTGCTTTTAGGCCTACTAATAGGACACGAGCCTAAGATAGCTTCATTAAAAGTATCGGACAACCTGTCGGCCAAGGCATCCAATTCTGTTAAGGAGTTACCTAGAATTAATTAATTTTAGTTAAGGAGTTACCTACAGATAGAAAGGTTAGTACTTAGAATGTAATCAAGGAGTGACTCACCTCTTGTTCGTATTGGTGCTTCCCCAAATCGTGTGATACTCTGATTGCTGACCTCAATGCTAGCTGCTACCACATCTGCATCGCTATAATTGACACCACAGTAATGTCAGATCCTTCTGAATCCCAGGTCGTGGAAAGATTGCAAAGTTTATTCGGATAGCTCGTTAATCGGATTTGATTCCCTTACTCTTTCGTTTCTACAGTTTGAGCCTGCTCGTCTAAAGGTCACACATCCTCATCCGAGATGCTGCTTCCTCCAACTGATTCTGCTCCTGACTTAGCAGCCCTATCCTCATTATAAACTTTCAGCGTGATAGCGCCAAAGCCATAGCTAATCAAGCCACCTGTCTTAGCCAGCACCGCCAGTGATTCGCTGTTAATGATGATTATGGCCGACATGTAATCAGTTTTAGCCTCCTCCACCCCGGCTACCTTCCAGTTGTTGGTCGGCAACTCAAGATTACCCATCCTATTTAGTTCCAGAATCGTCTTTGGATCGATTAGCTCAGCTGGAATCCATGTCCGAGCTCTTGGCCTACAAGGGATATCCCAGGCACAAAGACTTCTAGTTTAGCACCAGGTCAAACTTTACCTAGGTACATAAACTTTAGGTTGAGACAAGCTGTCAACTTGTCATGGTTCCTGTACCAAGCACCGTCCCGTCATGTAGGGACGTAGCCCCAGTGTTTCCCGAATTATTTTCAGAAAGGCAAGAGCCTTTTCCACTAATAAATGATGCTAACATCCTCCTGTGCTCTATCAACAACTGCTATAACCAGCGGATCCTTGAGAACCTCGCTAAAAGACCTAGTTGGACCTGCATTATCGGTGCATGTGTGCCCTTTCCTTACCTTGGTGAGAGAAGGCCTACAGACCTGATTCTCTACTTTTAGAGTTTTCGGCATTTTCAGAGTGCCGGCCTCTATATTGTCATTTTTAACTTCCATTTAGGTCCCACGAGTAGCGGAGAAAAATGTCCATCCTTGCAAAGATCCACAATGCAAGGATAAGGCTAAATACATCTGGAGGTCGCCTGGTATCTAGAGGCTCCGTTCGGGAATGGGCTATTTCCTTTCTCAGCTCCATTTACTTTCTCAGCTTTCTCACACACAGTGTCTAAATGGGCTTTAAATGCTAGTATTGCAACGATTATCACTCCCAAGTACTTTACACAGCGTTTAGACACAATCTGTATGTCCACCCATTTTAACCATTATATCTTTCTTTTCCCTCTGGATATTAGAAATTTTTCCATTTTCTGTTTTGCCAACTGCAAACCCATAACGATATCCAATCCTGAATGATTCTTACACTCCAGGTACATAACTTTTCCAACCTTTTTCTATATTTTACCACCACAGCAACTGCCGCATCAATGGCAAAACCGATAACTTAAGCTTTTTCTGGTATCGACAGTTTAAAAATGCAGTCATACATGGCACAGGAAAAATTAATATATATTATTTTTTCTGTGCCAACCAAGTCTTGTCTTGAACGATTCTCAGATTTAGGTAGTTTATTTGTATTTTGTTTAATACAAAATATATGACCACATGTTTTAGAGTCCAAGATGCAAAGAATTTTAGTATTGGGCCACACATTTAAAGGAACGACGAGTTTTTGATACATCGACTGTGTTATCGATTATTTTTCTAGAGGCAGTTTTTAAACATATGTTGCATTTTCAAGCAGTTAAAACGGTTGATAGAGAGTAACAAGAAATGTAGTATCTATATATATACTAACATGGACAGCTCGCTATCAACGATTATATGTGTCAATAGATGCAGATCAATAAATTATAAATAAAAATTAAAATAAACAAAAAAAAAACTGAATCACTGAATTCAACATAAAAACTTAACAAGCAAGTCTACAATTTTTTTTAAACCTCTAATCAAATCAATTTTTTTATTTTTACCACTATAGCTCTCTAATCTTAAGCGTACAACGAATGACATCTAATAAATTTATAGATTTTTTTATTAAAACAATATATCGAATACAAATATGTGTTTATACCTTTGAAGTGGATATAAAATTATAATTAGAATAGCATAAAATCTAGAATAATCATTCATTTGGAAAAACTGCATTTCCTCCAGGGTTATCATATCTCAATTCGCATTAATTTTAATTTTTTTTTTGTTTTTTGCACTTTTATGTCTTATACACACTCGTAAGATGATTTTTGTATTACTTTGGATGCTAGGAAAATAAATAAACTTAAGCCTTAGTAAAATGCAAATACTATAATTTATTATCAATTAAATGGATATCTATTTTGATAGCAGATAATCTTTAATACATATATACATATTATTTATTTACTTGTAAGATCGAACGTGTGTACGAAAAAAAAAATTAATTGGTAATAATCGGCGAGGCGTTTTTATTGATTAAAATCTATTTAATTAAAACAAATAATTTTATTTCATGTTTCTTTTATTGATATGATAAAGAAATTGAGGAAGAAATCTTGTTGGAAATTGATTTTCTTATATATGTACATACAGACAAGTATATATGCCATATATACACATTTCGTTTATTTATCGACAGGAAAAAAAAATGTTTAATTTTAAAGACATCTCGTATTTAATATTTACAATATAAAAAAAAAAAAAATCTGCTTTAAAGTCAATCTCCCACGAAATTTTTCTTTGACAGTTACAAATCAGTGTGTTTGAAGTAAACTCATGTGTAAAAGAAAAAAAAATATTCCGCCTTTTTCATACGAGTATCGAGTACATGATCAATAGTGGTGCGATCATAGAAACCAAAGATTGAAATTGTAATGAAGTAGAAACCATTTTTACAACAGATTATTAATGTGACCATATGTGATTTATTTTTTTAATTTTTTTTTTTAAATATATGACAAATTAGACTGTCAACCGAATTTTAATCTATTTGTTATTGGGTGTTCCTGTGATTTATTTAAATGTTAGGCGTCTGTATATGTGGTAAGATATTTTTTTTAATTATTTGCGGAATATTTTGTTAGTATTTAATCATTGTACTAACTGATATGTTACTGGAGTAACGGGCACTTCCATGTCTCGTAAGCTGATATCTTAAAAATTAACCACAAAATAGTTGATAAAATTGACTTTTTAACGCTGTTCATTTGAAATTTAAATTCTAGAGCTGACAAAACTCAGACTGACTTATATGTGTAAATATAGGATCGTATAATCTCGACACCTACAAATAATTGATGTCAATATAAATATACCGTATATACCGCAATTTTGGATGATTATTTGGAGTGACAATCATTTTATAATCTATTATTCTTGGGACAAGTCCACGAGTCAAATTCCGTAAGTACGGTAGAAAAATTTCAATACCTCAAAGATCGATTGAATAGTGAATTTAAAAACTAAAATCACGCTCCGACCATAAAAGATCATCGTGAAAAATTTCATTCGACCGTTTATCAACCGAACCACAATCAATAATGCCACTACTACCAATGTCAATCGCTTATTATACAAATCCAACGAGGTGGTATGCGGACTGAGGGTTTTTGGGTTTTTGGCACAAAGAACGTGACACTTGGCTAATCTCTAAAATGAAAGAGAAAATGAACGATACAACTAAAAAGTTGTGGGCCAAATCATCTGCTGCGATTGATCATCCTGCATTGAGTGATTTGTTTAAGTTTCTTACTCTTAGAATTACTGCTCTGGAAGCTCTTCATTCCTTCAATAGCAAGCCTTCCTCCGCAACCGAACAGTAATTAAAGGTATATTTCCATTGATGCTTTTAATTGTCCAATTTGCAGTTACTTTCATTTGGTTTATGAATTGATTGATTAGAATGTACTGTCAAGGGCGAACCATGCACTCCCGGAATACCGGACACCACCGTACACCCGTGTTACATATAACAAAACTGCAGTAAAGGAGTGTTAGTTATGATAGACTCAACCCGGTTACTGACACCTAAGCGATCGATAATTAGTATTTGTTTTATTGATTAAACATTACAAATCAATTGAATTAACCGTTTTATGACCAATACGCCATGCAATAGCCAAAAATCCAATTTATATACACTTTATTTAAATATTCGATAGTTTATTTGTTTAGGTTCGAAACGGTTGATCCAAATTAATCACTGTGAAGCTGCGCAAAATCTGCTACAGCAAACAGAACGTGAGTTGAACGCAAACGTTATAGTTGAAAGCGAATAATACATGAAGTTTTATAATAAGTTGGGCAGCAAATATCTATAGCTGCTATGTTTGCAGAGATAGAACAGTTACAAAATCTCTCTTAATCGTCTTATTGGTGACGCACGCATTCATAGGTCGTTGTTGTTTGCGGCCGAATTTAATACAATGCAAGCCCGTCGTATGCGGTGAGAAATGCCTCAGTTGTCAGATCAGAAGCCATTTCTATATGGAGTGCTGTACTGAAAAAGCATATGAATACCACGATAAATCCTTTTATGAGTTTGGCACCCCTACCCTTCTTTGTAACTAGCAATATTGGGCCGGCATAATCGATATCAACTGATGAAAACGGGCGACTTGGTGTAACCCGTGCCTGGGACAGACTGCCCATTTGGTGTGATGAACGCAATGTTTAATTACGAAAACATGTTACACAGATATTCACGGACGATATCCAATATTTTTGGTGTGATAATGCTACCAACAGAGTTATAGGTAAATTTTATGCAGATATTGTAATGTGATATCAGTACCTAGATGATTTTTCGGTAACAATATTGAATGCTTCGTTTCGTAATTACAACACGAATTTTGTAGTTGCCCACCAACTCGTAATACATTCTGCGAGTCAATAAATGGCGCTAAAGAACATAGTTTCGAATTTGATGATGCTCTTTTAATTTTCTGAAGTGACTGAATGTCTTCACGAATTCTTTTTATTTTACATATCGCAAAATTGTTCTTTCTGCGTTCTCAATATCAAATACATTGATAATTTTGTTGACTTTTTATTCTTTATGTTGTGCATGAATCGAACGTTTCATGTGAACATTTCGAGACATAGACCATTATTTTTTTTATTGTACAAAGCGACTTCATTTCTTTAGTTTGTGTATCTTCGAATGTTTCTTTCCATTTTGGTTATATGGGCCATGTGTTTTCGTTCGTTGTTAGCCATGAAGGGGCCGGAAACCATAAGTTATTGATGATTAGCTCTCTTACTCACCATTATTCCTTGTGTATCCAGATCCGCTGAATTTTCTTTGCCCCTGATTTGCCAAGTAGCTTGGGCAAGAATCGCGTGAATTGCTGCAACTCAATTAGTAAAATACGTCTTCCACCGTCGCGGGTGATCTGATAACAAAGCGAGTACGATTGTAGAATCGGCCCATAGCAAGATTGGAACACACTTTAACTCATAGGCAGCTAACACTTTTTGCATTAATTTTACCAGTTGATGGGGGTGACTTTATATTTGCTGTGATTAACCTTGACACATATTGGCCACTAATTCTGGTCCTTACATATATTACAGCAACGTATGCAGATTCGCTTAATCCATGCCATTAAATGTCACCTGAAATCAAACAAACATATCTCTTAATTTTTACGGAATTTGATATTTCAACATGTTTGTGAATTTTCCTCCAGCCATCATGCAGATCCTGGTGTAAAGTTTCGTCCCAGGTCACTTTTCGAATCCATAATTACTGCATGAACAGTTTTATATTGATAATTATTGGACTTAGCCATCCTAATGGATTAAAAATCCTAGCAGAACCTGACTATGTTGCGCTTGGAATAGATTTTGCAAGAAATCATCTTTTTTAGACTCCCAATAAAGGCCTACAATCTGATATCCTTCCTTCGTCGATTATCTGGATAAGTTATTCTTCATTTTTCTCGATTTCGGTGAACTTTGCAACATTTGATCGCCATTCCCCAGCTTTTGCTAAAACAAACGAAATTTCCTCTTTCAGTATTTCTGCTTTTAATTCACTGTGTGCCCCAGTCAATAAATCATCAACATAGAAGTGATTTTTAATCACAATAGACACTTCTGGATGATCGGCTCTGTAATCTGCTAATTGGTGCAATACGCTTATAGCTAGAAAAAGGGCGGCTGACGTTTAATATATGTCACGGTTTGTGGCTCATATTGCTTTACTGCTTAAGTAACTGATTGGCGCCACAAAATCGTTTGTAGAGATGTCTGACTTCGATCGACTAGAATTGGCCGATACAACTTTGTAATGTCGGTAGATAGAGCTACCTTGAAATAAAGAAAGCGTAATAAAATAGTCCCTAAACTCCGTTAGTATGATCCGTCAAACACTATACTCTTAATTTGGTAGTGGAGCTGCTCCACACTGCCACTTGTATTTAGTTTGGTTTCAGGAATCCTCGGCATGTGGCCTATCCATGAATTTGCCATACAATTCCTTAAATTCTGGGTTCCGATTAAATTTCCTCTCGATTGATAATAACCGCTAAAAGGCAACTTTGTAAGATTGACCTAATAGCATCGCAGATTCTCGCAATGGCAACTAAACTATATCTATCTACCTGATTTTTTCGATATGTTGCCTGAAAATGTTTTTCACAAGCTTCATCTTTTGATGTCCATATACAGGATTCACTTATTTCCTCTTGCTCTTAAAACTTGCAAAGGACTTCTTCGAGTGAATGTTCATCAACCATCCTTATCTGGAGCGTTTTACGGATCACCGGTTCATCCATAACATCATATTTGTTTACCTGACCTGCAATTACATAACCAAGTACCGTTTCTCTCGCAATCATGCCATGAGCTAATTCAACTGTTTCTCACGTAACATATAAAAAAAATAGTTGGCTCCGATTAAAATTTCAATCTTTTTATGTATATAGAAATTTGGGTCCGCTAATGGCAATTCCATACCCTTAATTGCCCAAGGTTACTATGCATTCCTAATTGATTTCCGGGTTTTTTGAAATAAACGAGATTTGTGATCTCGAAATTAACAACACATTTCCTACTTTGAATTGCCCACATCGATCCCTGGTCTTTACAATAGCCGTTGGCAGTATTGTCCCACCAACGTGGCACGTACTCACAATTTTTGCAATTTTATCCGAAACTCTCGTTAAAGCATCAGATGTTATTCTATATCTATAGAATGCAGCAATGAATAATACGACCACATTCAATGCATTTTCGTCGACTTAAGCATTTCTGAGACTCTATGCCTCATAGATGAAATCTCTGATGGAACTTCAAGAGCAATTAATTTTCCATCACATTCAATAAAGTCGTTGAATGCTTTCTCCAGTAGTTCCAGCCGAGTTGTTATCTCCGACACTATTTTTTGCCCATCGATTTGTTGGAGAGCAACAAATTTAAATTTATTTTAAAGTGCCATGAAGCGCGGCTGATTTTTTAAGCGGCATAATATACGTAGACCCGGAGTGTACAAACGTGTCAATCCAAAACCACATATCCGTAACGTGCCAAGTTAAATGTTGGTAGTAGTTTTTTTTAAGAATGCAAGTTGTCATTTCAGCGTTTAGAAGGGCACTCCGACCACACGTGTGCCATTATTATGTTTCCGAATCAATTTGTTTTTGTTTCAGAATGAAAGTACATGTGATATTAAAAAAAATATGCAACCCTGTGTAGTTGTATTTGGTGTAGTTGGTTCTGCTAGGTGATAAAATTAAACCTACCCTTATAAAATTGCTCAAACTTGGTAGTTTTTTGACAAAATAAGTAGAACAGCGGGAAAGATGGATGAAAGGATCACTTTTAATTTTCTTCCAAATATATTAAAGGAAGATGAGAGAAAATGCTTACGCTTAGTGCACCATTCACACAAATGTTATCAGGAAATAGCTCAATATCTTCTTACCGAAAAATAGTCTACATAAGCGATTCAAGCTATTAAAACTATCGACCACGTACGAACCAGTCCTATAGGAGTGCAATGGCAATCATGCAAACTAATTTTAATGATGCTGCTTACTTATATTGGTAATTCAACCAATACATAGTTATACACATATACTATCTTATTTTAAAATTTTAAGTCTATAAATAAATATTATTATACAAACTTTATATATAAATAAATGGAAATTCTTATTCTTAATTTTATGTTTAAAATGTCACCTAATTTGAATTTGTTTTGTTCGTTATGTTTGCAAGATCAATAAGACACCGGTGTAATTAAAATTAACAAAAAAACTAAAATAAAGATGCGACTAATTTAAATTGTTCCCACATATTTTCGTATTAACAAATATTTAAGATACACAACATATCCAATTTCAAATAAATTGTAACAAATGAAATATTTTAAATATACTAAATTAACTAAATTAACAAAATTAATTTTAAAATTCCTGATCCGGAAGATGTCTTCAATAAATATCATAATATTTACTTTGGGAAATTTTACAAATACAATATCTAGGTTAATAATTTGTTTATTTCTCTAAATTTCTTATTTGTAAAAAAATCTGGTTTACTCATCTTTCAATATCGTTTTTCAAGGACTATTTTTGGGAGGTTAAAATATCTAAATTTAGCTAAATGACTCGGTCGATCAAAACTCCACCAGAAAATTGTAGAACTTTACGTTTACATTGATGTTTGTAAATATTTTATAAATCAATACTAATTAATTTGAGGCCATAAAAACTAGGTTAGCATGCCTTTCTTGGTCGCTATTGACGGTTCGGCGTTTCAGGAGCGTTTTCAAAGAAAAATAGGCCATTTATGTCATGACTCTAAAATCCACACCAAACTGTTACTCGTGGTGGATGCACTGGCTTCTCTACGATTACGTGTGGCAGTTTTGAAGCCTAAATCTGGCAGTTCAGCTTGTTTACATAGCCCCAATATGGTAATGCCCTTTGTTTGAAAAAATAATTTTTCGACCAAAATAGACGTCATTATCGAACTGGTCTATGGCTCACGCAGATAACTGATATCGAAACGGATGGTTATTTGCTTTCAATGCTTGTGTCATCTGAACCGTGTAAGCGAATAATTCGAGTTCTTTAGTGCAGTATTCTCCTCAGGCTAGTGTGACTAATAGTTGCCTTGATTGGTGTTGAGTTGAGGTCGGTAAATTCTGTCCTACACTATGGACCACAGTCGCAATATTCTCGCTCTAAGAGGTTAATACGAACAGTAATAAAAGCTAAGCACCGCACTTGCTTAGCACCAAAAATTGCAAACTGCACAAAGAAGTTCACAAAAATTTCAAAGAAGTTAAGAGGGTATTACTTGCGACCGACCCAGTCGGTCGCAAGTAAATAATTTAAGCCTCGTAAAAATGGCGGAATTGCGGTAGCTAATATCAACTTCCATCTTGGGTAGCTGGAAATGGACTAGTAATATCTATTGCTGTTCGCACGAATGGCGTTACCACGTTGTATTGTTACATTTTCCTTCCTGTTCTTGTTGAGGGTTATTTGATAGCAGCAAAGGCAATTCAGTTTTCTCTTAGCCAACTTGCACTGTAGTCAAAGTTGCAATTAATTTTAATTAATTTTAATCGGTTGTTTTAACCTGTGCGATGTATAGTGAATTTTATGTTTATGTCATCAATGATTTTAAATAAAAAACAGAAAAGCAAACCTTTTAGTCCTTTACTCGTAAAGTCGAGGAAAAACTTCTTAGCTAGTAGGAAATCATCTATACTAACGCTGAAAGATGGGGTCAATATTTTTTCTATTGCCCAAGAAAAATCTAATCCCCTCGCAGCAAATTTGCCACTGAAGTCCTTGCAAACATTAATACAAACAAGTCAACCGGTCCGGATGGTATTCCCCCAATTGTTATCAAATATTTTGGTAAATCCCTGTTAAAGCAACTATCATGTTTATTCAACCGATCTATGCTATCTAGCCTTTTCCTTCTATCTGGAAAACTGGTAACGTACATTATGTATCAAAAATAGGTAGCAGATCGGACTCTTCAAATTATCGCCAAATCGCTATCGTCTCGGTGCTTTCCAAAGTACTTGAGACCATAATCAATTTCCGTCTAATTTCCGATCGTATAATGGTGTTCGCGGAGGGCGTTCAGCGGATGACTTAATTAATGTTGTTACTGAACAATGGAACTAGAGCATTGATCAATCTAGTGATTTGATCGCGTGTAGCACTTGGGTTTGGTGTGCAAATTGAGGGCAGTTGCCCTTCACAATTAATTAATTTCATTAATTAATGAAATTAATTAATTTACAATTAATACATTAATTGTACAGGGTCTTCTAGAAATCCGTTCTTTCCACGGTCCTTATTTTAATTATCAACAATGATCTTCTATAAGTGACTCTTAATTCAATATGCTCCTATGCTGATGGCTTTTCTAGTTTGAATGACAGCGGTATGGTGCAATAACCTCTTCTTATGTTCTGTTGTAAATGAGGAGGCCGCCAATCTATTTGGTTATTTTTCCTGAATTTGACATTCGGTGTCTAACTAAAACATCAATAATAGCCTCTATCTGCGCAATATCGTTTAGATCCTGCAATTTGACGGATTCGGTCGCTAAGGTAGATTTGGTTGCTTTATATGGGATTGTCCATAGATTATATGCGGTTGTCCGTATCTCAATACCAACTTCCTTAAGATTCGGCTGTTAGCTTAAGTCTGTACCGGGTATAGTTTGTAGTAAATCTACCGCATTACTCCGCAGCGAATAGCTGGGATCTATGCATTAAGCTAGTCCTGAGCACCCTAAAATTGTACTTTAAATGTTTCTATTGGAATTTCGTCATCGAACGATGAAGGTTTTAGAATTCCTTTATGTCCTCCGGCAGCTAATTCGTTTCTAGTGGTTCTTGCACAGCTCTGGTAGGCAGTTTTCTTACATATTGCCCGTTACATCAGCTGCGATAGATTGCTTAAAATATTTTATTTTCCCCTTCTTGATGGTAACACCAGCGAAATTGATATTTTCACCTCTTGCATCTTTCTTGTAAAGAATTTGTTTAACACTTGCATTCGTCTGGTCACATCAGCCATGATGGAATTTCGAACTCTTGCATCCTTCCTGCCAGCGCGCTTTGCATTTTATCTTTCTTATTTGTTGCTGCGTTTGTGGTTTTATTTCGTCTTTTTGTTCATTAAACTTACAGTTTTGTTGCTGTACTAAGACTTCACACTATCGTTAACATATGATGCATGTACCCTGCAGAATCTTCGCTCTTAAGTCATCAGCTATTTTTTATACTCATTCATCAGGATGTAGTTGGCACGCCCATACATTATACTTTGAATAACTTAAGCTTGTTGGTATTTCCAAGGTATTTAAACTTTAAGGTAAATGGATGTCACGACGAGCTTTTCTAACCTCCCATGTACTTTTATTGTGAGTGACAAGTGATTTGAGTGACAGCATTTGACACATGTTAAACATTGAGTAAGTCAGATAAATAATCTTTCCAAGTGTCGAGTACCACATCGATGTTTACACGAAGATTTACATCTTCTTCCCGAATAGCAAAAAATCTAAGTCTGAAGGTGCGACGTAGTCCGATGACTTCTTTAAATAAGTTACGTAAACTGTGCTAATTGCAGAGTCGCATTTATGCTTCTCTAACCAATCATTTTTGGGTATAGTTTTTCTATACCTAGAGCTACTCAAGGTCCTGGAGGCTTTGGCATCCAAAGTTTCAATGATTCCCATAGATCGTTCATCTTATCAAGACGGTCTTCGGTTCCCAAATGTTATTGCTAACAGTATTTTGATAAAGTGTTTTCTCAACATTCCCCATATACCTCAAAATTATGTGAATTTATGTACAATTAAAATAAAGCAGTCACAATTATTTGTCAAAGTTGGGAACAAGTAGTCCGGAAGTTTGCCAATTAAGATTAGTGTCAAATAATTTGATAGTGAATATGTAAAGGAAACATAAATGTGATTAAAACATAAAAAGTTAAAAAAAAAATATAATTTAAGACCAACATTGTAACGGTTAACGCAAACTATTTTCTCAATGTAATCAAATGGTAATGCCCAAGTCACACGAACAACCAACAAAAAAGTTCACATTGAAATAAAATTACTCCACATAACTTAAAATTTGTACTTTAAGAAATTCATGCAGTTAACCAATAAATTTTTATGTTTTTCTTTTGTAAATAACTTCATTAACTTAAGTCTGCCACACACATAAAAATGTATGTATATCGTATAAGATTACTTTCGTGATTCTCCCTAATAACTCACATTTATAATTTATTTTGAGTTTTACAGTGTTTTTGTTATGTTATATTCTAAGAACTATACTCATCTTCTTAATAATTATAAATTAAAAATCAGACCGAATGGTGATAATAAATTTCCATTAAAATTATTATATTATTTTTTATTATTATTTTGCCTACAATGATTTGTTGTCAAGTTAAACGAATCTCCATAACTAATATTTACAATCTATTGTACATTTATTCGCAATATGTATCCTCTTTGCATTTAAGACCTTCAATTAATCAGCAAATATCGTATATAAATAAGACTGTGTTATTGCTGCAGATGAAAATTTACAATAATATAATCCATAGAGTCAAGATGAGCGGTTTGTACGACAAAATATTTATATAAAATTTTTTAACGCAAAATAAATAAACTATAAGATGTTATACCGACATTATGTATTTGTAGCAGGAATAATGTAGTGCACTATATGCAGGATTTTTTTTTATCGGTGGGAAGTCTGTCATGTTAGTGTTTTAAATATTAAAATTGAAAATTGTCAGATTTGTTGTTCTACTAACATGAAAACGTATCTGGATTTATTTCTAAGTGGGTATTTTTGTCACTCTGTCGCGTTGATTATTCATAAATATCGTAGAGAATTTTAATTTGTGCACACTAATTAATTCATGTCATATTTTCTATAGTTTATGTCATTTTTGGGCCGCTGTCGTCGGAGCAGGATCACTCGACTTATAGTATAACCGAATGACAATCTTAGAATTTAAATTTAATAAAAATAATTTTGTACAAGCCATTGATAGCCCATACCGCATCAAAATTCCAGTTTCATTGAAATTTATTCCGAGCTGGTTTTTCGTATTGTTCTAGACAACCCGCAGAAGACAAGTAAATCTCTACCCCGAGAAGCCATCGTCGCCAACAATGACCTCTGCGCGTGCCAGATGGCGGCTCTCAGAGATCGCTGCACCATCCGCTTAGGATCGGACCGCACTAAAACTCGGCAAGTGTCGTCATCGTCGCCTTTGGCGACATATTTAATGCGCATGATTCTTCTCTCAAATGTCACTAACCATTTCTCATACTCATCCGCCAGGGTCCAACTCTTATATCCATTTATGACAACGGTTCCGATCGACACCTTGCACAACTTCAGCTTGTCGACATTTGCAAGGTATTTTGACTTTAGCAGTGGACGCAAGGCATACAATACACGGTTACCAGCAACCAGTATCTCCTCCCAGACGGTTATTATAAATGACAAGGGCCCTGGTGTAGCGGAAACTTGTCACTACGTCAAATGTGTGGTTTCCACTACTAAAATCCATTTCGTCTTGGTCTCTAAAACCAGTGATCATATATTTGGTTTTGGACTCATTGAGTTTGAGACCAACGGAAGTCGAGAATTGTACAACTAGATCCAGTAGTTCTTTAACGCCATTGCTTTTCAGTCACAGATACCATCTGCATATGTCAGAACTTGGTTGGACTGGCGGTTCAATATGTTCTCCTGAGGTGTTTCATTTTGACGAAGGATAAATTCTAACATGAGATTAAAGAGTATAAGGGAAAGTGCATCTCCTTGCTGTACCCCCGAATTAATTGCAAAAATTCCTGATAGCTTGTTTTCAACAAAAATTCCTGATAGCTTTGACGCAACATTGTGACTGCATTACAGTTATTTTATACAAACGCACATATTTGTCATATATTCCTAGACATAGCAAAGAAAATCATAAGCTATCCCAATAGATAATCCAATGGAAATCCAACAACACTTGATGTCCATCACGAGATGCCTCTTAATATTTAGAAAAAATCATCCTCAACGAAAAAAACTTGATCAGCAATATTATGTAAAGCGCTTTACCCACAGAAAAACGAAAACAAAAAATAATTATTCACAAAAACTATAATATTTTTCGTTTGTTATAGCTGAAATCCTTAAATCCGGTTCGTAACTACAATACAAAATTTATTTAATTCAAAAAACTAATTAAAAATATTTGGTTTCCCTAAAAATTGATTTTTAATTTTTTCGTAACGAAAAACAGAAATATTTCGATATTTTTTCGTACGAAAAAGTAAACGAAAATTTTTTTCGTTCTGTTTTTCGGTATAGTGGTTCCAAACCGGTTTCATAGGATTTCAAATTTATCATACGAAATAAATCGTAGTTTTAGTTAATAATTAAAAATTAGTTTCCGTTTTCGTTTTGCTGTGGGTAAGGCGCTTAAGACAGCAATTTGTAAGATTCATCTTCTATTCATCAGGCAAATTATCAAGGTCGCACATATTTTTGAGTTTGTCTCATAGCCCACAAATAAAACCGAAAACGGTCATAGCACGATACCAAAGAATTATGGTTAGCTAACAGCGGAGCCAACTTACAATTTACCATTAAAATACTCCGTGTTTCATCACATTGTTACGAAATAACATTTACCCGTATCCAGACCACGTCATCTAGATCTAATACTTCAAAATGCTAGATTATAGAACTTTATTATATCGAAGGCTCAATACGATCACAATACCAGACCATTACCAGATTCTCCACATTCAAAACTTCTCCATGCACATGGATGCGCAATACCCTCTAAAATAGATCTTTTCAGAGCATATCATTTATTTGCTGTTTCAGTCTTAGAAATGCAGCTGAACTACTACCCGAAGACTTTGGTGTCAATATAAAGAGTTCGAAATGAATTCCAAATAAAAGTTTGGGGGCACACATATGCCTCGTAAAAGACTGGCTGACTACCCGCATCCTTAACAAAACATCACAGCCAACAAAATCAACAATAAAAAAATAAGAATACCGCCAAAATTTAACCCGACCTCCGCTTATGTTAAGGGACATACAGTTTATCATTGGTACTTGAAATATGTAGTTGCTAAGCCACGATCTGGCGACTTATAATGCATAAAGAATGATGTACTTTACGAGCCCGCATGACCTAATTGTGCGCACATTCTTTGCTCATTAAAATATCCACTTGGAAATATGAACACAGCCTCGCGAGATGCCCCGAAGTCATCGCAGGAAAACGTAACTTTCGTTTCAACTGTGAAGGTCTGATAAACAAAGATGAGAAAGCACAAAATCAGAATCTTGTAGTCAGTAGCATCATGGAAACCAACCCATGTAGGTCCCACCATGGGAGGTATGGAAAACTTCGGTTGTCAGTGTTACCCAGGCGACTCTAGGTAAGGTACCAATTAAACCTAAATTGATTGATTTGATGAAACGAGTCGTCTGGCTGTCGAGCAACTGACTATAGCATACAAAAAAGCACGAATACAATTTACAATCAAGAAAGAATAAAGCGATCCTTGATAGGATAACCGCCAAGTAAATTTGTAGACAGAAAAAGCATGAATGATGGAAGGGACCAGGATGGGATCCTCCATGTTAATATCAATGCAGTGCTCGACTCTTGGAAGGAGATTTTCTCTGTGTTCCACAAGTGTCAAATGCAGTATTTGTAAGTTGTGAAATACAGACTGCGGAGATGACTAGATGACAGCTCGTGTCGTAACATCAGGTCTTCTTGAATTTCTTGGTTTACTTTTTGATGTCTGGGAATACCTGATAAATATGTGCGTTTATGTACAATGACAGTAATGCAGTCACAATGCTGTGTCAAAATTGAGAACAAGCTATCGGCAATTTTTGAAATTAGGTCTAGTGTACGACAAGCAGACGCTCTGTCCCCGATACTCTTTAATCTCATGTTCGAATTTCGTAAAAATTAAACACCTCAGGAGAGGTGTGAACCGTCAGTCCAACCAGATTCTGGCATATATATGCAGATGATATCTGTGTAATTAAATTAAAAGCAACGCTGTCAAAAAACTATTGGATCCGTTTTATACCTTGGGTTCCTTGTCGGCCACTGCTAAAGTCGAAGTACTTTGCAAATGCCGACAAACTAGAAGTTGTACAAGGTGTTGATCAGACCTGTTGTCATGTCTGAGTGTGAAACTGGGACGCTGACAGAAGTGTATGACAGATGGTTAATTTTATTCGGGAGAAAAATCATATATACACTTGATATATGGCTCCAAACGCGACGATAACAATATATACCGAATTTTAATCACCCAGGAATTCACATTATGATAAAATGAAGAAAATCGAAAGCGTCGATTTGTTGATATAGTAACGGCCAGCAATGGCTTGCATAGTTACATATTTTATTTAGCATTCTAGCATTTAATATGTTGGATAATATGCTTAAACGTTTAATGCACAAACATGCACAAACTAATCGCAAATCGCGATTCTATAAAGATAACATTTTAACATAGATTATAACAAGCGAGTCTAATTGAAATTGACTATAAATGACTTGAAATAAAATCACGATATACATGGGTGTTTTCCTTTAATTACAGTCTCCAGTATATAAATCTGTCGTTTGTTAGAATGAATATCTAAAGTCATTTTAACATACAATTAAATAACATTTTACTGTAGATTGCAGTTAATTTTCAAGACTGGTAGGTGGTAGGGAAGCTAGGTCAACGAATGAAGAACAACTTCCGAGTTCGTCCATACATGAATGCTGCATTTATCGATATGAAACGATTGAGTGATCACATTGGTGAATTTTACCAAAAGATGAGCTCCAAAAAGGTCCATTCGGAAACTGTCAACCTCGGTTTAAAAATACTCCTATTTTCGCAGCTATATGAGATCAACATGCACATCAACATTATAACCTGTGTCACGACTAAACACCACTGCTGAATATGCTACTTTACTCGCGTCTGAAAACCCGCGTATTTCCATAGTAGAAGCGGTATAACCATCCCAATAGATCGAATAGGCGAGTGGCATCTGATAGTAACTATCAGACGTTTTGTAAATATTTTAGAAGGTTCAAATAAAGTCTTGAAATTTTTGATGATGTTGTTAGCTAGAATTTTTGCATCTGGTATGTTGTTACTGCCAGTCCAGAGATCGTCCACGTATAGCTCTTTGATTAGACCTTTGGATGCCTCGGCAATGCTCAAGATGTTCTCCAATCCAAGTTGATGTACAGCTCGTGTTACATGAATGAAACGGAGGCTGTTCCTAATGTTGCTGCCAGAAGCTGAAAATGCTTCAAATGTTGGTGTGATCGCGCCACAATATTCGCTGATATTTACAGTCTGCATGAGCAATTCTTAATTTTCAGTCCATTCGTATGCTATCGGAGGTAAATGCTGTTTCAAAATGGTTGGTCCAACAATTAGCTTGCCATTATGTGAAATGGATATTGTGATTTCTGCAGAGTCATCGTTGTTGTTTTGCTTTCTGCCTTAAAACCGAAGTGATGCGATAAAAATGTTCGATGTTTAGTTCCAGATTTTTAGCGATCAATCCCTCCATGTGATTTAAACTTAGCTATTCCTTTATAATTCGTTTGCATTCCATATTTAGAGCGTCATCCTGCTATAGACGGGGTTCGATGGAATGACATCTGGAAATTGGTTACTCGTGTGAACTCGCCAGAGCGGGGGATACGAACAGTAATTTTACAATAAATCTTTCATCTGGTGTCTTGGTATGTGATGGAATTAATAGATCATTATAGAACTATTATGGTAAACTTAGCCTACGGAACTTCTTCGAGCTCCTAGAATTTCCGCAGACTCTCATCTACATTGAACTCTACATGATCCCTGATGTTAGTTTGTTTAATGGTTTAATTTTCTTCAGATGCTATCCAGTCAAGTTCAGTATGTTAAGCTGTAAAATCAATTGGTCTCCAGGTCACATCCAGGGATCAGAAATCGAAAGCATTGAGCGGCTCCTAAAGCTATGTCAATGTCATGATAAAGACAGGATAGTGGATACAAAAGTGTTAGCAGGCTGTTTTATCAAGATTACTGTGTATTATGGTTTTGTTTGCCTTTCCTGTCAGAAGTCTCTTTAAGCATTAAAACTTATGGATCTCCGTTATGACTGCATTTATTGTGAGTCGCAGAGTCGAATACATTTTTACACGTGTGGAACTCGTCAGAATTATTTTCATCGAAAAAAGGTATTTATAGATGTGGCAGCTTGAAGTTTTCTTATGGGTTGTGCAAAAAAATAATTACAAGTCATATCTAATTAATTCTTAAGCTATCTCTCTCCTATCCGAGTCTTCTAAAACCTTCAGCAAAGACAGGTAATCAAACAAAGCGAGACACTTTTGTCATTCTTTAATAATGTTGCTGACAAGTTTAGAAGAGGACAAAATCCATCTGGTTTGTTCGTAAATACCACAAAAATCTTACATAGAGCTCTATATTTTGCGCTATTGTAGAAACTGCATTCTTTAATGCGCCGAGCTCAGTGTTAAATTAAATTGTAAACTGAGTAATGAACTGTTAAAATGTAAAAGCTTGCCAAAGTGTCACTTCAATTTACTGGATGAAGTTTTTACTGACACCACCCTTAGGTGGTCCTAGATCATCTTCACCTAGATATGCTGCTATTAAGCAACCTAATGGCCATTTAACAAGTGGCAATGACCTAATGACCATTTAACCGTGCTCTCATCTGTTTGCCAAGGGGATAAATCTTGCTCAGATCACACACTTTTGAACTGCTTGGTTGACCTTGCTTCTACCATTTATAATCCAATACCTTTGTTTTAAAAGATAAAAAGGAAGAAAGGACAATGATGAAGGTTAAGGTGGTATTTATTTTGCTAAGAATACAGGATTTATGCAAAATAATTCAGTGTTTCATTTGAAACATCCAACTACCCCTTTCAAATCTCCCGTTCACAATATGCGTCAAAGGGAGTAAGAGATCGTATGCTGCTAAGTTTTTGAATGGTCACATTGTTCTTTAATAGTGGTGTTTCCTTTTTGAAGTCAATAGATTGCATATATTTTATTAAAATCTGTTCGGCTCCTGAGAGTTCAATTGTATAGTCAGGGCTTTTCATTGATTAAGAGATAAAATGTATGTACTTCGTTGCCTAATTCATACAACTGTTTCATTTTATAAGTAGACTTGGCCATAATTGATTTGTGGGTTGATAACTATTCCGATCAATGCCCCAAAGGTTCTGTCCTTTTAATTTGGAGAGTGACATCTGCAAGATTCTCGCTTGTTTTTATGCTTTTACAGAGTAACTGCGTATTATTTGCAAGGTTTTTATGCCAATAAATACAGACCATCTGCTAGGAAGCAAATGTTTTATGCGGTATGTGCTGCATTGCCTTTGAAATTGCTGATAGTAACTTTTTACTAAGTTCTGCTGCACATAATTCCAATCTGGGTAACGATTTCTGGTATCTTTGATTTAACGGTTAGTAGATGTACCATTACAGTGTTATCATCTTGAATAGTTAACACAAAAAATTGCAGCAGCCTTTCGTTGCATCAACAAAGGCGTGGATCTCAACCTTACTCTAGTACTGTGTCCATCACCAAATTTTTCGATCTTAAAGATGATGGAATTTATTTTTAAGTTTACGTCCTGAAAAGATTTCGAAAGTGGATCGTCCCAACTTTTTTTTAACCAAAACTGATGAAATATGTCTTTGACTGCAACTATTGAAGGTTTATCGGGGGCTTTCCAATACGTAGCTGTAAAGTCTATCGCCAATTGAGACAAACATCTAGATGCTAAGAACGGCAACTATACAGTTCCATAAGTAACTACATACTTATTACATCCTTATGAGTTCTAAACCTTAATAGAATGTCCCAGAGGAGACCCCAATCACATAATTTATAGCTAGTCCTGACGTACTTTTTTATGAGTGGAACTAGATGAGAGAGAGGTACAACTCTTTTTACGGGCTATTGGCGTTAATTCTTTCATATGACTTAATTTGATTTATTTACTCATAAACTCCATATACTCTCTTTCTAATTCTCTATTAAACCTCTTATAGAATATACTTGAACGGAAGCAAAAAAATAATATTTAGCACAGAAATTTACTGAAATAACCGTTAAAACACAACAGCATCGCAGGCCAGAGTTGACCCTTTATTGAGATGATGATCTTTATAGGTGGTCAGCCCAACGAACAATTGTCCACACAATTACGAACTCAAGATTGCGGTATGTCTAAGCCTACACCTTAACCATCACTATACCGTATAAAACCGGTGGCCAGTTTCTCTAATTATAACTCTTGTCATTTGATTTTGGCAAAAGCATCAATACAAAATAGCAACAAATAATTTCATTACGTTTAATGTTAGAACAAATCACCTACCACAATTTCACACATTTCATAGAAACTTTGCCAAAATGGAGAGCAGTTAAAAAAAATTATAATATATATAATTACTTAATGTACTCTCTCCTGTATATACAAGTTTGTTATTATGTAAAATATTCAAAAAACCGCAGATTTTTTTTTTAAATGATTAACATATCAAAAGCAAAAGAAAAATGTTTATTCGTAAATCACATGTTAAACTTGAAACAGAATTACGCATGTTGCGTATCTGTCTGAAGCGAAAAATATATAACAGATGACTATGCACCTACGCTCAGTAATTTAAAAAAAAAGAAGAAATTCAACATTTTTTGCACAATATCATGGTTTGTGGTAATAAACTATCAAACGTTTTTTTTTATTTTATAGTTTATAATTAAGTGTGGTTAAATAATTTGCTCTCGGTCTTATTCCGTATTTAATATACAGCATACATATTTTATATGTAACAATCGCATTTAACACACCACAACTAAATTTTCAAAATCATGTTCGTATTTTTAGCAATAGCAAAAAAAAAAAATACTAAAAATATTTAATTTTTTTTAACGCCTTTACACATTAAAGTTCATTGAACGATAACCGCGCGTCGCACTCAATGTTTGTTGTGTAGAAATTGTCTACTTCTTTTGCCAAAAATGTTATGTTTTGTGCGTGACAATAAATAATTTGCCGAAATGAATGAGTTGTATTTTTTTTAAAGGTTAATTTAATCAGTTAAAAATATATTGTATTCGGCAATTGTTTTTGCCTTATCGGGCCATGTTTTTTTTTTGACTGATTATTAGATTGTGGTTGATTTGTGCCGCCTCGAAGACAAATTTATACAGATAAATTATTAATAAATAAATTAGAAAACTTCAGAATGAGATTCTAGTGCTTAGCAAGAGGTTTGCTTTCAACATTTTCAATTAGTTGCAAGAGCTACAAAATACTCTTGCAGTAGAAGATTGTATCCAGTTTGTTGAAATGTTAAAATGGCCTGTCTAATAACGTATCTTTTGCGGCGAAGCTTTTTGTTTTAGTTATCAGTTTTGACCTTTTAGTTAACAAATCAATCCAAAAGCCTTTGACTAATGCCAAATATGTCATTTCAACATGTGCCTCAAAATTTTAAGAAGGAATTTTCGCGGTAATAAAATTCTCAAAGAAAATGTTTTTAAAAAACTTCCTGACTATGATAAAGTCTATAAAATAATAATAGACAATTTTTCAGGCCATTGCTTAAAAGGTCGGGTCGCAGAACGGGTGTAATCAACACTTTGTACAACTTATAAGGTAATCGGCATTTGGAAGGATTTAAACTGTAGCAGTGACTGTAGAGCATGCAAAGCACGATTGCTGGCGACAAGAGGCTCTTCGTCTGTGGGCACCACTGCTAAAATTCTTTGCAACTTAGTCTCTAAAACCTGTGATTATATATTTTGATTTAGAATCATTGATTTTGAGATCAACTGAAACGAAGAAATGTATGAGTGGCTCTATTAGTTGTTTTACACCGTTGGCATTCAGTCCAATTAAACAAAAGTCGTCTGCATATGCCAGAACGTGGGCTAAACTGACTCAAAAATATTACACCTAAGGTGTTCCGCTGTTACGAAAGATTTTTTAGGAAAGTTCTGGAATTTGGCCAATTAGGAAGGAACTCAGCGAGTTCTTAACCGATTTTGATGAAATTCGATACTTAGGAAGAAAATAAGATTTTAAAATGATTTTTTGGGAAAGTTCTGGAATATGGCCAATTAGAAATTCGATACGTAAGATGAATATGGTATTTTAAAATGATTTGTTGGGAAAGTTCTGAAATATGGCCAGTTAGGAAGGAACTCGGGGAGTTATTAACCGAATATGATGAAATTCGATATGTAGGATGTAAATGGGATTTTATAATGATTTGTTGGGAAAGTTCTGGAATAAGGCCAGTAAGGTTCCATACTTGAATATTTCAAGGAGAAATATAAAATAATAAGGAGAGAAACCGAGTTTTTCTTCACTTAATGTTTTTTTCTTTAATTGTATAATTAAATTTGATTTTAAAACCTTTTTCCGGAAAATCCCTAGAATATGGCCAGTAAGGTTTCATACTTGAATAATTTTAAGAAGCGAGATAGAATTTTTTTTCACTTAATGGTTTTTTAATTGCTGCTTTTCTAATCATATTAAAATAATCATTGACTTGATCGAGTTTACTGTCACTAAAATTTATCTTCATCTATCTATTATCATCATTTTATTCTTCTACTTAATATAACTTGTCTTCACTTTAGAGAATCTAGTGAGAAAAATTAATTAATTTTTATCAACATTTTCATCCTACATATCGAATTTCATCATAATCGGTTAAGAACTCGCCGAGTTCCTTCCTTATAGGCCATATTCTAGAACTTTCCCAAAAAATCATTTTAAAATACCATTCTCATCCTACATATCGAATTTCATCATAATCGGTTAAGAACTCACCGAGTTCCTTCCTAACTTGCCATATTCCAGAACTTTCCCAAAAAATAATTTTAAAATTGTATTTTCATCCTACGTATCGAATTTCATCATAATCGGTTAGGAACTCGCCGAGTTCTTTCCTAATTGGCCATATTCCAGAACTTTCCTAAAAAATCTTTTTAAGTTTAAATCACATGTCGAAATATCCTGTTTTGAAATATCCAGCTTTGTACCATATCTCGTTTTGTACCTTATCTCGTTTTAAAATATCCAGTTTTGAAATATCTATTTTTGTACCATATCTCGTTTTGTACCTTATCTCGTATTGAAATATCCAATTTTGAAATATCCAGTTTTGTATCATATCTCGTTTTGAACCTTATCTTGTTTTAAAATATCCAGTTTTGAATTATCCTGTTTCATCAAATCCAGTTGTAAAATATCCAGTTTCGACCGGTACCCCCAAATGTTATGGTTGTCAGCTGGTACGATTTTATTTTTTCGTCTGGCGATGTCCTCCATAATATTTTCTGGTACTTTCGATCATCTGGATGAATTTTTATCGGTCGATAGATTTGTTCTGGGTCCGCTATATATGCTACTTTATAATTTCCCCATCGTAGTAAAATTACCATCAGACCCTCTTGTAATTTAGGACCCATGAGTTCTAATTGATTTAAGCTGATATTCTTGCTCTTTTTAGCTGATGCGTGAAATATAACTCTTAGTTTTGTTGACATAATACTTGTTCACTGCATGATGAGAGATATAATTCTCATTGTTATTGGTAGAAATCATATTCCTCTCGCTCAAGTTTCCCTAATGTAAGTATCTCTTTATGCATTCTCGATACTCTCTGGAAAATACATTTGCTATTGACAGACGTCGTTTAAGTTGAATAAATTTGGCTAATGCTCTCTGTTTAGACTCGAGATATGGTAATTGTCGGTTAAACGGAACTCGTACGGCTTTCAGTATCTCGGCAGTAGTTCCGCTGATAATGTTCTTTACATGTAGTTTCTTCTTCTGCCATTCGCATCTTGGGTTGATTTTCATTTATTTCTCAGAATTTCTTTAATTGCTTTTCGATGTCTGTCAATGTAATCATTGCCTCGATCATGGATGGTTTTTTGTTTGACGTATTACCAAAAATAATCCACCCTAGCTCTGTCTTTTGTGCGATTGGTTCTCCTTGATTTAGCAGATATGCTTATGACCGGCGCTTCTTCTTTACGAAAGTAACTAAAGCTTTTTTTATTCTTGTTCAGGTTTTTGAATTCACCATTTAGTTCCTGCGACGTTTTAATGTCCTTCATTATTTCTCTAATGCCAGAAAACGGCGTCGTATTTTTGCAGTTTTTAGATTACCTCAACATTCATTCGTATTACAGAAATAAATGATGCAGAACTATATCCATTTTTTCACACTTTTTGAGTGATAAACAGTGACTGCGCGGATGAGGATGTTGCATTTACAGCTGTTTAGTTACGTGAATCGTCCTTTGAAAAAAAATTTTGGCGTGCTATTTTCCTACGAAGCTATCATACCGTGGATGATTACTACATATTAAAATATTTAACATATTTAATCCCTTGGCGCACATTAGTCACTATATGTTGCATTGTTAGCATTTATCCAATTTGAAATGGAAAAGCCACTGCCACCAATGTCAGTTAATCTTGCTCTATCTATCAATCCTTTAGGTTGTCACTTCCTGATAACAAATCATCTACTTAGAAATTACTTCGAATTATTTTTGCTGCAATTGCAAAGTTTTTCACGTAGTCTGCCACCAGCTGCATAAATGTCTTGATTTCCAGATATAGTGCAGATGCCATCCCATATGTTATATGGTTGTCAGCTGGTACGATTTTAGGCATAAAATGATTTTAGGATGTCTTCGTTCAGACGATAATGAAATCAACCACTAATAATGAATAAAAAATCACATCACTAAACTAGTATGAGAAAGCTAAATGCCGATAAATATAATTGGTTTACCTAGGGACCTTATTCAACTTGTACAAAGAAGGATATAAATAGAAGATCTTATAGGCAATGGGTTAAAAATTAAAGATGCAGCAAAATGCTTATGACCAAAAAAGTAGAAAATGCAAAAAATATCTAAGCTATAACCAAACACAAATATATATTAGAAGTGATTCTAGCTGCGTCAAATGTTCAAGGGAACACAATGTATGCCCCTTAAATGAAAACATTCCAGTAAAGTGCATAAACTTAGAAAAGTTAAGAATTTAACGTCTGGTCAATTTATAGCCGTCCGCGGTATAATCTAAATTAAGAAAGACTATATCACGTTATTTAAATCACTTAAGGAATTCAATTTTCTTATCTGAGTTATTTTACCGGTAAAAATATACGTTTTAAATGTGTATATGTTGTATATGTGTATGTAGGGTACATACAGATCTTAATCAAATTTTCGATTTTTTAGATTTTTACATTTCAAAAAGGATATCCGAAAACAAAATTTACATAGAAGGCAATGAAGAATTATTGTCAGATCTAAATTAATCTAAAAACGCAAGCACGTATGCGGATGAAAAATATCATCCGCATACTAACCAATCAAATCAACACATGTAAACCATGTGACTTCACCGATCAAATCACACGTTAGCGGAAACAAATAATCCACATTCCATGTAAAAACAAATTTAAAACATTTTTATCTCTGTGTGTGATTTGATTTGTGAAGCTAGTCACATGTGTTTACATGTGTTGATTTGATTGGTTAGTATGCGGATGATTTTTATATTTTCCATCCACATATACGTTTGCGCCTATTAATCCAAAAATATTATCAATCTAAAAATAAAACATTAAAAATACTTTAACCTGGCCGCAAAGTGGTGTAGTAATGGTTAGCCACTCCTGGCCTATAAAGTAAATTAACACATCTCAAATTGTTCAAGTATATAAATAATGACACATTATAGTGTACGTATCCATAATACCACTTTTATTTTTATTATAATACTATAAATAACAACATTACAAACCAATTACCATAATTAAAATCTACTTTAATAACCAATAATTACTGTAATTAAATGTAATTTAAATTTAATACAAAATTTACATATAAAATTAACAAATTGATAAATTTTATTTTAATTGATAGTGTGATATTGCATTGGTTCATTTATTGTTAAAATAAAAAATTTTCACACCACGTAAATAATTTTTATTGGCAAAATTAAAATATTCTAGCAATAAATTTAGCGATCAGTTATTATACTGATCTGTATTGTGTTCATTTTCCTGTTTATCAAATTAAATTGCAACGTTATATCGTTAAATTTTGCAATAATAATAAAATTTAAAAAAGATATTTTTTATTTTATTGTTATAATATTATAAACTATGGTGATTATTATTTTGATTATTCATCGGAAAGTAATGTGGGTAGAAAAGATTATATTCTAAAGGTGTTTTTGGGTGATCTAGCAAATTGATTAACATGGCCTTAAAAAAAGATTTCGATCATAACATAAAAAAAAAATGTTAATAAGATAACAAAATTCAATAATATACATCAATGTGTCCGTATTGTTAAGTGAAAACATTAGGTTTTCGTACTATTTGAAGGTTAAAATATATTATAGTCGATTAAGATAAATATCTTGAAAATAGTAATTCAAACTATCATTAAAACTATTAATAAATTACAAATTACATACAAGCGCTTTTCAATTTCAATGTGTTCCTTATTTATTTTATAACTAATGAATACATTTTTTTTAAATCGGATAGGAAATTGTTAAATCGAGTGTGGGTTTTCTGGTATGTCGAAGGTCATGAAAATATGTAAAATGCATTCGAGTTTGGCTATACGATCTAAACAATTTAATAAGAAGTCACCATTTTATATACTGGAGGTTTGTTTGTATTCCCATAGTAGCCCTTTAAGAAAAGGTAACATAGTTTTCACTTGTGAAAATTGCAGCTAAATATTTAATTATTCCATGTGGTTTATTTACAAGTATCTCTGTAGGAAATTGCAGACACCACAGAATTCAAATTTTTGACTTTTTATTTATTTTTTTTAGATTGATTGATTTAGAATGTACGACTAAGCATTAACCAGAATCTCCCGGATAGTTGGCCGGGCCCATCGTACACCCGTTTTACTAATATAAACTTGGAAAGATAAGGCAGGATATTAATTAAATTATTAAGATCGATCCGGTTACAGACACTATGGCGGCCAATAGTCAGTAAATTTTTGTTGGGGTACGGGAAGGAAAGGTATGTCAGTAATGACAGAATTGGTTCGGTTTCCTGGTAGCCAATAATCGAACTACTGTTAGCATAAGACAATCACAATTTTACTGAACTGCTCTGCATTCGGGGATCTCTTGTCAGCAACTCCAGTGTGCCACCATTCATTTGTTATTTGCAAAGGTTCCATGAAAGCAGAGTCTATTAATCACCTAAATGCTTTTAGCCGCAGGCTGTAATAAATTAGATTATTTTTGCCTGAAATTTACAATTAATTAATTTGTTACATTTATAAAATTATGAAATTATAAAAATTATAAAATAGTATAAATTAGATTTTATAAAATTTGCTTAAACATTACAAATCAATTGCATTAACAGTTTTATGACAAATATGTCATATAATCGCCAAAATTTAATTTATATACAATTTATTTCACACAAAACTTTAAAATTAATATAAATTAGATTCTAAGAAAATTGATTGAATATTACAAATCAATTTAATTAATCGCCGAAAATCTAATTTATATACACTTTATTTGACACAAAACTTTAAAATTAATATAAATTAGATTCTAAAAAAATTGATTAAACATACAAATCAATTAAATTAACCGTTTTATGATAAATACGTCATATAATCACCGAAAATCTAATTTATTTACACTTTATTGACACAAAACTTTAAAATTGATATAAATTAGATTCTTAGATAGATATTTAGATAGAAAAAACACCACAGAATCCAAATTTTTATGATATAAAATAGTTTGATCGCTGGACTGATGTAAGTCGATTGGATTTTATTATAATTCAATGATTATCGCAATTTACATCATGCTGCCATATGTCTATCCATCTAGTTATAAAAAAATATAATAAAACGACTTTTGCAAGCCATTACTGGCTCGTACCGAGACAACAGTCTGCCTGCAATGGATTCGATCCCGAGCTTGTTCTTCGTAATGATCTAGACAACCTGAAGAATAAAAACCTACCAAAGGAGCCATCGTCACCGACAGCGAATTCAGCGGGATTTTCATAAAATTGATCTCGGGGTAGAATAAAACTCGGTAAGTGTCGTCATTATCGTGATCGATTTCTTTTACTTGTCGAAAACTTTTACTTGTGACAAAAAAAAATATAAACCAAAAAATAAACAGAATCTTGAGTTCATAAAAATTCAAAATAAAGAAGACTACATTTCTAGAAGGAATTCGCACTTTGTGTTTTAAAGTAAAATGTGAAAAGCTACTACTAAAATCTTGTTAGCAATAGGAAACTTTGGTTATTAGTGCCGCCAGCTATAATAAAATCGTTTTCCAATCGCACGTAACAAAAAATCTGTAATTGAAAAGAGCACTGATAAGCCAGTATGAGAGATAGCTGATTACTTTCGAAGAAATAAATAAAAATAAGTTGGCGGACTCCGGGTTTTTAACCACTGGCACTAATATAAACGATAGTTGTATGCCATCATACATCATTTTATCACCTCGGTTGATATATGCGTAAAATTGGAAGGGAAAATCACATGCAAAATATAAATCAGGTTATATTATTATATTGACACCTTTGCATAAAATACAATTTTCTCTTAACACAATTTGTTACTCATTATCGTACATGAAAATCAACCGAGCTAAATATATTTCACACATATTGCGTATAATGCGAACGTTTAATCATCATTTTCGGATTAATTTTTTTTGTTTTCAAACCA
Source organism: Tipula confusa (assembly GCA_963556175.1). Classification (NCBI taxonomy): domain Eukaryota; kingdom Metazoa; phylum Arthropoda; class Insecta; order Diptera; family Tipulidae; genus Tipula; species Tipula confusa. The sequence goes on from OY744476.1 coordinate 147,502,688, forward strand.
TAATCGTTACAAATAAAGGAACCCGTTCAGATAAAATATACAACAAAAAAAGTTAAAATTACGCCTCTAAATATCCATATTATCGTCTTCTTGTGATCATATAAATAATCTACAGTGTTTTAAAATGTGAAGTGAAAATTATATACGGATATATATGTAAAGAAAGAGCGAGAGGGAAAAAGATCGCGTAGCACGATCAACTAAAGATTAAAATGTATAGATAATTTATATCCAATTTTGGAATGCGTCTGATATATTTTCTTATATGTATTATATTGTATGTATATTTTCCGTTATTAAAATATCCAAAAATAAAAAAAATACATTTTAAATATAAGTTGTATCCGCGCGCATATTAAATGAAATATTGATCTATTGATTATGATTTATGATCTGAGAAAATCATAGTCCATTTCGACGTTGATTATCATCATTTATGTTCTTTAAAAAGTTGTTTAATGGTTGTCATGTCGTATCGAAATGATGTATTAGGTTTTGAGCGGTATGCAAATTTTATGTTATGTCGTCAGTTGATGTTGTTATTTCGTTGAAAGATCCTTGGTGATCAAGTATACTGTATAATTGAGGAAGTATTTAGTTGATTATTATTATGTTTCTTGAGCCTCGGAATATTGCCTCATGACTAAAATTCTGATTCCCTCTCAAAATGATTTTTTGTTTGTTTCAGGAGCAATCATGACACTGTTTTCCAGTTTTGGAAGCTTTTGACTTATAAATGCATTAGTTTTAGCTTGCTATTCGAGTTAGTTTATAATTATTTGCAGCATTTGACCAATTAAATTAGATACTCTATTCTGGTATACTCTATTGAAAAACGTTAGATATTTTCTTTCTTTTATGTTCGAATGACATCACATTTTCCTTGATTTTCTCTTAAATATAGCCTCCGTTCGTTAAAAGTATGAGTATTTTCGCTATTAACAAATTTTTTAGGGCAGTTTATGCCATTTACTTTATCACATTTTTAACTGTAAAATCAAACGCTGTTTTTTAAGAAACTCAATCTCAACTCTATTTTGAAAAGTTATTTTTAAAATATGTATTCTGTTCTGTCGGTTTATCGGTTATTTCATTTAATTTCGGTGTTACGAAATTTTTTTTGAATCTAATTTGTATAAATTTTATATTTTGTGTGTATTCTAATGTACATATATCAATTTGATTTTCTTTTAATAATAATGACGTACTTTTTCAGTTTAACAGTTATTTCATTGTGTGTTGTATTGTGCCATACGATCGTCATTTTATCGGTAACCAGATCGTTTTATCAAAATATGCAAATTTCTTCTCTTAAAAATCTCTGCACCATTCACTTAGAATCGTGACAAGCGTTAATTCGCTATTGTGTTACTTTATGCACTATATCAGGAATTTACATCCCTGATCTCATGGTTGACGAAAACGCGGTAAGTGTCGACACCATCGCATTTTGGGAAATACATAATGCGCAAGAATTCCCTCAAATTTCATTACCTAGCTCTCAAACTCATCCGTCAGGGTCCAACACCCACACCCATACATGATAACGTGTCTGATTAACACCTTATATAACTTCGGCTTATGACCATTTGCAGGATATTTCGATTTTATCAGTGGAAGTATAAAAATATCAAACATGACGTGAGGTTTCAGACAATTTTCCCAATTTTTTTTTGTGAAATCTAGATACATTTATTCATATTGCACCAGGCTAAAACTGAGTGCCTCGAAGTTTGCTTTTTGATGGGCATCATCATCGAAGGATATTCATGCGCAAAACATGTGGAAAATTACGTAAACATCAACAAAGAGTTCAGCAGTTGTAGCAGCAGCTCTTGCAAATTATTAAAAAGCATTCGGAATTTAAAATTATTTGAGCGAAAAGAAATGTAAGTTTTAACGTCCTAAACAGCATCGAGATGACAAGCCAACAGGCTGCTTGGTTTTTAATGCGCGATTCTATACGTCTATATATGCTTTATAAAGGTTACGTATATTGCAACTAATCAGAGACAAAACCGAAAAAAAAACTATGAATAAAATTGAAGAATTCGAAGATAGTTCGACAATCTATTTAAAGGATAATTAATTTGATATATATGAAACACGCTAAAGAATCTCGAAGAAGCAACGTTGATAAAAAGCTCAATGATAAAGAAAAAAGTAAATCAATCAACAACAAGTGCCTAATCTATATAGCCAAATGCTGAAGGATCCGAAGTCGCATTTAAATTCTGGTATATATGTGGAATAAAACTAAATGCGATTGAGAAAAAGAAAAATCTTTAATGCAGCATTTTGAGCTTTTGCAACATTTTATAGCCATCATACATACCAAGAATGCACCTCCACTACTATTGTTCTTGACGGGTCTGGCCGGATGCAGCAAGACATTCACAATTAGGTTGTTTATGGAAAATTTCAACAGATTCGCGGTGACTACCGGATTTTTAAAAGCTTATCTAAGGTGTGTCTCAAGGTTTGATGACCGTTTTTTTTTAGCTATCATTATTCTTTTTATTGCCACACAGAGTATGATTATAAGTGCTACTCCCTTATTTGCTGGTACACTTCAACCCCTTTTGTTTTTGACAGATCTTGGAAGTGGTATGAATACTTCTTATGTTGTTGATTTTGAATCTCACTGGATAGATTTTAAATGTTGCTAATAGTATGATAAGTGAATTTTATGGTATAGTAATTCTGCCTAGCTGGTATGGTTATGCTTCTCTTCTTCAAGGTACAGCCATATCCAAAGTTTAGTATACCGCCGTTTGACATTTTTCTCAAAAATGGCTGGTGTTGACAAACGATACTCGAAGTACGATCGGCTTGTACTGAGTAAAGGATTTATAATCATGCAACTGAATCTATGTATCGGGCATATCAATAGCCTTCCTTTTGACTACTTCGCACTGATTGTTTGCCGTTTCTTGGCTTAGTGGATAAATTACCGAGCAAACGACGCAGTGCTTAAAGCTGCGGCGCTTAGTGCGGAAGGTATCGGGTTCGAATCTCAATAGGGACAATCCATCGAAGTATGGTAATGTTTCCTATTTCAGCTAGACTTTCTGTGAATTGGATCCATTTTTTGTAATTCAATACTCAACTTTACATCCCAATCAACAGCAGATATCCACAGATTCTGCATCAGATCTCATGCTTTAATCAGATCTCCTCTCAAAGATCGCTGCACCATCAGTTTAATATCAGCTCGCAAAACGTGACTGAGCCAGCGTACTTTCTGTCCTTTTATACCATGAACGACAATAGGAACTTTCATTAAATTCCGGATCTCGCAGTTAAAATTTTAAACATTTGAAACATTTCACAGCTAAAATTTTATCACACAAATTTATTGTCAAGTCATTTTGATGCCACAATTTCAACGGAATACAAAATATGCCATCAATTTATTTAGTTCACAATAGCAAATACGTTTGGACCCCAAATACGTACGTACCCCAAATTATATGCTGCATTGATCCCGTAAAATTATCCTCTCCGCATACATAAATTAATTTTATGTTTATGGTAAATTAAAATGACAAACAATACTAATTTGTCACAACACCCTGAAACATTTATAAATATGCATATGTATACTCATATATGAAATGAAAAAGGGTCTTTACCGAAGAAAAAAATCAACAACAACAACAAAACACATCTTTAAGTAGAAAAATCTGTTCTTTCGGTTTTAATTACACAAAGTCACAAAAAAAGTGTGAAATGAAAACTAATAATGTTAACACAGCTAATTGTGTGTTAAAATTATGTTTTAAAATTAAAATTGTTTGTTTATGGAAATGCGGGAAAAATCGAAATAAATTAATCATTTTGTAAATTTTCTAGATGCAAACACAAATTGACAATTAAAAAAAAATAATGAATTATACATAATCGCAGAAAGCATAAAATTATAAGTTTTAAGTACTTTAGGTAAATTTATCGATTTTGTATTGTTGGCAATTTGGCATGTTATTACCTTTTTGACTGCATATGAAGAAAACAACAACAACAATAACACAATAAAGTTGAATACTAACAACTTATGTACAAAAACCACTAAAAAAAGGCGTTAAATATCCTGCTGTGATGATTCGATTTGATATTGCCAGTAGTGTTTTTGTTTGTGTTGTATTTCTATTAATTTTTTTGCTGTTGTACTCTCTGGCATGGTTCGTATGATGTCAAAAGTCAAATCAATTTATTCTGATATATTTTTGTTCTTATTATTTAACTTGAGATCATCTTTAATTTTCGTTTCAGCTGTGTTCAACATGTTTTATAGCCAGTTGTCGAAAAAAATACTGTATATATATCAATGAATTGATTGCTCTTAATCCTTTGTACTTTTATAAATATAAGGCTATTCAAAATTCTGGAACATTTAAATGATGGCAAAATAATTTAGATATTTGTTTGACATTGGAATTAACCTTGAAATTAGCTAACTCTTATAGGAACTATGTGGTTCCAAATATTTGAAATTAAATTCAAAGTTGTTTTGGAAATTTGTTCAGACTAGGAAGACAGCATGTAACTACGAATATATCCTACAACAATATTACTGGTTAGATAAGGTCAATAAGCGAATAGTTGCAATAACATCAAATATTAGTTTTGAATTATCATCGTGTTTTTACCTTGCATCACTCCAAAACATATTTTTAAATCATTCCTTCATTTAAAAGACACCAACCAGATGGTGCTCTTGAAGGCTTTCTAAAACATATTGGTTATGAATTTGCATATTCTTGTCAATGTTATTCAATGAATCACTTTCGTCTGGTATTTTCCTAGTTGTCTGGAAATCCTCTCACATTGCTCCTATATTCAAATCCAGTAATATAAATGATTCCTTTAATTATAGGAACATTTCTATATTGTCAGCGATACCTAAATTATGTGAATCTGAGTACTGTACAACCAAAGAAGAAACCACCACCACAATCGGTAAACATCATATAAGTAACTTACTTCTCAGAAATTCAAACGATGATGAATTCTGTGACGGACAAAGAGTATAAATTAATTGCACTCGAATGAGAATACAAATGTTAACGAGACAAAATGTGTGTCAAATGTGCTGGAAAGTACCCAACAGAAAAATGCAACCTAACAAGAGATGCAGAACCAAAATGCGTGAATTGCAGCGGGCAACCCCGATCCAAGTAGATCGCTAATGTAACGTATCCAAACGGTTAATAAGAAACCAAGCACGTATACAACTTCAGTAAACCGATAAAATAAAGATAGTACAGTAAAGCCAGCTTTCCAAGACATGCAAATTAAAAATATTTGCACAAGGCTAGAAGTGCAAAAGAAAAAGTTGCTTTATAGCACCCTTAAAGGGTGCCCTTAAAGGGGGTTGAAAGTAGCAGAAGTAATAATGGTTCAGAAACTAGATAAACCGCCAAACTATCACTTCTTCCGGAAACTTCGAAATTGGTTGAGAAACTATTACTTAAACGTATATATAATAACTGAAGAGCACATTACAGAAAAAGAAGATATGCTCTGGCGTCTTTCGAGATATAAACCGCCAAACTATCACTTCTTCCGGAAACTTCGAAATTGGTTGAGAAACTATTACTTAAACGTATATATAATAACTGAAGAGCACATTACAGAAAAAGAAGATATGCTCTGGCGTCTTTCGAGATATAGCACAGGAATACGGTAAAGTGTGATACAGGGAATTGCTCTTCAAACTTCAGAGGTATTTTTCATATGATCATAAAGTCCTAAATTGAGGGCCGACACTTTCGAGTGAAAAAAGAAGAGGAATACTATGAGCTCAAGAAATTTACAGCAGGAGCCCTACAAGATAGTGTCTTAGGTGCAATACTCTGTATACGGTAAAGTGTGATACAGGGAATTGCTCTTCAAACTTCAGAGGTATTTTTCATATGATCATAAAGTCCTAAATTGAGGGCCGACACTTTCGAGTGAAAAAAGAAGAGGAATACTATGAGCTCAAGAAATTTACAGCAGGAGCCCTACAAGATAGTGTCTTAGGTGCAATACTCTACCTGCTTTATACAAAGAACTTGCCTATACTATTGAAACATTTGCTGACTATACTGTGATTCTGGCTGTTTGCTATAACATCGAGGAATCTACAGCTAAATTACAAAAAGCCTGTGATAAAATAAGCAAATTTAGCTAAATACTAGGGGATGATATTAGATACCAGGCTTAAATTTTACGCTTGTATTAGCTATAAATAAAAAAGGAGTAAAACTCCGGATTGTCAGTACAAAATAAATTTTTACTATACCAACAGGTAAAGCATGAACTTACGGAATACAGTTATGAGGTTGCTTGAAAAAAACTAACTTAAAAATAATACAAAACTTTCAAAGCAACGTGCTACGTTGAATATACGGAATGATGACCAGCATCGGGATTTGAAGTTAGAGACAGTTGAAATTCAGAAACACGCGGTAATGATAGACCTTCGGGCCATCAAGGCAAGCGATCAACACGAGTTAATACTTGTGTCTATATAGATATGTTCGAATCGTCCTGTTGGTATTGTGAATTGACCTAGTGGTGATTTCGTGTGCCTTTGAACTTTAGCACGTTGGCCGGATAAACAGGACTATGTCCAATACGTACGTCTTTGTTTATGCTAGGCCAATGCTTCTGCAATGGACGAACGGTTTGCTCCGTTGATGGTTTCACAGGTTCTAAGCCCGTCATTCTAAAAAGCTCTAATGTCATGTTAGAATGACCTAGGCGTCCGGAACCAGAAAATAAATTCTGAAGTTCTAAGTCCACTTTTTGCACCTTTGCTTTCTTATAGATCAAAGTATATTTTTACTTCGACCATTTCTTACTGGATTTCTTCTATGTCAGTTGATTCCTCTTTCTTTTCGTATTTGTTTGTTTTATTATCGTTTTTATGGTTCGCGTTAGGGTGCCTGCGATTACATTATCTGTTCATTGAACAAGCTGGATATCTTTAGTAAATTGACTAATATAAAGCTTAGACTGAATTTCTCGTGTTAGTAATTTGTGATCGGCGTATATTGTGAACACCCGATTCCCGACCTTCGACATCTTATGGGAAATATTTAATTGCCTGAAATATTGCAAGTAATTTTCTAACGAATGTGGAATATTTTTTATTTCGCAACCGATAGTTTTTTTTTTTTTTTTTTTTTTGAGTGAAATCCCAGTGACTTCCAACAACTATTTTTGTAGTGTTGAAGTACTGCGCCAACAAAGGCGTTTGATGAATCTATTGTAAGGCTGTACCTAGATTCGCTCATTAGGTGCTCAAATTGTGTTACTTTTGCTAAATTGTGTTTTACACCCGTAAACGCGTCTTGGCATTCGTCTGGCTATGTTTGTACTTCTTGTAGAGTTTTTGACTTTTTTACTAAGTTACCAAATGCTAATGTATTGGTGCGAGATTTCTCGCGAAGTTTGGAATAAATCGGTGGTAATAGTTCAACATGCCGACAAAGCGTTGTATATGCTTTTTAGTGTTAACTAAGGACATGAGAAATTAATTGCATTAATTCGTTACTCTAATGAAAGGATCCCACCCGTTGTAATATTATGACTCTGAGAAAGTTTAGTGCGACGTCGTCCCGAATATACATTTAGCGGCCTTAATAGGTACATCAAACTTTTTTAAAAAAAACTTCTTTTATTTGTGAAGCGTTGAAACGTTTGTGCTACGTTGCGCAGTCCGAATGATATTCTAATGAATTCATAGAGGCCAAATAGTTTTGTTATTGCTATCTTATGAACGTCTGAATGACGATGATGATGGTGACTCATGGTGATGAGAACTATTTAAAAAAAATACTTTACATCCTTGAAAATGCATGGAGAAGTTTTGTATATAGAGAATCGGATATCGATCCAGTGTCGTGACTGTTAAGTTTGCCATAGTCCCCGCATGTCTGCAATCGTGTTCGTTCTTTTTAACCATGCGCAATAAGCTTGATATTGAAGATTCCGCAACACGCAAATTCCTGATAGAAAATTCCTAATTCTACAATATTCTAGAATTCCATGAATGCGGCTTTATGCCACTTTGGATCTAATCTATGAGGTCTTGACACTGGTAAATGATCTGTAGTGACAATATGATGAACCACGTTATGTTAAACTGGTACTTTGTAATCTAGTTCTGCTGATAAGTAAAAATATTTCTTAAGCAAAGTGCCATAACCATTATCGACTGATTCAACCAGCCGTTTCAGCTATTTGAGCTCGATCAGGTGTCCTAATAATGAAATCAGCACCACTAATCGGACCACTGTGGCCACGGACTTTAAGGAGGAAGTCTTTTTAGTTGCAGCTTCCTAAAATTAATTGTTATTATGTTTGGTTACAAATTATAGTTCACTTGTCACTAAAGGCTATAAAAACACAAACACGAAAGACCAGAGTTATAGGGTATCACTAGTCTAGTCCTTTATTGATTGATTTAAAAAAGATGACAATGTTTTAAAACTACTGTTGAATATGAAACGTTCCAAAATAATATTACGTCATAAAAAAATCATCAAAAAGTGGACAGTTTTTTTGTAAAAATTACACTTTTTAACACTTTATTGCATTTTATTAATTCTTAGTCTAGAAACTGTTATCTGAAATGTGTTGAAACCTTTATAAATCGAACAATATACTTACTTAAGAGGTGTTTTAAAAACACGAATTTAGTCCTACAAATGTAACGTAACGATAGATTCATTGATTGATTTAGAATGTACGGCCAAGCATTAAGCAGGATATTCCATAAAGCGCCGGGCCTACCGTACACCCGTTTTTACATATACTTAGAAGGATAAGGCAGGATATTACTTAAATTAATGAGATCGACCCGGTTTCAGAAACTTTGGCGGCCAATAGTTATTAATATTTTTTTTGTGAGGTAAGGAAAGGAAAGGTATGTCAATGGCAGAATTGGTCCGGTTTCCCGGTGGCCAATATTCAAACAGTTAGCACAAAAAAATCATAATTATAATGAATTGCTCTCAATTTTGTCATCTCTTATCAGCAACTCCAGTGTGCCACCATTCAAGTGCAAAGGTTCCCTGAAAACAAAATCTATTAATGAACTAATTGCTCTCAGCCGTAGGCTGTAATAAATTGAATTATAATTTTCATCTGAAATTATAAATTAATTAATTCATAATATAATAACATAATAATATAGTTTCTGCAAGCCATAAGCTTTAATAAATTGGATTAGTTTTCCCCTGAAAATCAATTTTTCTAATTTGTAAATAATAATAAAATAATACAACAATATAATGATATAACAATATAATAATAAAAAAACACAAGTAGCAAGCAAATACGTCAAGTATTCGCATTACAATCCAATTTATATTCACTTACTCGACACAAAAACTCCGAAACAATTAAATGTTTAAATTCGATCGAATTCACCGTTTTATAGCAATTACACAAACTATTCGCATGAAAATCCTATTTATATTCACTTACTCAACACAAAAATACCGAAATTATTATAAATACAATTTTATTAAAATAATTAAAAGTTTAAACTCGATCGAATTCACCGTTTTATATCAATTACACAAAGTACTCAAAGCATGAAAATCCTATTTATATTCACTTACTTTACACAAAAACACCGAAATTATTATTAAAATTTTATTAAAACAATTAAATGTGTAAATTCGATTAAACTCACCGTTTTATAGCATGAAAATTATATTTATATTCACTTACTCGAAAACACCGAAATCATTATAAGTAAAATTTTATTAAACCAATAAAACGTTCAAATTCGATCGAATTCACTGTTTTATAGCAACTTCACACAGTACTCGCATGAAAATCCTATTTATATTCACTTACTCGACATAAAAACATCGTTTATAAATAAACTTTTATTAAAACAATTAAACGATTAAATTTGATCGAATTCACCGTTTTATAGCAATTACACAGTATTCAAGTATTAGCATTAAAAAAGTCCTATTTATATTCACTTGCGCGAAACAAAAACATTAAAATAAAATTATATTAAAATAATTAAACGTTCAAATTCAATAGAATTCACCGTTTTATAGGTCCGTCCTACAAATGTAACGTAACTAGTTAAAATATTCCTTGGTTGCTCTACTACACACCTCTCTGAGAATTCTTATAATTTTTATGTTTTTTACACTTTAAAACAGTTTTTGCACTTTATCGTGTATATCAGGATGTCAACTAAAATTTATCAAAATTTGTATACTGTGCAAAGGAGAGCTATGCCGCGATAGTTTTCGCATTTTAACCTATCTCCTTTTTTAAGGATAAGGCACAACGCGGCCGCTTTCCATTCATCAGTCATAACTTCACTTTGCTATACTAATCGAATAAGGTCGAAAAGATAGTTCTACAAAGTATCCCCTCCAAATATCAAGAGCTCAAAATTAATGCAATCAACCCCAAGGAAACGGTTTCTTTTTAGTCTCAGCATGGCCAGTGTGAATTCCTCGTAGAATGGGTGCTCTATGCACATCTTTGCAGTCTGTTATTTGATAACTTTCAAACACAGCATTGGACACTTGTTGATCTTTGAGTAAATTATAGAAATGCTCCTTTCAAGTGTCGAGTACTACATCAATGTTATTACTGAGATTTCCAACCTAGTCCCGAATGGCAATAGACAATAGAGGAAGAAAAAGAGGTCTTTTTGTGAGGATGTACGCGATCGCAACGTACATCATTCTTTCCCCATTATCGGTCGCTAGACCTATGTTTTCACATAAGCCGTCTGATTTTTTCCAGCACTAGAATAAAAGTCACAAAAACACTATTCTGACGTCATACTCCGGTATGGATCCCATCAGATCATCCAAATTGTTGTAACATCAAATAGGCGCATGAACACAAATGATTGATAGGTTAGCACGCATACGATTATCAACTGCTTTGAAATCTAAAACAGTATATTTTTCACCTGGAGCCCAAGAAGAAAACCAATACCAAGATTACCGAGGTCATCTCCACTATGAAACAATATAAGCCTTGTGACGCATGGTCTCCACTTTTTGGCCATCGAGTTTCTTGAAGAGCAACGAGTTCCAAGTGATGTCTTTAATGGCTGATATAGTGCCGTCAAATGCGCCTGGTTTTCTTAGCGACAGCAAGTTCTACATACCTATCCTAAACTACGTCTCCATTAATAAATTTATAAGCTGAGGGTAGTTTAAATTTTGGTGGTATCCATATTTTTTTTTGTTCATATTTTAATAGTGAGGTATTTAATAGATGCGGGTAGTCAGCCCAACGTGTTCCCCAATCACAGGGGCTTTAACTATTAGGTGTCATAATAAAAATAATGATGGTAACTTCAAATATCAAAATGACCTTGACAAAAACGTTTATAAAGACAAACCTAATTGTAATAACTTTTCAGTATTATAACGTTTTTTTTTACAACACAATCCTCTTCATGATATTTCCATGTTCCGATAATTTTGCATAACCCTATGTTTAGAGTTAGAATATAAAGAAATTCATATACACAAAATGCTTATGTCAAAAAAGGTGAATTATTAAAGAACCCATAACATTTATAACCCTTTGGGCACAATAAAATGTACATATAAATATTATGATTTCGATTATATGGAATATGCGTAGCCAATCTAATTTTCATTATTCATTTTTTGGCGCTATACGCGAATATATAACAAAAAATGGATATAAAAAAATGTTAGCTAAAATATTTATCACTTAGCCACAATCAACGAACAACAAATATAGATCGAAGGCGCGCACATATATATACGAACCACATAATGGAAAAATCATAAGGCGGTAAATATATAACGAGCAACTCTCTTGTAAAGGCAACAAGTAGTAAATTATGTTAGCTAAGCTTAGAAGAATATGGATATGGTCGTACAAAAACCAATTTTTTATTAAATAGAAAAAGATTTATCGATGATGATTGAGATGTTAAACAAAATCTTAAAAGTTTCGAGGCAATATATCTATATAGTTATTATTATATTGGATATAATTATATGGGGTTTAAGAACTTTATTATTTATGAGTTTTGTGAGTTTTTTATATATCGATTATCATATATTTAAACTATTAATAAACACGTTAACGAGATTGTTTATTTATTTGATGTTCTCATGAAATCTTCGAGAGCAACCACAGATCTATATATATCGATATGGGGTTTTTTCGTCTCTGCACTCTTGCACCACAAATCTAGTTTGTATTATTTAATTGGATGGCAAAGATTTTTTAATTTAAATATGAACTTAGTTAAATATTTATTTTTAATTTATATTTTTACTTTTATCTTTTTCAGGTTAGTTTCTAATATTTTTACATCATACCAAGGTTATATAAGAAACGGTAAGATTTAAAATTTTAACATTTTGGAAAACTCATAATTTAGTGAGAAAATACCAAATCAATTAACTGTGAAATATTAACTGTAAAATAAATATTAATAACATAATTTGAAAATCGGCTAATTTTACAACGTTGACGTTCAGTCCAATGAACACAGATATCATCTGGACATGCCAGGTCCTGGTTGAACTGTCAGTATAAGATTTTATTCCACCGAGCAATTGGCGCAGTGATTAAAGCTGCGGTGTTTGGGACGTGAGGTACTGGGTTCGAATCCCAACGGGGAAGGGTTGCAAAAGGGATGTTTCATCACCTGATTCCGATCGGTGATGACGATGAATACATCTATGACCCCCTGTTGGAGTGCAGAATCCATGGACCGAACCATCGTTCATGTCAATGCAGGCTGGCAGAAGCAATGCAATGTGCAGATGGATTTAAAACTGAACCTGTATTCGTGCGTCCTCAATTTAGCTGGTGACGGGGTAAGGTAGGACGTTAAAAATTAACTGCGAAAGAGTTGGGAGAGCTTCAGCTCCAGAACAGTTTTCAGAGTTCAGAAATAAAAAACAAAAAAACAAAAAAGTTGTTATTCCTGATATCTTGTTCTCAACTTTAACACAACTTTGTTACTTTATTTCTGTCTTTTTACATAAACACACATATTTTGAGGTATTCTCAGACGTCGCAAAGCTAATCAAAAAACACTTTCGATAGATTGAGTCATAAACTTGCTGGAAATCCAAGAAGGGCTGTGTACGTTACGAGTTGTTTCGTAGTATTTAGAAAAAATCACCCTCTGCGAGCAAATTTGATCAGTAACTGACCAGTTTAGAATTAGAGTACATTTTGAAATTTTTCCTAAAGCCGGTACTTCTGCTTCCATCAGAATTCGAATGATTAAATCTGAAAAAGTTTATAGTGGTTACGATGGTAAAGTTAACCTAATCAATATATTATTTGTTAAACTTTTAAATTAAAACTTAAGAAAAAAAAAGAAGTTGGTCCATATATTCTGAAAATATGCTGATCACTGCAATGCTCCCCATCGAATAGTTTCCCTCTCAGAAAAGGAAAATTGATGCTGAAATGATCCGTTTTATGAGATTTTGAACCCAAAATTGGATCAGGTGAACATAATATTTCAAAGTCTGGATTTAATCTGTCTACAGAGATATTGTGACATTTTTGTGTTGCCCTTGATCGATATAATGAAGTGTTTATGAAGCCGTTTGATAACTCTGTATGGATCTTTAGTTGTAGGTATGCGATTTTGCATAGCTGATGTCGGTGATTGTGGCACTATTTGGTAGTGCTGCAAGTAGATTTTCGAAAAATAACTCACTTGGTAGCAAAGTTGTGTGACCATAGACAAGTTCAGCTGATGAGCCTTGTAGACCTTGTTTCACTGCTATGCTCTGATTCCGGGTAACCTAATTGGAATTTCGGAGTTCCAATGTGTTGTGCTACATTTAATCATAAGACTAAATTGGGATAGTAAAAAGTTGTGCGAATTCGATGTGAGTCGACAAATTTCGTTATATGGATGTAAAAAGAGGTTGGATCCAAATTGGATCCCAAGAGTAAAAAATTCACACAAATATTATTGCCGAGCATTGCTACTAGTCATGATATGATTTATGGGTCCTATGCTTTTTCAGTTACTGGCAATGATAAAAAAATCTCTTCCATTTCAGTTCGAAAATTCTTCGTTAGCGCTTTAGCTTAATATATCAAAGCACGCAGCAAAGTTTTAAACTGCAATTTTAAAAGTTTTTAGTTCGCCTTGAAACGATGCTCATTTCTCATTCGGATCATGTTTACAAAAATGATTACTCAACTTAACAGCCAGTTCAAAACCTTCTCTGATTTAATCTGGATTGAAAACAAAATCCTCAAGTTTGCTGTAGCTTGATTCTTTGTGACCTGGAGTCCTCAATAATCACACCAATTATTTCATTTTCGCTGAAAGCTTTGTGGCGGTTCTTGTTCTGATAATTGCGGTTTGGATCGGTGATCGATGCACCTGATTGTCGTTTAGAGGAACTTTATACCTCAGGACACTAATAGAAATGACTACGGCGCTAAACCTTAGGGAATATGCTGTCCCTGGAATCAAAACTTCGTGGGCGTGCTTTTTTTATTAAATTGTTCACTTTGTTGTTGGACAATCATATTTAACGGTGGTGATGACGTGAGTCGTAACTGATTGTCTCATTAAGTTTAAATATATCCTCAGTTTCCTTTTCAGCATCACTTTAGCTAAGGACTTGCCTTCTGGTGCGTTGCGGTTTAGTATTGTCCGGTAGCTTTGAAGGAAACGTTGTAATGAAACTTCCAACTTTTTTCCCTCCAAAGTTTTTTTTTTAAATGCTCTTTTCAATGTGTCGTCAAAACGATTGTGGATAGTAAGTTGTGGGCCGAATATGCTGAATACCGTTTGATCATTGAAATTCTTGGAAGAAGCTGCAAACAAACTGCGTACCATTATCAGATACAATAGTTTTCGGCAATCTAAATTGAGCTCATGATTTGTTCAACATGTTGACATATTGACTGTACTGGAAGCGGTTGTTGATATGACTACATTCAGAAACAAGTTGTTTATGCAGCTTCTAGCAATGGATTTTATTCAGACTAGGT
This sequence comes from Tipula confusa, assembly GCA_963556175.1. NCBI lineage: Eukaryota > Metazoa > Arthropoda > Insecta > Diptera > Tipulidae > Tipula > Tipula confusa. Next base: position 147,517,700 of record OY744476.1, read on the forward strand.
GAGAGTGTGGTTGACGTCTTTTCCCATTTGGATGGATGCAATAATGTAGTCTTCGTCTGGTTTGATGTGTGAATTGATCAATCGTGATATAGTATATCCGCATGTCCAAATTTAGTTGTATCGATATATTTGATATCGAAAGTGTAATAAGGTCAATGCCCATCTCTGCAATCGGTTGTTCGTGTATACTGGTATTACTTTTTGGAACCAAAAATTGTCAGTATTGGCTTATGATCGGTCTGCAATGTAAAATGGCGACCAAATATCATTCGGTGGAACCTATAGTTGCTACGAAGATTAGATCCAACGTCCCTTCTCTATTTGACCATAATTTTTCCGGTAAATTGCGACTTCAGTTTGTAAATTCTGGAAGTGGCTGATTGAACTTGCATACATATATATCCACAAGTTGAACTTTCCAATTCAGTCTATACTCCAGATTAGAAAGATTTTTGGTACTAATCTGATTTTGATGTATGGAAAAGCTGAAAAAGCGGAAAAGTTTTTGTAATCTTTGTTGTGACCGGTTTTTCCACACTGCTGACATTTGTGATTTTTGAATGGACAGTCAGCTGAGTAATGCATTCTACACCGCTCTGCCAGCAAAGGTTTCTTGGTATATTTGATGAGTGCGGTTTTGCTTTCTGTGAAAAGCTTTTTCCTGGTTGTGGTCTGATGGTTTGGTGGAATGGGTGATACATTTTATGTAGATTGTGACTGCGCAATTGCAATAAACGAGAATGAATTGGGTTTTTCGATCATGACGGTATCCTTTTTTAATTGATAACTGTCTAACAATTATCTGCCGACATTATAACGTCATCTGCCTCGATTATTGATATAACAATCTTGTGCGAATGTCGGAATCATGTCAAATGCCATGATTCCGACATTCGCACAAGATGCATGTTTAATTTGGACAATTGTGTTTGTTCGCACTGTTTATTTATTCTGGCGACGTAGAACAAAAAATCTTCCGTTGTAGATTTTTCCATTAGAAAACACTCGAATCTTGTTCGGAAGAGCAACTTTTAAGGTCTTTTTACGGATTTTTCGGACTTGAAATCGTACGGTGTCTTCGGAAAAATGTAGTTTATATTTTCGAAGTTAGCAGTTTGCAACGTTCGTAGAAGAAGTCTCACCCTCGCCGCATCATCAAATATTTTACCGTCTTCTTTAATGAGCTCGCTGTACTTGTTGCAATATGCTTCAAAGTACCCACCGGCGTCCGGATCAAAACAAAATTCGAACATCTGATTTGATATGAAGTTGTATTTAGAGTTGCATTTTGAGGTTATGTTTTTGTCTAAGTTTTCCATAATATTTTTGATGAGTAAATCCTGACTTTGAATCATTTTTGTCATTGCCTGTATGCAGGCGCTGCTGTTAATTTTTCACCTATTTTGTAAATACGTTGACGAAAAGAACAAAAATTTCGTTCTCAAAATTGCGCAGCGTGATGCTAATTTTTGTTTTGTTTTAATCACTAAGTTTTTTGTGGGGCCGAAGCTCAGACAACTCTTTCGCGGTTATTTTAACGTCCTTACTTTACGCCAACGAAGGCCAAATCGAGGACGCACGAATACAGGTTCGCGATTTATTGAATATCCATCTGCGCAATGCATTGCTTCATGCCAGCCTGTACTGACATGGACGATGGTTCGGCCCATCGACTCTGCACTCCAACAGGGGGTCATAGTTGTGTTCATCGTCATAACCGATCGAAATCAGGTGATGAAAAATCCCTTTTGCAACCCTCCCCCGTTGGGATTCGAACCCGGTATCTACCGACCCAAACACCGCAGCTTTAACCACTGCGCCAATTGCTCGGTATGCTAAAATTCTTTTCAGCATACAAATTACTGTTTTACCTAAAATTGAAGGGAAAAACTTTTCTGGCGGGAGAAATTCCACCAGAATGGGAAACCTGATTGTGGGTCCGGATCGGTAAGTATCATCCGGATCAGTAAGACACTGATCATGTTTTTTCGTTCAAGATTATTCTTTCTAAATATTACAAAACATCTCATCTTGTGATGTACATCAGGTGTTCGTAGATTTTCTGCAGGCATAAAACTTTATAAATTAGGATAGTTTATAGTCTGCTTTGCAATGCTTCGAAATACCAAAAATAATGTGCGTTTATGCGAAATCACAGTAATGCTGTGTAGTAAAGTCAGAATGCTGTGTCACAAATGAGAACAAGTAACAAATATTTTTGCGGTTACCTCTGGTTTACGAAAACGAGATGCTTTGTCTTAGACACTTTTTAATCTCATGTTAGAATTTATGTCGTAAAAGTGAAACACCTCCGGACAATATTTTGTACCGTTAATCTAACTATGTTCTGGCATATACAGATGATAAATGTTTATTTGAACTAAATGGCAATGGTTTCAAAGAACTACTGTCCGTTGGTCTCAGAACCTAACACCAAATATATGAGCACAGGTATTAGAAACTAAGACGCAAATGATTTTGAATTAACCATTTTATGACCAATAAGTCATGTAATCGCTGAAAATAATTAGTCATGTAATCGCCGAAAATCTAATTTATATAGACTTTATTTGACACGAATTTTTAAAATTAATACAATTTAGAGTTTAAAAAAATTGATTAAACATTAAAAATCAATTAAATTAATCGTTTGACGACTAATACGTCATGTAATCGATCAAAATCCAATTTATATACACTTTATTTGACAGAAAACTTTAAAATTAATACAAACTAGATTTTAAAAAAATTGATTAAAGAGTACAAATCAATGGTTAATTCAAATCAACGGTTGAATTAACCGTTTTATGACAAAGTCACCTCCCGCTACGAGCTACACATGTAAACAAAAACGATTATAAGAAATTGATACAGTTAACAAGCTATGCCAAAAAATTGTCGCCAATTTGTGTGGCGTCTACTCTGCACAATGTAAATTACATCACGGAAACAATAAAAGTTCTCGATTTATGTATGCAAGTATTAATTCTAATTTACATTTTCTAAAATGTATTTCGTAAATGCATTACTAAAAGTGTTGTCATGTCGCAGTTCATGTTCACAAATCGATTACAATTGAAAATTTAATTCTTACTAAAAGAAAAATAGTTTATGTTGTCTATTAAAAAAATAAACAAAATAAAAATAAATAAATAGCAAAAACTATAAATAATTTCAATTATTTCATTCTCCTTATAATATGTTGTAAAGGTGCATGTAAGATATGTATACGCGATATCTTTCGAGTGCAAAAGGAGATAAGAAAACAAAAATATTTGTTGTTGCTATTTCTGTTTTTTTTTTTAAATTATCTTTAGCTTAATTGAAAATGATCATAATTTTCTTTTTGCGCCAACATTAAATTTATTATAGGAGCCAAAACATCATTTATCATTATCTTAATAAGCATAAAACTTATACGATTTTATCTTATAAGCATATACATGATTTCTATTAATATATGTTTAATGCTAACTTATGAATGACCACTTAAAAAATTACACCTATCAAATTTCTAAAATATGATAGATACATTGTTACGTCTTAAAATATATTCATAAAATGGCCAAAATTGTATCCAATCATCGTATTACATACAACATATATACATACATAAAATTCTCAAAACCAAATTATTTATTTCGTTGAATAAATATCACAAGCAGAAGAAGTTGCAAAGTCATTATACATTTTTAAGATAAATCATAAAACTGTTTGGTTTTGTTTGTGGCTGGTTATCGCATTTGTGCGCGAGAAACAAAAAAAAAATTTTTTTTTCAACATAAATTTTAACATAATATTACATATATATGTTTAAGAAACGAAACATCACATTATCTTTATAAACAGATGTAAATTAGCCCTTTTATTTCAATCATTTCTTACCGTTTTTGATTGTTCAAAATGATTTGAACTCGCGACCTTTTTGGATTATTTGTGTGCTCGTGTATATTTCACATTTCATCTCATTATGGATTTTTGTGTGATTTTTGATTAGATTGTGTATCAAATTATTTCGATTAAACCTTTGTGGTATTTTAAAATGTGAAGCCGTTATTTACGATAAAAGACCGCATCACCAAATAAAATTAAAACGCTCCACAGGAAATTGACGTCTTTTATACGTATCAAAATGCCTAATTAGGGTTACACACATCTATATAGAACTTATGGTGGAATGCACTAAAGCAATTAAGAAATGGTTTTGATTTTTATTACCTTGATCTGGAATAGATTTATATTTTATTATTATTATTATTTTTTTTGGTTACAATAAATATTGACCTACAAATGTCTGACACTAAACGCCTACCTTCGTTATGTTAATAAAGCACCACCACAAAACACAATAAATAATTTAGATTCAAGAATTCCTGAATCGATGTCATAGAAATTCGCGTGTATTCAACAATAAATGCATAGATACAAAAATATCATATTACATTTTAGACAATTATTTACTGTCACCATAAATTTACTTATTTAAATATCGTAATATATTTAGTGATTATATTGACACAAAACATTAAATGCAAATGTCATCGCGAAATTTTGGTTACAATTTTGACCACACCAAAAACACTTTCATTTTTTTTTTTTTTGTAAAACCGCAAATAAATTTTTTAGTTTACAAATTGTGTCAGTTGTACGGTTTACAAATAAATATTTTTAAACCACAGAGAACACTCGTTGGTGATCAAGACATACAATCTAAAGAGGCAAAGCGCTAATTGAAGCAGGAAGAGCAAACAACTATATTTTTTTGTTATGGACTTTTCGATTCAGTTCAAAATACCTGGGACAATCTTGACAAAAAACCTAAAAAAGAGTAACAATAAACATGAAAGTTACTGACGAAGACGAACCACCTAGAGAAACTGCTCGAACAATGGAAAAAAGCAAACCTACAAAGAACAGAAAAGTAGAATCATCGCCAGAATATATTGGCCAAGCAGCACCCAACACGAGTAATGATAAAACTCAACATATTCAAAACGAAAAGCAACCAGAAAATATTGAAAAAATCACCGGAACATCTGTATCGAGAGTATTGCATTTCTCGAGCACAATAAAGACCCTAAACTAGAGAAGACAAATCAGCCACCATCTTTTATTATAGTTGGTATCAAAGACTACCCTAGTATCAATGCCTTTGTGAAAGCAATGACATAATAGCTGAGTTACATCATAAAGGTTTAGATATTCAGGATGCTGTCATTATTTTATCAAAAAAAAAAAAAAACAGAACTGAAAGCGATAAAGGGAGCCGCAAAATGGTAAGAAGGGGACTGTCGCTCTTTATGCTTACGTTTGGCAATAAAGAAAACATCCAAAAGATATATAATATTTGGGCTCTTAAAAACATGAGCGTCAGAATAGAGCCAATGAGGAAGAATACTTCAAAGGTAGTCCAATGTAGAAAATGTCAAAGTTAAAATCATACCCAGAAATAATGCGGGCGTGACGCAAGATATATCAAATGTAAGCATATTCCAAGCATGTGTACATTAGCAATATGTATAAATTGTAAAGGACAACACCCCGCAAATTACCGTGGTTCTGCAGTAGCTAGGTTAGGTTACTTCATGCTTAAGAAGGTTACTTTAAGGTTTGGGGTGAGCTCCCTTGAGTCTGTTTACAGGCTAGGATAGGTGCATAATAAATGAAGTATTGTTTCTACCTCTTCTTCGTCCTTGCGACTTCGAGAGTAATCAAGAAAGAAAACACCAAGCCTACTGACATGCTTAACAATACGACAGTGTCCAGTAATGACCCCCACAAATTTTCCAATATTACGCAGTTGCATTGGTATTAAGTGGTTAGACCTTTTTAAGTCTACGTTAGGCCAAATATGCCTAGTAATTACACATGAAAAGCAATTTGCCCATCGATTGTTGGAATTTTATAAGCTAATTCTTCTTTAATAAAGTGGAACTTCAATGTTCACCTTGCATATGGTAAGATGACGCAAGTGATACTTTTTCGTTCGAGTCCACCGGCTTTCATATTCCCCGTAACATTGAAATGTCCTGGCGCCCATATAAGAAGGATGTTGAATTGTTCAGCCATCTCGATAAAAGATGAAAGACAGCTCCAGGCTGCTTCGACGTGATATAGCCTGACTGTCCGTAAAAATGCCAATATCTCTAATATAGATATTACATGATACTTCATCCTGTATATGGCTTCCTTAATTGCTATAAGCTCTGCCTGGAAAAAACTGCACTGATCAAGGAGGCGGAAAAAGAGATTTACATTATTCCTTCACAGGAAACCCCACCGCCGTCCTTTTAATCAATTTTTCAGCCATCTGTAAAAAAGTTAATAAAACTTAACTTTAAAACTATTCCACTCGCCCAGTCCTTTCTGGAAAGAGTATCAGTTATAAATTTAATTTCGAGGGGTGATGTCGAAATGGTATAGCATATAGATTAAGGGATTTCTTTGTTCGTTAGACTAGACGAGTGTGCCATAATGTTACTGGACCACAGCTTTAAGCCTTATAGCAGTACTGGCAGCCACATGCTTGGCCAGGATATACAGAGGGATGGGAATAAGGAGAATCTCTAGTGCTTAAGTAGAGGGACTGCTAAGTGCACTACTAATATACAAGGCGGCAGTTCTTTGCATTTTCATCAGCAAATTTTGGTTCACCTCTGCATTTAAGTCGGGCCACCAAACTGTAACTCCATACACTTGAACTGGTTGAACTACAGAGGTGTAAAGCCAATGTGCGATGTGAGGCTTAAGCCCATTGGTTCATTGAGCTGGGATGCCATGAGCATTCTGCATAACATTTCTGAGGATACAAGGATATTTTTCGAAAACGCCAATAGCATAAGCCACATCCGCATAAGCCACCACTTTAAAGCCAGTCCCTTCTAGGTTTAGTAACAGGTCATTTATGGTCAAGTTTCATAGAAGAGGGAATAATACACCACCATGCGCTGTACTCCTACTTACAAAGTAAGATCTATCTTACGGATAGATGATACACCTAGATTCGCCGTTATGATCCTGCCTTTGACGCATTGAGCATTTGATCAATCCAGCTTCCAAGTGCCATATCCACTCCCAAATTTGAAAGAGCCTGTGTGATCGCCTCTGGTTAAAGGCACTCTCAATATCACAAAAGGTCACAAAAGAGAATTCCTTATACTCGAGAGACTTCTCTATAGGACATAAGAGGGAATGGGAGCAGTCTTTCTAGAATTTTCAAGAAATAAGAAGATAAGCTAATAGGCCTTAGGTTTTTGGGATTGCAATGAGAGAGTTTTCTGGCCGGCCGTTGGATATAACTTGAAATGACAAGTGGATAATATTTTACGTAGTCTAGCTGCCTCAGAAGACTTCTGTATTTTATTATAAAAGAGTATCCAGGAATTGCTTTTGGCACTTCTTAGTTCATATTTATACGCTTTGAGGACCTCCTTATAGAAGTTCCAGTTCCTGTCAGTTTTTTTCTCTTTGCGATTTTGAAGAGCCGCTTGCATTTTAACCGCGTTACTTGTAGACGAGGTTTACCCTTTGGTCTACTAAGTGAAATAGCTTCATTAAAAGCTTCAGACACCCGGTCTACCATGGCATCCAGCTCCTGTGTTGATTCCAGAGCTTTAGGAGCCAATGATGGTAGATGGTTACTTAAAATCATTCTAAATGTATCTCAATTTTTCTTTCATCGGTTTATGGGGTTTTTAAGGTTGGAGTTTTAAAATATTTTATATCCAATCCGTATAGAAGATAACGATGATCAGAAAAGAAGTGGTCCTCAGACACTCTCCAATTAATTAATATATTCGACTTGAAATTCGAAACAAGGGAAATTTCTAAAACTTTCTGTCTATTCCTTGTTATAAAAGTAGGCTTAAAGCCTAAAGTTTGGAACATTCCAGAAACGCAGTTTAAATTTCATGTCGACCACTCTCTTACTCAAGCCATGCTAAGGTGGAACAAGTCTTTACAAATGTCAAAACATTTTGTATTACGAATAGAAAACTTTACGTTGAAAAAAACTAAAATGAAATGTAAAAAGTCAGTTTTTAAAAGTTAACTGTGAAAAAGTGGAAGTATTCTGTTGTTTTGATGCATTCGTTACCGACACAGTCACGGGTAAGATGTTTTTTGTAATAATGACACTTTTCTGAATAAGATTCCCGCTTCTGAACACAATTAAGTGACCAATCATGATTATAATCATTCGTTGGGGAGACCACTTTCAACGATCACCGATTGTAAAACTGGTGTAAAAGATCTTCTTAAAGATCTACTTATCTATAATGTAGTATCTATAATAGGCTTCTGCTTTTGGTTATGAATTCGCTAGCTGTAAAAAAATTCTACTTCGAGAAACTCTTTTGACATTAATAATTAAAAATTAATAATTCCAACTGCTCTTGCAATGACAATGTATGATTTTCAGAACAGCCCGAATTTACTAAACTTTCGGAGTCATCGATAAACTCTTCCTCATTCGCTTCGTTCAGTTGAGTTACTAATATCCTTGCTAATTTTAAAATTTCGAATTTCAAATTTGGAAGATGTACTGAAAAAAACATCCTTTTCCCGAATTGATTGTGGATTATTCAGATGCGTCATTAGAGATACAAATACTCCATCTCCCCGTTTTGAAAGTTCAGTTTTTAATGAAAGCATCATTTCTTTACTCAACTCTTGTTTTTCAAAACTATTAAATACAATTTAAGAGCCCCTTCCGCCGTTAACAAAGCGCCATCTTCCCTACTGAGACATTTTACACTAATAGGGAGAGTTTGAAGAATGCCTAGTAATGTATTTGCGGTCTTCATTTATCATTTTTTTCAACTTTAAATGATTCAATGGCTTCTTGATTGGTTGCTTGAGTCGTACAAATCGTGTAAGCATGGATTCTAACGCAATCAACTTTAATTATTTTTTTTTCCAACTTCGACAACGTATGTTTGAAGGATGTTGTTCCGTATGGAAGAGTTTCGAAAAATATTTACAACTTTACTAATTTGAGTGATGAGCTGCCGTTGTTGGTCGTAATAAGTTATTTGAAATGTCGACGGTTTCTAGTTCAGAGTCTGAATTATACTGATCATTTGATTATGATCGGTGATGACGATGAACAAAACTATGACCCGCTGTTGGAGTGCATAATCCATAAGCCGAACTATCGTCCATGCCAGTACAGGCTGGCAGGAGCAATGTGCAGATGGATAATTAAAGCGAACCTGTAATCGCGCGTCCTCGATTTGCCTAGTAATGGCGTAAAGTACGACGTTTAGTTAACCGCGAAAGAGTTGGGAGGGCTTATAGCTAATTAATTTTATTTAGTAACTCAAGTTTTTTAGTTTCAAAAAATTTAATTATTAGTTCCTTTACATCTGAAGGGTTTTTTGGAAAATTATTAAATCTTTTAGCGATCATACTTTGTCGAATAAAGTTTTTTTTGTAATTTTGTGAAAAGAAAATCCATCAACAGCAACTAATTGAGCAATTACGTCACTCATCGATGAACACTGCCTTGAATTTGAACACATCTCTTATACGCTACTTCTTCCACTGGTTTTTGGCTCTTTTCTTTTCAAACCATGTAGGGTATTCAAATGTCTATGAAGACCAGTGCTTGCAGATCCTTTACATAATATGGTTTTACCACAAATATTGCAATTCGATGAAGCATTACTGTTTCTGGTAAACTGTTTCCAAACATTATCGTACTAATTTCATTTTAATGGCTTTTTGATGAAAATAGTAAATTTTTTTAAAACAATTATAAAAAGCAGCTATTTACATAAAATATATGTAAAATATTTTTATTTAAATAAAAATATGTTTGATTGTTTTCATTAAATTTGACTTTTTTTTTTTAAATGAAGGAAAAATATACTCCTCGAGAACAATTAAAATTTTCTCGAAAAATCAAGATTAGATTTTTGTTAAATTTCACGAGAAATCCTCATATATAATTCTTATATATATATATATATATATATATATATATATATATATATATATATATATATATATATATATATATATTTATATATATATATTTATATATATATATATATATATATATATATATATATATATATATATATATATATATAAATATATATATATTTATATATATATATATATATATATATATATATATATATATATATATATATATATATATATATCAATGGCGTACACAGAATTTATCTATGGTGATATTAAAGACATAGAAGAGCGTAGATACGTTTTTAAACGTCTGAGGGTTCAAGAACCTCACAAGCCTCACATGGCGTGACAGGAACTGTTGCTAGAATACAGAGAAGGATATAAATATTGGAAACACTTCTTGATTGCACTAATGCAAACTTAAAGCAACGATATATTTTTTGCAGAATACGATTTATTTGCCAAGAATTTATGCCACATAATAATTTCCGAGTGTGGTTTCTGACTATACTACATTTTATGTCATCTTGATAAAAATTACACAAATGTTCAATATCTTATGTAACTTCAATGAAAAAGATAAAACTTGTGGTAAAATATAATCAAAGCTCTGTATAATATTTTTATGTTTCGAAAATTTTTGTGTTTCACAAAGTTTTGCTTGTACTCCATTAATAACACCTCCCATAACTGGTGCGCCATAATACCCTTGACCACGGAGTTTTTTTATATGAATGCCTTGAGATGATAAAACTAAAATTAATGTTTCTGGTAATCCTTGAGCAGTAACATATGGTATTGGTACAAATTTTATAAAATTATCATATAGTTTTGGCTCGTTATTTCAAAAATCGAACGCTGACAGATAGTTGTTCGATTCCTGTAACATCTGGTATTACAGCAATTAATAAGAAACACGGGGCTTTATTCACTTCCATCATTATTTTGTTCATTTCCAATTGTTTCTATTATTTCGTTCTGGAAACGAAGGCTGAGGTAGTTGACATTTTTCGGAGCTGAAGATATTTTGATTTTTAAAATATTCATCGTGCTTAGCACAAAATCTAAGAAGCAACCGAAAATTTCCATTATTCTCATTAGGTTCACGATCAAGTGACATTAGCTCGGAATCTTTATGCCGTCTCAATGGCATGTTCTGTTTTCCACATAAAAAATAGCTTCAATTATCAGAATCAACAATTTTTTATTATTATGTACTTACGGCATTCGTTATCAATTTAAACGTTTGGTTTGATCATTTAATATATTGTAATATTTACAAAAAGCTCCATCAATACTTTTAGAATAAGACAGCCAATGAAAATCTATCACACCTTCATTATATATATATATATATATATATATATATATATATATATATATTATATATATATATACATATATATATATATATATATATATATATATATATATATATATATATATTATATATATATATTTATATATATATATATAAATATATATATATATATATATATATATATATATATATATATATATATATATCTATACATATATAATAAATAAATATATATATATATATATATATATATATATATATATATATATATATATATATAGATAAAAAATTGTAAAGTGAATGTTTGCCGATGATACTTTGATTACGATTGCTGCACCAACCCTTATTGAAGCTGTACAAAAAATAAACGAAGATTTGAAAAATCTGAGAAAATGGTTAATGTTCCATAAGTTGTCTCTTAACATTTCTAAAACAAAGTACATGGTTCTGTCAATAAAAACAAAACTAGAATGTAATCAAAATATATTAATTGATCATGAAGTCATTGAACGTGTAAAACAATATAAATACCTTGGTGTTATCATAGATGAAAATTTAAATTTTAACGATCATTTGGATTATATTGCTAAAAAAATTAATTAAAAGCTGGGCCTTTTTAATAGACTTAAGGATAAAATGCCACGGGAGACAAAAATTATATATTTCAAATCACTTGTTGCACCGCATATTGATTATTGTTCATCAGTGTTATTCATAATGAATCAATCACAGCTATATCGTCTCCAAAAAATACAGAACAAATTTATGCGAGGTATTTTAAAAGCAGAAAATAGGACAAATATAAGTGAAATGCTTGAAGTATTAGGGTGGAAGTCTATAAACCAAAGAATACATTACAATGTCTTGAAGTTAATGTTTCGCCTTGAAAACGGAGATCTACCTAAATACCTAGACTCAATGTTATATTCAAATAGAGAAGTCCACAACTATAATACCAGAAACACTCATTATAGATTACCAATGTACAGTAAATCTTTTTCACAATGATCATTAGGGTATAATGGAGTAAAATTGTATAATTCGCTGAGCAATTTCTACACATTGGGCGAATTACGCGAATTAAAATGTAATCATTTTTTACGACTATTGAGTGTATTCATTAAAGAAAACATTAGTATTTAGTAAATAATATGTATTAAAATAAATAATTAAGCTCTATTTAATTAATTCAAAAATATTATAATAAAAAAAAATGTCAATATTGATAAATAAATAAATAAAATAAATAAATATATATATATATATATATATATATATATATATATATATATATATATATATATATATATATATATATATACATATAAATATATATATATACATATATATATATATATATATATATATATATATATATATATATATATATATATATATATATAAATATAAGTATATATATATATATATATATATATATATATATATATATATATATATATATATATATATATATATATATGTATATATATATATATATATATATATATATATATATATATATATATATATATATATATTGTATATATATTGTATCTCTGTGCCTGCTTATTGATTTTAAAAACTGCTTAGAGTAAATTTGTATTTTCATTGGTGAATTTTGAGTTTTGAACATAAGTGCTGTGCCATCAAGTGTTATCTTGTGTTGAATTAAAAGAATAAGTACTGAAATAGATTAAATTGACTGTATACTTCATTTACTGAAAATCTGTCAAATTTGCCCTGGAAATTTTTGATCAAATACACTATATACATAGATAGTACAGTGACATCTATTATCCGTTAAATAACAACTATCGTTGTCTACACAACGTCACATTAATGAGCTGCATCTTTAATTTATCACGGAAACTATCTAAGTCTACACACAGTTTTAACTCGAACCATTGTACGACAATTTATTACACGCCAAAATGTGTGTTTCCTATATGTACCCATTAGCAGACAAAAGTATTAAATGTAGTGGTCTGTGCGGAAAATTTTTGCACTTTGGGCTCCAAAATAATAATTAATTATAACGATTTTTCGTTGTTTGCTCTGAAAATATTTAAATGGTTTTGTGATAATTGTTGTGAAATTATCGACAAGTTATCTCAAAATACATTGGTTATGCTGAATATACTCTAGTCCATTGCTGCTGATATTAAATTTATCATTAAACCCGGAGTATCTGGTTTGTCTTCTGAACGGTGAGTGACTCGTCTCAGAAAGAAGAAAACTCTACTATCGAAATCGGATGGAACTGCCACCCCTACCACCCAAGAAGATGGTCCATTACCAGTTAATATCCAGGGAAATATAATAATTAGCGCTTGTGCTGTCTTTGATGATACAACTGGGTTAAGAGCAGTTCCTGTAAAGAGTTTGGTCACCAAAATAGCATGATCAACCTTATCGAATGTCTTAGAAAAATCCAAAAGTGCTAGAATAGCAATCTTACCATCTTCTATGTTAGAGGAAATGTCGTCCACAACCTTTAACAGGGCTGAAGGAGTGCTATGATTCGCTCGAAATCCAGATTTATAGTTATTTAGTAAATTATATTTAGTTAAATGGTTATTTATTTGGTATTGCATAATTCTTTCCAAAAGTTTAGACAACACTGGTAATATGCTGATTGAGCGAAAATCACTCGCAGTAATTGGGATCTGTATTTTAGGAATTGGTGTGACCACAGCTATTTTCCACTTATCTGGAAAAACAGATTTAGTAAGAGTTGAATTTATTAGATAAGTGAAATGAGGCAATAGTATTGACACAATTAGTTCAATGAAAATGAGCGGTATACCATCGGATCCAGCCATGCCGATTTAATTCTACCAAATTGAAGAAGAACTTAATCAACAGAAACATTATGAAAATTAAAGTCATTTTCAGAACTGTATTGTAATGTATTTAAATCAAGCTTATTATCGTTTGCAAGGAATACCGATCCAAAATAGTCATTAAACTCATCTGGAGTAATTTTAGGTTTAAAGTCCGCAACAGGAGAATGAATGTAAGTCCTAAAATTCCTCCAGAATAATTTGGATGAGACATTGCCATTAAAACGATCATTGAAAAACTTTCGCTTGGTTGAGCTTTATTTCTAGGTCTGATGTATTCCAACCGATTAAGTTCTGTCTTATGTCGTTTCCAGTTCTCATGAAGAAAATCACGAATATTACGGTGCTTGAGAATGTCATTATTAGAATTAATCACACTTCTTTTACGCTTTACTAAGATCTTCCTAAGCGGCGCAAAAATGTCAAGTAGTTCTAATATGAAAGCATTAAAAATTCATAGTTGCTCGTTTACATGGCATAAAGAATAAATCCAGTTCAAAGAGCTTGCGGCCAAAACTAAAGCATCTCTATCAAAATTTCGAAAATTTCTCACAAACCTATATTGTATATTCTCCTCATTAGACTCAACAGGAAAGGCATACGAACCATAAATCATATCATGACTAGTAGCAATTCCTGGAACTGAGGTTTGTGTAAAAGTATTAAAATTCACTGGATAATTAGCAAAAGCCAAATCAATTAAAGTATCAGACTTACCCATGAAGTTCCTAGCCTCCCTTGAAATTAAACTAAAACCACAAGAAGACATCAAAGATTTGAATTTATTCACCTTAGGTTTCAAATTAAGACAGTTTAGATTAAAGTCTCTAACAATTATCACTTTGCCAAATTTGAGCATAATATCATTCAAGATAATTTCAAGATCATTGAACAATTCAATTTTTGGTGGACAGTAAATTACCCCTATAACCAGTTTATTGACTTGATTACCGATTTCTATAAAAATTACATCAAAGTGGCAATTTGTTGCATTACTTTATACTATTTTGGGATTAAGAAAAGTTTTGACATAAAAAGCGACACCTCCACTCTGTTGACCGGTCTTTACGGATTAAAGTGCACGGTCTTTACGGATTAAAGTGTGCTGGGTTTAAACCAAGTTTCAGATAAAGCAATTGCATGAAAGTTAACCTCCTTCGTCATAATTAGTTTAAATTCATCAAAGTTGGCCACCAAAATAATGATCGTTGTAAAATGGTCCAGTTGCTTCCGTTAAATATAAAGCGTTCTATTAACTCTGCTTTCTTTATATTTAACTTATTAAACAATAAATTAAATTCTTCGGAGCTTTTAGCGATCGTTGATTTTATACCAAAAATTTCAACCTCATTACCGCAGAATCAATTACGGTTCTCATAATCCTTTTGATATAGCCATCAAAAATTTTAACGTGTATTATAAGATGTTCAATTTTAATATTGGCAGAAATGAATTTAAAAATCGAATTATTAAAAATTTAACGGGTGCAAAGTTTTCAACAAATAACAAAAAATACCAAAACATATTCGTATACGAAATTTGTTATATTAACAAAAAAAATTACATGAATTAGTAAAACAGTCGGTAAAAGCAAAGTTGTAAATTAAGAAAGAGTAAATTAAATTGAATTGACATTTAGACAATGTTATTACTGAGAATTTTTTTGTTATTATAGCAAGCCTGTTAAATCAGTCATTGTTGAGTTACGTGTACAAAATAAACTAATAAATGGTTTTATTTGGTATATTTCGTACATGTGATTCAAATTTGACAGACTTAATTGGCTCGCTAGTTACTTGTAACATTTGCCGAGCTGGCCTACTATCAAGCAACGTGGTTTCGATAAATATAATATAATTATAACTGCTAATAACTTTTCTTTACGAAAATAAAATGTGAAAAATTATAACAAAAAATATATCTGGCTTCGAGCACAAAAAATTTATATATTTCATGATTCGTATTAATATTATTTATTTATTACAAACATTGGTGAACCGCCGAATTTTCGAGCTTAAGAACTCAGAACGGTTCACTGTAAAGAGGATTGGCCAGCTCACGGAGTTTTCACCGGGATTTAGCATAAGTGAGTAGCATATTAAGTGGTGTTCCCTTTTAAGGACAATAACCGGGCAATGCATCCTAGAATGTAGCTAAGTAACTGACACGACCGCCCAATGGCGGACAATCCATTGCCCCAAGCTTTGGTGGAACATCATACACTGAGAGCTGAGTGGCTAAGGGGGAGCTTAGTCGTTAGTTTGTGAATTTCGGATACCAGGCAACCTCCGGTTTTAATGTTGCCTTCCCACAGTATACCGATCTCTGCTATAAATTCAGAAAGTTTAAATATAGAGCGTAATACCTCTTTAAAAGCACCAACTTTACCAGCTGCTGAGCTGGACAAGACTGACCCAACCACAAAATATCGAAATCACTGGGAACTTATCTATTATGAGTCTTAAAGGCGCCCCCATCCACGTTTTCTCCAACAGCATTGAAAGCACTGACCAAGCAGCATTGAAAGCACTGGCTTCTAACTGCCTAGATTCTAAGTCGGTTAAAAGTTTTTATAAACTTCTACAATCTCTCTCTTGCCATAACAAAGTTTGGTTGTGGTGGGTACCTGGTCACAAGGGCATCACTGATAATGAAATAGCCGACAAACTTGCACGAACAAACTCGTCGACTACACTTATTGGCCCTGAGCCTTTTTGTGACATCCCGAGAACCTCCGCACCCTACACAATAAGTAAATGGAAAAAGTACAGTGCTTAACTTATTGGAACAGTATTTCCGGCCTTAGATAGGCCAAATCTTTGATTAGACCATTTCATCATAAGGACTTTCAGTAAAGTGGTCAATTTCAGTAAAGGAAATATTAGAAAATAAGTGAGTTTTCTCTCAAGTCACTGAAGGTGTAGAAGCTTTTAGTATAGTCAATCCCAAGAGCATAAAAATCTTTTAGGTCGCAATGCTAGCCATTTTAGGCAGGAAAAAAAACGTTTTAAAAGTGAGTAAATTGGCCTATATTTCAGATCTTATGGTTCAGTTAGACAACATATATTAACGTCTATAAAGAAAGAACCGTGGCCAGTGGGTATTTTGTAGTTTTTAGTGAGTAAAATCGCACACTGTTGAGTGGTCCGTAATCGCTCCTCGCCTTTTGAAGGTTTTTTCACCTAAATAGATATATATATATATATATATATATATATATATATATATATATATATATATATATATAATATATATATATATATATATATATATATATATATATATATATATATATATATATATATGTATATATATATATATATATATATATATATATATATATATATATATATATATATGTGTATATATATATATATATATATATATATATATATATATATATATATATATATATATATATATATATATATATATTATCAACTTAACCTACTACAATCTAATTCTAATCCTTAATACTAACTTTTCTAAATAAACACTTTGTGAGCTCTGGCCAATCCTCTATCCACTTAAATCCAAATAAAAAAAAAATTACCATTTATCGACCTAAATAACAAAGTCTATAATCCATCATATCAGAACGAGGCCAATTTTATTTGAAAGAACATCCCTTAATATGTTAGTCACATAAGCCAAATCCCGGTGATAACTCTGTGAGCTGGCCTCTAATAAACTAAACCTCTAAATTCCAATTTTTATGAAATATGCAACTGTTTACAGTCAATAAAAAAAGGTTCAACCCCATCGTAATAACTATTGACTATTTTTTTCTACAGGTCTACATAGTCTAAGCTAACTTTGCATATATGTCAAGTCTATTGGAAATTTCTGGGAGTTGGCCAACCTTTAATACATGGAATCACTAAATTTGACGTATTTATTAGTAATACGAATTATTATAGTTTTGGATTTTAGAAGTGATTTTTTTACTTGTAGTTAGGAATAATAAGATTCGAACATTTTTTGAGTTAACGAATATATATTTTTTCTAATGATAGTTAGAGTTGGTTAATTAACATAGTGAAATAACAAATTGTTGGCCTATAAATTACCAATACATAAATAAATTACCAATACACACACAGATTTTGTTATTTGTCGAAAACTTCACACCCGCAAAATTTAAATATAATTTAGTAATTATTTTTTTTATATATTTTTCTGATTAAGTAGCTTTTAACTGTACATTTTATTAACTTATAAATTCTTATTATTTATTTATTGTAAAGTTTTATTATATTATGTTTACTTTTAGTTTTAATATGGTAATGATGATTTAGGTAATTTAAGTATAGTAAAATTATTGTTGTATACGATTAAAGAAGAACAACAAATTCTCAAGATGCATTAATTGAAATCAAACTGCCCGATCGATAAAAGCGTTGGAAAATAGATTTTAATACAAATATGCTTGTTGTGTCTACGAGTAAAATTCATGCTGCATTGTAAATTCTTTGTATAAAGTTGTTGTTTTACGATTATCTTAGGATGTTCATCTTATTTATTCCTCTAACATTTTAGAATCGAATTGTAATATATTACATTATATTATGAGTAGTTGGTAGAAATATGTGTGCCTTTCAGCTATCGAATGTATGTTTTATATAAATATATCCGTACATGACTTTATCATTTTCAATTTGGAATTTTCTTTACTTTTTAAATATACAAAGAATCAATTATTTATATTTTACTATACATATATCCAAATCTTAGTTAAATTATAAATTAGTTCATTGACTATATACTAGTGAATATTGGATGTTTGATGTAAGAATTTTTAATTCAAATTTAAAATAAAAGGACATGATATCCCGCACGGCGATATAATATTATTAACGGAATAAAAATGTTCTTATTGACATAAATATCTTAGTTTTGAATATCATATTATGTTTTGTATGGCATGTATATGTAATGTAACAACCCCTTAAGTCTAAATTTGTGTGAGGGTTATTGATTGAAAACGAATTTAATACATGATTGGAAAAAGATTATCCTTATCGATCGTATGCATCTTTCGATGTTCATTTGAAATTTATAACTCGAACCTTTTGAATGATATTCTGGTTAAATTTTATTTTTGTTTTTATAAATAACGATCTAACAAAAATGGTGATGGGAACGGCGTCTATACAGAAACCAATAGAAAGGGTGCGAGAGACAAATATTTTAGTTATTACAATTTTAGTTAATACTATTTAATTTTTTGTAAAAAATGATCTGTCAATAATGAGGATCGGGATTAGGAAATATACAGCAGTCAATGTAATTGATATTGCTCAATTGGAAATTTATTAAAAACAGATTTTTTGTTATAGTTTTTAGTTTTTAAAATATTTAAATGTCAAATTTGTATAGATGGATTAGATAATTGCAAATAAATGTTTTTTCAGTTGTTTAAATTTTTTTAATTTTGCATAAATTACTTTTTGGTATTTATTATTACAAATGGTTTTTTATTTGAAATGTGACATTGCCAATGGACGCTCTTCACTTATTTTCCGAATAGCAAGGTTTGAGACGATCGATGGACATTTTGGCGTATCATCCGTTCAGATCTAAAGTGAAAAATTTGGGAGTACGGTTGATAACCAAATACAGTACAGTATACGGTGGTTGTAAAGATCTGCATACTGCATCGGTTCTTAAAAAACATGCAAGTATGAAAAAATCTTCACTAATAAAAATTTTGTCCGTAGCGTGAAGAGAAGCCGGTACAGGATAAATTTCGTCGAAGTATCGCTGGATATTCGTTACAAAAGCAGACTGTAAAACTTGATCGTTTATAGCATCCAAAAATTTTCCCGGAACTCGTGTTGTACATCCGAATACAAGTTCAGCTGCAGTTCACACTGTAAGTCGTTCGTAATCCTTGTAAGATTGAAGGGAGAAAAGTGATCCAATCCGTTTCTTCGTCACAATGCCTTCGTTCAATCATACCATTACATTTTGGATTGTAAGCTCTTTATCTCAAAACCGAGTAAGTTAGCCAGTTCGTAAAAAAGTTGTGAATCGAATTACATGCCTTGATCCGTGACAATGGACTCTGACACAACAAAACGAGCTATCCCATGTGAGTAGACAGTGAAAGCGATGGTAGCTGCAGTTATATCATAAACTGGAATAACCTCAGGCCAGCGAGTGTATCTATCGTTCAATGTGACGCAATACCGCTAATTATCAAAAACCAGTAACGGACCAATGATATCGAGATGAATTATCAAAAAACATTGAGAAGTTAATTTGTAAGTACTTAGTGGAGATTTATTGTGTCGTGAGACTTAAGCCTTTTGGCATGCTACACAGTTTTGAGTCATTTTTTGGACGTCTTTATTAATATATAGTCAAATAACCTTCTGTGTCAAGAGCTTAATAGAAGCTTTGACAGGATGTGAAAGATTATGAAAAGCATCGAAAACTTGTTTTCGGAAATTTAGCGGAATGAATGGCCTAGGTGTAAAAGTAGTAGTATCGCAATAAAAAAGATTTTTCGAATTGAATGAAACCAGGAATTTATCAAATTTGAGAACAAAATTACTCCTTAAGATTTCTTGAAGTTCATTGGACTGAGCCTCTGCGATGGCAGTATAATCAATATTTTCCGGGATACAAATTTGATTAATGCGTGAGCGGGTATCAGCGACGACAGTATCAATGTCAGAGATGTGTTGGATATCAGTGCTAAATTGACTAATGAAGTCTAAGAGTCCGAATTGACGAAGAAATGATTTTTCCGGATTTTGATTAAAAGCGTAGATCAGTGGTTTATGATCAGTGGTTTATGATAGAAAATGAAAGTACGGCCTTCGAAAAGATGTCAAAAATAGTTAATCCCCGAATAAGCCGAGAGAAGTTCACGATTATAAGCACTGTAAGTTTGTTTTTTCAGTTATCGAATGCTTCAATTGCTGCTGTCGATCACTGAATTGGAACGCGACTGTTCTTAACATAGCCTTTTATGTAGTCATTCAGTAATGCCTGATCGGCAGCAGCACCAGCAACGAAACGTCGATAAAAGTTTATCATTCCTAAAAAACGTTTTAGTTGTTTTGCAGTCAGTGGTCGTTCAAAATTTTTGATGATTTGAACCCATTCTTGCGATGGTAATATGCCTTGCTCAGTAACTAAGTGGCCCTAAAACGAAAATTTATGATTGTGCAAAAACGAATTTTTCTACGTTTACTACCAAACCGTATTCTTCTAATTCAGAGAAGATAATTTTGATGTGTTCGAGATGTTCATCACAATTTTCAGAGGCAATGAGCACGTCGTCCAAATATACAAAACAGAAGTCAAGTCTACGTAAAACTGTATGCATAAGACGTTGGAACGAGTGTGCTGCATTTCTAAGGCCGAAAGTCATTCTACAAAATTCGAAAAGCCCAAAAGGTGTAGAAATCGCAGTCTTCGGAATATCCGTCGGTTCTATCGGTATATGATGGTAGGCCTGATCAAGGCCTTTCGTTATGAAAATTTTGCAGCCCTCGAGACATCGAGTAAAATCCCGGAGATGTGGGATCAGATACCGATCTGGAATCGTGAGTTTATTAAGTGCTCGGAAATTTCGCACGGTCTCCAATCTCCGTTCTTTTTTACACAAGATGCAAAGGACTTGTTCGAATTCTGTCCTCGCAGTAATGAGTTTGTCTGGTGCCAGTCATCGTGTTTTGCATGCAAAGGGAAGTCTGTTAGTCTCAAGTTCACGAGTTATGTTATGTTTGGTTTTATTGATGTTGATGTTGCCGTAAATCACTGTCTGAAATTTTATAATTATGACAAATACTCCTGGGTTCGTTGTTAATTGGCATCCTGCCAATTTTGAATGACTTAATGGTTTTTTGGAATAGAAGTAACAGAAGAGTTTTTAAGAAGATACTGACAGCCAGGTTTACAACCAGGTAGTAATAACAAGTAAAATTATTTGTTGCCGAAGGATCACCAAGGTTTTGATCAGAATAATTTTGATAATTTGGTGAATTTCTTCTCGATTTACTGGAACCGAAAAATTTCGGAATTTCGGCTAAAATGTTTTTTTTAATTCTATTAATTTCTGGTTGATTGAACTAGTTAAATTATGAAAATTAGTACTGGCCGCAGACGTCTCTAAGACACTTATTTGAGCTTGTTTCATTGTCTCATGTAAATTCTCAGCCAGCACAACTAGAACTGACAAGAAAACGTCATTTTCTGATGCAATTACGGCAACTTTAATTGGTTGCTCTAGAATTTCGAACCATACTACTGGGTTCTGGGCATTAAATGGTAGTGGAGGTTTGAATGCCATCCGAGCAACTAACCCAGTCGAAGTAGATGGATTCATTGAATCGTCTGCAGGTTTTTGCTGGTTATGATTAATGTAAGTTACAGCTCTGGCAACAGCATCATTGATCATAGATTGACCATAGAAAATAACTTTAATTAATACTTCTTTAAAACACAGTGTGGTAAAGGACGCCACAGACTAATTCAACCATCGTCTCAGGTTTGTGCAGTCAACACAGTGGAATACGGTTTTTTGCAACCGTATACTGCAAAAAGTCTAATGAGCCACACGCCACACTTTTACGTCATACTTAGCTTATTGGTTTATACATTTAATTTTGCAATTCATTAGTTATTTTCTCACATTCGCACAAAAAAAAATAGTTTTTGGAAATAAAAAATTTTTAGTTACAAAATCGAGCAACCACCCAATCGAGTTATTGAACCTATAGTGTTGTGCTCGGGATTATATCGATTATGTTTCTTTCTAAACCTTCGTTACTAAACAGAAATGTAGCTGCGCCGGATACTTCTAAGAAGTTATTTTACCGTTCTATAAATTTTAAACAGTGCGGCGGGTATATAAAAGTTTTAAGAAAAAAAAACTCACTAAAGTATAAATATTTATTTTTGTAATTAATTGTATGCAGCCAAAACATATATTTTACAAATAAAGTTTGACGATCCATTCATCGTCTTTAGTTGCCGTTTATTATGAAAATTAAACCATGTGCATGCAACCAAATCAATTCTTAAGCCAAAAATGTTTAATAATTGGGTCTACTTGCACTAATTTGTTATGTAAACTTCTAATAAAATACAAACAACATTTTGCCACAGACTTCATCACTAAAAATATATTTTATTTGTGATACCATAGAATAAATTATCTAGCTGTTCTAACTCAATTGTTTTAGTTTGTGCGACAAAGCTCCAAATATTATAAACTCGACCAAAGTTTTAAATTATTGTCTGTTGTATTAAAAAGAAGTACTAAAGTATCATCGCAACGCTAATAATTCTCAAATAACTATAATTTGTATTCTGAGGTGTTTGTTATAAGAAAATATGCGAAAAGCAAAAGACTCGAAAATTTTTTAAAAAGCCAATTGAAAATAACAAGTGAATTCAATTTATAAACGTGTGTACATTGTGTTACCTTATAACATCTAATTATTAAATGTTATATACTCTTGTAACGTTCATAATAACAAGAGAACAACATTATTAAAAGAAAATAAGAAAATTCACTTAGAAAAGTAAAACTTAATCATATCTTAAATATGGTGTTGTGTGTGACATTATACTTTATTTAATTTAATTACATACTTTATAGAGTTTGGTTGTCACAAGAACATAATATACAATTTTTATGTCTGCAATGACTTAAGGCGATAATAACACTTTTCATTTTTCCTCTTTCGTTTGCTATAATTTTACTTACAGTAAAACAAAATCAAAATGTACGTTAGGAGGTTAATCTTATAAATTTCTTGTTTTGTAATTATAGCAACTTAAAAATTTACTGACTATCGGCTTATTTAAATCATTTTGCTTTGCATAAATAAATGCGTTTTCCATTTATCGCTATTTTTAACACTATCTGTAACAATTAAGGAAGAAAATACATAAAAAATTCATCAGTTTGTCTAATTCAATAAATTACCCAGTCGCTGTCGGGCTGAATAAATAGTTTAGATTTAGACGGTTGACATACAATTACAATTAGTTTATACTTTTGTAAATCAGTTTATTTTATAAAAAATGTACATCGTCACAGACAACCTACTTTTTTTTTTTTTTTTTTTAAAGAAATTAGGTTTATTTATTTATTTGTATTTAGAATTTAGATTAAGAGGAAAAGCACATATGGAAGCAAATATAAAAACATCAAAACCGACATTTGCTTCCATTAGGCATAAAAACCTCTTAAATTTTTTCAAAAGAAATTCATCCCATACAGCACACCTCATTTTGAGCTAGAGCTCATTTATAACGAAATGCGCTACACGAGATGAAGTAATAATAATAATAATAATAATAATAATAAAATAACAAGTAACATAAAAAATTTAAAAAAAAAACTACGTATTGCCAATCAGCCACGCCACTCTAAAAATGTTGACTTAAATAATTTGGATGAACCTAGTCTTTTAATTACAAGTGGAATTGAATTCCAGAGAGAAATTCCCCTAACGAAAAAGGATTTGTTTAACGATCTACACAAATTTTTTGGTGGAAGTAACCGTAAGTTAGCGGAATGAAACCTACTAAACAACAACTTTCTATACAAATAAATTGGCTGCATAGTTTTAAGAAGTTTAAAAATAAAAAGACAAACGAGAAGTTCAAAAAAGATAGATAAACTACATCCTAAAACAACATTAGAATAAGGAGAAATATGATCGAATTTTCTAATACCAAAAATAAACCTAGTAATCCAAGTAATCCAAACCAAAGTACATCACCATAAATAAACTGAGGGAGAAGATAAGACATAAACATTATTTTCTTAAAATGACTATCCGTAAACCCTACCACTTTGTATAAACAACTAAGCATGCCAAACACCCTTCTACTAATATTAACTACGTGGTCACCCCATGTAAGAGATTTATTGAAAACTAACCCTAAATCTTTAACAGTATTTGAAAACGGAATAGGAGCTTTTTAATCGCTTAGATAAATTCTAGGAAAGGACGAAATATCAAGAGGCTTCTTATATATTATAATTGACTGAGATTTACTCGCATTTAATCTGAGCTCATTCAATATCGACCTATCAACTATACTACAATCATTTATCAGAGAAATTTACCTTACTACAGAGTCTTAATCTAAACGACTGTTTCTATATATTTGGACATCATCAGCAAAAATATGTAAAGAGCAATGGTGAATAGAGGATTATATGTCATTAATATACATAGAAAACAATAAGGGACCCAGCACTGAACCCTGAGGTACGCCGGAAGTAACTGGGAGGAAATCAGATAAGCTATCACCGAAATAAACTGCCTGAGAACGATTAGAAAGGTAATTGAGAACTAATTTGGCGGCAGAAAACGAAAATCTAAAGTGAGAAATAAGCTTATTGAATAAAATACCGTGGTTGATAGAATCGAAGGCCTTGAAAAAATCTAACAAAGTTAAAGAAGCCAACTCCCTATTACTCATATTACACCTAATATCGTCACATACATTTAATAACGCAGTGGTTGTACTATGGAATTTTCTAAATCCAGATTAAACACAGCTAACTAAACTATTGCTATTAAGGTGTACCTGAATTTGATTCTTAACAACTATCTCAAAGGCTTTAGAAAGAGAACTTAACATACTTATTGGTCGAAAATGAGATAGTTCAGAAGGGTTGCTAATCTTTGGGATAGGAATAATTTTACTAAGCTTCAACTAGTCAACAAAGGAAGAGGACGTAAGGATAAAATTAAAAATATGTAACATGTACTTTGAGACGAAAGGGAAAACTCGTTTTACGAATTTTAAACTGATATTATCCAAACCAGAGGATTCCGACTTAACCTTCCAAATAGTGAAATGTAACTCATCGAGCGAAATATTTGAGAACGAAAATGAATTAAAGGACTCGTCAGAAAGTAATTCGACTGTATTACTACCAGAGTTCAGATTGGAGCTAAAAAAACTATTTAATTCATTTGGCTTGAAAACCTCATGAATGACACTCCTGCATCTACCAAGTCCCAAATTACGAACATTACGCCAATTAGTGAGGGATCAATTTTATCTTTAAAAAACGTATATTTAGATAACCTAATTAACTCTACAACCCTATTACGCGCCTGCTTATAATCAAAGTGGGACTGAAAATTAGGGTACATTTGATGAAATTATCTGTAATCAACATAGTTTCCCTATCTGTTTTTTTAAAAAACCGTATTGGTAATCGTACAATGTTTTGCAATATGACCTTCATCTTTGCATATGCAGTAACGAGAAGAATGAGGGCACTCGGTGACATCGTGATTACCACAACATTTCACACAACGTTCAGCTAAATGACATTGCCTTGTACCATGTTCAAAATGCTGACATCTATAACATTGGGTAATGTTGTTTTGTTTCGTATAAAATAGCCACCGGACAAGAACGTGACATAAGCCAATTGTTCTTGATTTCTTTAATGTCATGGTACCTTTATTGAAAAATGAAATGTATACACTTGATGATCATCATATTTTTTCTTTCTCATAAACATTGGCTTGACATGATTAGTTTCAACTTCGTATTCTTTGATTCCGATTTTAATCTCTTCAATGCTAAGATTTGGTAAACCTGACCAAACAAATTTAACCACTTTAGTTTCTTCCAGTTTATACGAAAAAAATTCTTTATTTGTCTCAATTAAAACAGTTTGCAGTTTTTTGTAGTTTTCAATTTTAGACAAATAAAGAAGAATTCCGTTTCCATTAACCTTACAATTCACAACATTAATGTCATTAGTAATTGATTTTAACTCGTTATATGTTGTTTTTATTTTAAACAATTGGCGGTATTTTTATGTTTTTCACATAATAATAATAAAATTATCTTCATCGATACCTTAATCCACTATATCTATTCGAAAGATGAAGGTCAGGAGAGATAACATTATCGCCCATATCATGAGATACTGAATTCTGACGTACCATGGTGCATTTACAATACTAAGTAAAACTTTGATTTGCAATGATTGTATTATTTTCACATTCATCTTCTTGGTGCATCCCCAAAGTTGAATATCGTAGGTGCATATTGGTTTTAGAATTTGCCTATATAGCAGCAGTTTATGGTACATTTTTCTGTATTTGATGTGAAACTCTTTTTTTTTCTTTTTGGCACACTCTTTCTACTTAAGCTTAGCGTCAAGTGTTATGCCTAGATATTTTGCCTTATTTGCATTTGGAACTTGCTGTGAGTAGATTTTCACTAGTATCCAGTTTTTTGTAAGATGAAGCTAAGATTCAATTACTAAGATTGCAGTGTCATCAGCAATTATTGCTATGTGAGTTTTATCTGTATTTGGAAAATCCCTTATATATTCCTTGCATAAATAATTGGCTCTAAGACATGCTGTTACCTTTGTCAATCAAAAATATTCATTGTCCAGCTAAGTAGGATTTTAGAACCATCTAAGTAAGATTTTTGGTTAAAACTGCTTTGGTAGATCTCGATGTAGTTTATATTCCAGTCCTCTGTGCCACACTTTATCGAACACTTGTGTTACATCCAAGAAGATACTTGAACATATTTTTTTGCTTCCCAGCGCATCTTGACTTATGTCTGTAACTGTGCAGACTTGTTCTATAGTCGAATGGTTTTCTCTGAATTCGAATTGATGAGGAGGAAGAAGATATCTTTGTTCTATGATAAGTTGAATCTTTTATAAGCAGCAATTTTTCGATTAATTTCGAAATAGTTGGAAGCTAAGAATTCGGTCTATATGCGATTTTTTGTCGTTAGGTGGTTTTCTTGGTTTTGGTATTATTATCACTTCCATTGGTGTGAAACATAGTCTTAACGCTGCATTAATTATTTAAAGTAGCTTTTGTTATCCTTTTTCGGGTGTTGCTTTAACAATTTTTCCTGCTAGTAGATCATAGCCACGAAACTTTTTTGAGCTTAAGTTATTGCTGATTTGTCACCGGTCGTATAGTGATGGTTATATTTTTGTAGTTTTAATTTTATTAAAATAATTAAACGTTTGAATTCGGCCGTATTCACCGTTTTATTGCAATTATACAAAGTACTCGCATGAAAAACCTTTTTATATTTACCAACTTAAAACAAAAACCACCGAAATTATTATAAATAAAATTTTATTAAAATAATTAATTGTTTAAATTCGATCGAATTCACCGTTTTATAGCAATTACACAAAGTACTCGCATGGAAATCCTTTTTGTATTCACTTACTCAACACAAATGCGCCGAAATAAAATTTTATTAAAATAATTAAACGTTTAAATTCGAACGATTTCACCGTTTTATAGCAATTACACAAAGTACTTGCATGATAATCCTTTTTATATTCACTTACTCCACAAAAGCACCCAAATAAAATTTTATTTAAACAATTAAACGTTTAAATTCGATCAAGTTCAACGTTTTATAGCAATAACACAAAGTACTCGCATGAAAAACCTTTTTATATTTACCAACTTAAAACAAAAACCACCGAAATTATTATAAATAAAATTTTATTAAAATAATTAATTGGTTAAATTCGATCGAATTCACCGTTTTATAGCTTCACAAACCTAGCTTCACATTGTTACAAACACTTTGTATTCCAAATATTGAATTCTTTATTGAAGTAAATAAAACTTCAATAAAGAAGTAGAATTGACGGATGTGAAGTTAGCCCGAAAATCTAGCCCGAAAAAAGACTTTTGAAAGTGTGTCTTCACTGATAGTACGAAAATAGTGTAATAAATAAAAGTTCCATTTTTCATAAAAAAAATAACTACAATAAACTATAAATATTAAATTATTAAACGACGTAATTTTTTTAATAAACTCAAAAAATGTAAAACCAAATAAATTAAGAAATCTTAATAAACGTGTTCTATATAATGGGTCTATATATAAAATGGAATTATCCACTTTTGAATCAGCTCACAGAGATATACAAAACACCTAATTGCCAAACTAATTAAATCCTAGGTCACAGAGATTGATAGGTACAGTGGTGTATAGAATATGTTAGATGAGACTCTTACCTCATTAAAATATCAACCCGTATATCAACGCGATGGATAGAAGGGTGTTTTATAGAGCTTCATCCCCATATCCATCAAGGAATATTAATAACACGAAAGTTTCCACCACTGAATCTCAGCTCACAGGGATTGATAGATATAGTGGTGTATGAGGTATGTTAGATGAGACTCTTGTCTCACTAAAATAGTAACCCGTATATCAACGCGATAGATAGAAGGGTGTTTTATAGAGCTTCATCCCCATATCCATCAAGGAATATTAATAACACGAAAGTTTCCACCACTGAATCTCAGCTCACAGGGATTGATAGATATAGTGGTGTATGAGGTATGTTAGATGAGACTCTTGTCTCACTAAAATAGTAACCCGTATATCAACGCGATAGATAGAAGGGTGTTTTATAGAACTTCATCCCCATATCCATCAAGGAATATTAATAACACGAAAGTTTCCACCACTGAATCTCAGCTCACAGGGATTGATAGATATAGTGGTGTACGAGGAATGTTGGATGAGACTCTTGTCTCACTAAAATAGCAACCCGTATATCAACGCGATGGATAGAAGGGTGTTTTATAGAGCTTCATCCCCATATCCATCAAGGAATATTAATAACACGAAAGTTTCCACCACTGAATCTCAGCTCACAGGGATTGATAGATATAGTGGTGTACGAGGTATGTTAGATGAGACTCTTGTCTCACTAAAATAGCAACCCGTATATCAACGCGATGGATAGAAG
Source organism: Tipula confusa (assembly GCA_963556175.1). Lineage (NCBI taxonomy): Eukaryota > Metazoa > Arthropoda > Insecta > Diptera > Tipulidae > Tipula > Tipula confusa. The sequence continues at coordinate 147,547,560 of OY744476.1, forward strand.
GGTGTTTTATAGAGCTTCATCCCCATATCCATCAAGGAATATTAATAACACGAAAGTTTCCACCACTGAATCTCAGCTCACAGGGATTGATAGATATAGTGGTGTATGAGGTATGTTAGATGAGACTCTTGTCTCACTAAAATAGCAACCCGTATATCAACGCGATGGATAGAAGGGTGTTTTATAGAGCTTCATCCCCATATCCATCAAGGAATATTAATAACACGAAAGTTTCCACCACTGAATCTCAGTTCACAGGAATTGATAGATATAATGGTGTATGAGATATGTTAGATGAGACTCTTGTCTCACTAAAATAGCAACCCGTATATCAACGCGATGGATAGAAGGGTCTTTTATAGAGCCTCATCCCCATATCCATCAAGGAATATTAATAACACGAAAGTTTCCACCACTGAATCTCAGCTCACAGGGATTGATAGATATAGTGGTGTATGAGGTATGTTAGATGAGACTCTTGTCTCACTAAAATAGTAACCCGTATATCAACGCGATAGATAGAAGGGTGTTTTATAGAACTTCATCCCCATATCCATCAAGGAATATTAATAACACGAAAGTTTCCACCACTGAATCTCAGCTCACAGGGATTGATAGATATAGTGGTGTACGAGGTATGTTAGATGAGACTCTTGTCTCACTAAAATAGCAACCCGTATATCAACGCGATGGATAGAAGGGTGTTTTATAGAGCTTCATCCCCATATCCATCAAGGAATATTAATAACACGAAAGTTTCCACCACTGAATCTCAGCTCACAGGGATTGATAGATATAGTGGTGTACGAGGTATGTTAGATGAGACTCTTGTCTCACTAAAATAGCAACCCGTATATCAACGCGATGGATAGAAGGGTGTTTTATAGAGCTTCATCCCCATATCCATCAAGGAATATTAATAACACGAAAGTTTCCACCACTGAATCTCAGCTCACAGGGATTGATAGATATAGTGGTGTATGAGGTATGTTAGATGAGACTCTTGTCTCACTAAAATAGCAACCCGTATATCAACGCGATGGATAGAAGGGTGTTTTATAGAGCTTCATCCCCATATCCATCAAGGAATATTAATAACACGAAAGTTTCCACCACTGAATCTCAGTTCACAGGGATTGATAGATATAGTGGTGTATGAGGTATGTTAGATGAGACTCTTGTCTCACTAAAATAACAACCCGTATATCAACGCGATAGATAGAAGGGTGTTTTATAGAGCTTCATCCCCATATCCATCAAGGAATATTAATAACACGAAAGTTTCCACCACTGAACCTCAGTTCACAGGGATTGATAGATATAGTGGTGTATGAGGTATGTTAGATGAGACTCTTGTCTCACTAAAATAACAACCCGTATATCAACGCGATGGATAGAAGGGTGTTTTATAGAGCTTCATCCCCATATCCATCAAGGAATATTAATAACACGAAAGTTTCCACCACTGAATCTCAGCTCACAGGGATTGATAGATATAGTGGTGTATGGGGTATGTTAGATGAGACTCTTGTCTCACTAAAATAGCAACCCGTATATCAACGCGATGGATAGAAGGGTGTTTTATAGATCTTCATCCCCATATCCATCAAGGAATATTAATAACACGAAAGTTTCCACCACTGAATCTCAGTTCACAGGAATTGATAGATATAATGGTGTATGAGATATGTTAGATGAGACTCTTGTCTCACTAAAATAGCAACCCGTATATCAACGCGATGGATAGAAGGGTCTTTTATAGAGCTTCCTCCCCATATCCATCAAGGAATATTAATAACACGAAAGTTTCCACCACTGAATCTCAGCTTACAGGGATTGATAGGTATAGTGGTGTATGAGGTATGTTAGATGAGACTCTTGTCTCACTAAAATAGCAACCTGTATATCAACGCGATGGATAGAAGGGTGTTTTATAGAGCTTCATCCCCATATCCATCAAGGAATATTAATAACACGAAAGTTTCCACCACTGAATCTCAGTTCACAGGAATTGATAGATATAATGGTGTATGAGATATGTTAGATGAGACTCTTGTCTCACTAAAATAGCAACCCGTATATCAACGCGATGGATAGAAGGGTCTTTTATAGAGCCTCATCCCCATATCCATCAAGGAATATTAATAACACGAAAGTTTCCACCACTGAATCTCAGCTCACAGGGATTGATAGATATAGTGGTGTATGAGGTATGTTAGATGAGACTCTTGTCTCACTAAAATAGTAACCCGTATATCAACGCGATAGATAGAAGGGTGTTTTATAGAACTTCATCCCCATATCCATCAAGGAATATTAATAACACGAAAGTTTCCACCACTGAATCTCAGCTCACAGGGATTGATAGATATAGTGGTGTACGAGGTATGTTAGATGAGACTCTTGTCTCACTAAAATAGCAACCCGTATATCAACGCGATGGATAGAAGGGTGTTTTATAGAGCTTCATCCCCATATCCATCAAGGAATATTAATAACACGAAAGTTTCCACCACTGAATCTCAGCTCACAGGGATTGATAGATATAGTGGTGTACGAGGTATGTTAGATGAAACTCTTGTCTCACTAAAATAGCAACCCGTATATCAACGCGATGGATAGAAGGGTGTTTTATAGAGCTTCATCCCCATATCCATCAAGGAATATTAATAACACGAAAGTTTCCACCACTGAATCTCAGCTCACAGGGATTGATAGATATAGTGGTGTATGAGGTATGTTAGATGAGACTCTTGTCTCACTAAAATAGCAACCCGTATATCAACGCGATGGATAGAAGGGTGTTTTATAGAGCTTCATCCCCATATCCATCAAGGAATATTAATAACACGAAAGTTTCCACCACTGAATCTCAGTTCACAGGGATTGATAGATATAGTGGTGTATGAGGTATGTTAGATGAGACTCTTGTCTCACTAAAATAACAACCCGTATATCAACGCGATAGATAGAAGGGTGTTTTATAGAGCTTCATCCCCATATCCATCAAGGAATATTAATAACACGAAAGTTTCCACCACTGAACCTCAGTTCACAGGGATTGATAGATATAGTGGTGTATGAGGTATGTTAGATGAGACTCTTGTCTCACTAAAATAACAACCCGTATATCAACGCGATGGATAGAAGGGTGTTTTATAGAGCTTCATCCCCATATCCATCAAGGAATATTAATAACACGAAAGTTTCCACCACTGAATCTCAGTTCACAGGAATTGATAGATATAATGGTGTATGAGATATGTTAGATGAGACTCTTGTCTCACTAAAATAGCAACCCGTATATCAACGCGATGGATAGAAGGGTCTTTTATAGAGCTTCCTCCCCATATCCATCAAGGAATATTAATAACACGAAAGTTTCCACCACTGAATCTCAGCTTACAGGGATTGATAGGTATAGTGGTGTATGAGGTATGTTAGATGAGACTCTTGTCTCACTAAAATAGCAACCTGTATATCAACGCGATGGATAGAAGGGTGTTTTATAGAGCTTCATCCCCATATCCATCAAGGAATATTAATAACACGAAAGTTTCCACCACTGAATCTCAGTTCACAGGAATTGATAGATATAATGGTGTATGAGATATGTTAGATGAGACTCTTGTCTCACTAAAATAGCAACCCGTATATCAACGCGATGGATAGAAGGGTCTTTTATAGAGCCTCATCCCCATATCCATCAAGGAATATTAATAACACGAAAGTTTCCACCACTGAATCTCAGTTCACAGGGATTGATAGATATAGTGGTGTATGAGGTATGTTAGATGAGACTCTTGTCTCACCAAAATAACAACCCGCATATCAACGCGATGGATAGAAGGGTGTTTTATAGAGCTTCATCCCCATATCCATCAAGGAATATTAAAACACTAAAGTGTCCGCATGTGTGAACAAATGGTGCAAACTTAACGTTTTAAGTATATAATTTATATTATTTGTATTTTTTAGTAGCAGATCTTACTAATGTGGGAAAAGGGATTCTAAGGTGGAAATTGGATCATAACCAATTACGTTTAACAATCAAAACAATAGTAAAGTTATTGTCAAAGCGCATCGATGACTTGGTGACTCTTTATAAACTGCGGCATTATAAATAATTATCATAATTTATCGTATCGATCTAATGAATTATACGAGTATTGAAATAATTTATTATTTGATTACTGTTGATTATTAAATTGGGAATTAGATATAAATATTCGGATTATATGTAAATCTGTAAATTACAAGAAATCGATTTTTTATTTTTTGGATCTTGTGTAGATTAACATATGTGGATTGACATCAATGTTTTGAGGATTTCTCACAATAGCTACATATTTTTTAAGGTCATCATATCGACCCCATTTTCCATTGTGTACAGAATAGCTTATAAAATGCCCCGATATAAACTTTTTGGGATTACTAGTTGGATTAAGTTGCTCGTAACTAATAAGTCCTGTTAGTTGATATAGTAGTTGGTCGAATTCTAATTTCGATTGAATTTCACTTATTTTTATATTCCTATGGTTTAGCGTATCACTTTCGGTATAAATAGATATAATTGGTCGATATTTATAATTCTGGGGATTCATTTTATTGAAACATATAGGACAACCTTGATCTGGAACTTGTTCAATGCATTTATTTAAATTTGGAAAGCCAACATTCGTTAATTTCAACATATTCACAAGAAGAAAATTTCGTTCTTCTTCAATTACAGTTTCACATTGCTGACATTTAAGATTAACGATCAGGCTTGGAAGGCTTTTAAGTATATAACCTGATACGTCTTGTATATTGCACTCACAATTTTGCTGTATACCAAAAATGTCTATTAGAATCTCTTTCCTAACTTCATATGCTCTCTTTAGTTCATTGTTTAATATACGTTGAATTAAACTTTTCACGTGCCCTTCCCGAATATTACAATTTATTATTCCCACACTACTAACTGCTGCAGCTAGAGTTTGAATAACTGCATCTAAGCCACACGTATTTGTATAATAATCGCAACTTTTAGTGCCATTTTGCAAAACCGGTAATGAATATGATTTTTTTATAATAGGTAATATCCTTTTCATGATTTTTCGCGGGCGTTTTGGAGTACTGAATTCATTATCTTCCTTCGAATTTTTACTTAATATCTTTAAAGAGGTTATTGACCGTTCCTTTGGGGTTTGATTCGCAATTTCTTTGATTGTCGCCAAATTAAAATGCGAACGTTTAGTTTTGGGGGTTGCAGCATCATTATTTTTGCGTTTCCATATGGATTGGCTAAGTTGGGATTCATGAACTGTTAGGTCTACGTCAGGTGATGGCCTTTGGGTTTGATTATTAGGCGTCTGAATATTTGTTGATTTAATAGCAGCTTTTGGAATACCAGCCACAATTTGTCGATGGATTGTAACATTTCGTTCGTGTATTTCCTTAATAAAACGTCCTATTTTAGTGGGTAGTTTACCAATGTTAGTAGATGTTTTGAATCTCCGTTTTATAGTAGCAAAGTAATTTTCAACATGACTATTGCTTTGTCGTACTCCATCATTCAAAACACCACTCCATAGCGGTAAATATGCCATGTATTTTTTTAATATTAAGTTTTGAAAATTTATATTATACAAACTATTAACTCCACCAATTGATGCTTCCTTATTTAATGACAAACATATGTCATCTTCTATTTTTTTTAAATCTTGGAAATATGGGCTTTGTATGTATAATGGCTTTGTGCTGTCTTTATTTATTTTTAATTTTGTGTGATCGGTTACTGTAAAATCAAAATATGTATCGCTTTTTATTATTAAAGTAGTCAAGGAACTTAATGATTCTTGCACTTCTTTTGTAATAAATTTAGACCTTAATACTACTGTTAGATTTCTCCATAACTCTTTAATAGTCTCATAGTTTGTTACCATGAATAACGACGAAAGAACTTCTTTAACAATTTTAGAGTTGGATGGGCATTTTGAAAAGTGTAAATTTATATCTTGTGCCATTGTGTGGGATAAATGACAGCAGCATAAAAAAACTTTAACTATGGATTGGTTTGTTTTATAATAGTGTTTATTATTGATCCATGCATGAGTTGCCATAAGATATTCAATTATATCCATATTATTAAAGGAACTCAACACAGCATTTAATTCCGCAAATGAAAAATCTATAACCACTGAATTAAACACTGGCCATTTTTTAAATTGTCCTTCGACGTATAACTTAAATGATCTAAGCCAACCTCCAATAGAATCAATATTGTGGCTTGAACTAACCATATCTGTTATTGGGAATGGTGATGTAGCATCAGTCTTAGTAGTTTGTGCAGCTATTACTATAGCATAATACAAAACTGTTGGACAAGTTTTGAAAGGAGTACGAACCAAACTACCAGTAGCATCTAAATAAACCGTTAATTCTGTATTTTTAAATGATTCTCTCATTATTTTCAAAACATTATTCTGCATTGCACTATATGTCACAACCATAAACGGACGACGCATAATTTTTTGGATATATTTATCCTCACTCAATGCTTTTTTCTCCCACTCTTTATCAATATCAATAAAATCATCTTTGTCATTATCATTTAATTGCAATGCCTCTGATCGTATTTTTCTAAGTACATCATGTGACTTTGATTTTTGGATTGTATTGTTTTTTTGAACAAAATCAATATCTTCCTCTTGAATTAATCTTTCGGCAACCCTTTCAACAGTTTTTTCTAATAGTTGCCTTTTAAAAAGGTCCCGCTTATAACATGTTGTGTGACCGAATTTTTTTGTTATATGCATAATACGTTCACTCGTACTATAAATTTCGAAAATTCCTTCCTTTAAATCTTTATTAACAAGTTTATATTTTCGACATGTTGTCTTTACATTTCTATGACCACAATAAGTTCTTATGGTTAGATGATTTTTTGATACATCATAACTTTTAATTTTTATTAAACAGCCAGTAAGTTTTGTTAGCCTTTCAATAATTACCGATCTGTACATATACGTTTCTAATGCTCGTTCATTAGGTAGAAAAATTTGTTTCCAAATACTGTTTGGAATGATTAATTTATAATCAAGTTTTTTGTAAACAATTTTTGTGGGTTTATTAGATTTCAACTTATTTGGCTGCCTGCTACTTTGGAACGTATTATTGTTCACGCTAACATCTGAGAGTAAATTATCACAACTTAAATTAAAATCTATATTATCAGATTTATCAGGAATATTGGGCATTTGATTCATTTCGTCTGAACTAAATTCTTTTTCAACAGGGTTTGTTGAACAAACATTATTGGTTTCAATATTTTCATTTGTATCTGTATAATTTATTGATTTTGATTGTGAATCATTTTGATTTATGAATGCTAATGTCTCCAGTTCATCTAAATGTTCACTAGTTGTAGAAACGCAATTATTTTCAAATGTATCGTTTGACACTTTATTGCTTCTAATATTTCTGTTCCAAATATTATAAATCTTGGTGCGATTTGAAAAATTATTTGTCACTTTAAGTAATTGACATAATTGAACCATGTAGTTGGAATTTGAATTAGTCAATTTAACATTAATTAGCGATAATTTTTCTAATACTGTTTTTACCAAATCACAGTAATTAAACTTCTTTTCTTTTTGTAATTATACAAAGAAATTTGATGTCCTGATTTTTCCATTTTAATGGTAAAATGTAGAGTCGTGTAGAAAAAAAAGCCGTTTATATTTTAAAAGCAGGTATAATAATTTCAAATAGAAAGATGGAACCGTTAAATGAGAATGTCCTATTATGATAGCCGAGGTCGATAGAATGAAAAACGAAACAACAAAACGATATAATTACAAGTTTAAAGAGAGTCCAAGAGAAAGCGAAGGTCGTAGTTTTAAAAAAAACTTTTTATTTATTGCTAAAAAACGGTAATTCACACAAAAAAATATTATAATTCACACAAAAAAATATTATATACTAACAAAACAACGTCTGAACAAGTATTGAAAAGCAAACTGAAAAAAAAATCATTTTATACTCTTTCAAAAAATTTTAATTTTTATGTTTTTTGATATTTTTCAAAGATTTTTTGTAGAAATATTTTTACCAACGATGTAATAAATAAAACTGATTGTACAAAGAAACTGTAATTTAAATAGGTTCACGGTGGGACCTAATTCAAAAAAATTAGCTTAATTATCGTTTAGATAAGAAACAGATAAAAAATTATAACTTAATATTTAAATATGCAAGAACAAATAAAGTAAATATATAAAGAATTTCAAAAAATCGCGCATATTAAAACTAATAATCCAGTAAAATAAGGATCCCATCTAACATATCCCATACACCACTATATCTATCAATCCCTGTGAACTGAGAATCAGTGGTGGAAACTTTCGTGTTATTAATATTCCTTGATGGATATGGGGATGAAGCTCTATAAAACACCCTTCTATCCATCGCGTTGATATAAGGGTTGTTATTTTAGTGAGACAAGAATCTCATCTAACATTTCCCATAAACCACTATATCTATCAATCCCTGTGAACTGAGAATCAGTGGTGGAAACTTTCGTGTTATTAATATTCCTTGATGGATATGGGGATGAAGCTCTATAAAACACCCTTCTATCCATCGCGTTGATATAAGGGTTGTTATTTTAGTGAGACAAGAATCTCATCTAACATTTCCCATAAACCACTATATCTATCAATCCCTGTGAGCTGAGATTCAGTGGTGGAAACTTTCGTGTTATTAATATTCCTTGATGGATATGGGGAGGAAGCTCTATAAAACACCCTTCTATCCATCGCGTTGATATACGGGTTATTATTCTAGTGAGGTAAGAGTATCATCTAACAAAACCTATACACCACTATATCTATCAATCCCTGTGAAATGAGATTCAGTGGTGGAAACTTTCTTGTTTTTAATATTCCTTGATGGATATGGGGATGAAGCTCTATAAAACACCCTTCTATCCATCGCGTTGACATACGGGTTGTTATTCTAGTGAGGTAAGAGTCTCATCTAACATTCCCAATACACCACTATATCTATCAATCCCTGTGAACTGAGATTCAGTGGTGGAAACTTTCGTGTTATTAATATTCCTTGATGGATATGGGGATGAAGCTCTATAAAACACCCTTCTATCCATCGCGTTGATATACGGGTTGTTTTTTTAGTGAGGTAAGAGTCTCATCTAACATACCCCATACACCACTATATCTATCAATCCCTGTGAGCTGAGATTCAGTGGTGGAATTTTATACTCTCTTCAAATATTGAGTTTTGCTTATAATACATACAATACATACGTACATATGATTTTCATCATTTTGAAGTTTACTGTATAATGTATAATGTTTTTAAAAATTAAAATTGGGATACATTTTAAAATTTCTCTTATTATGTATGATTTTCGGGCTGACAATTAAGTTATTTGTGATATTTAGCTAAGACACATTTTGAAAAGGCTTTTTTCGGGATGAAAGGTTTTTTTCGGGCTAACTTCACATACATGTAGAATTGAGGTAGTGTATAAGCCGCCCAGGTAACCGTTCTGTAATTATTTAAAAGAAATCCTTGGAATTCCTAAGATAGTTAAATAAATTTGAATGTAAAATAATTAACAGTGAACCAACTTAACTTTCGAATGATGCATCGCTTTTACATTTAATTATCACAAACACTAATAAATTTAAGTTTCATAATTAAATCTCGGTAGGATTTACGTTTACGGAATTCTAGGATATTGCTATACCGAAATTGGCAGAATTCGTTAATAATGATTTGTCCCTATATTGATCACTATCTTTTGTACTGTTTTATTAGCTTGATTATGTCCTCCACACTTCACTCGATTTAGAAACATTCCATAATAATACCTTTTCCAAATAAGCAAAAATGTACTAATTTATTTGACTTTCGATCTATCAGTTTGCTGCCATTTCTATCCAAGGTATTTGAAAAAGTTTTGCAAATACAAATAGTAGAATACCTGTACTCCAAAAGCTTTTATCTGAATTTCAGTCTGACTATAGATCTTCATGAACAATTCAATGGTAACAACTTCTTCTTCAAAATTCGGCTCGTTTAAAAATTGAAAATTTGAAACATTATAAAGCCTGCAAACTTAAAATTCGACTCTAAACATTCATTTTAATCCATTAATCAGGTAATGGCGATTTAATAACTTTTTTTTATCTAATATTTCAATCATAGCTTTATATTTTCAAACTAACAAACTAAAAACTTCAAAAGGATATAAATTTCAAAAAGTATTTACATTTATTTTGACAACCACATGTTGCGAAGGTTGAAAATTTTAATAGCATATATCAAAAAAATAATAATATTGTGAATGATTGTTATATTCGAAACGGACTCACATACGGATAGACGTTGCAAAGAGAGTGGTAAATAAATATTTAAATTATGCGCGATGAATTAGGTCTTTTAATTAGTTTTCCTAACGATTTTAGATGTTCATAATATAAAGGCTGTTAAAAAACGATTTATATCCCATTTCAAATTTTATTCGAACCATATGTTTGGCATATATGAGAAACTGGTACACTGGCACAATTCTATATTCTTAAGACAGGTATAATAATAATATTTCATCATCGATACAATAAAAAAAAAGTTGAATCCTCACACGTACAAAAACTTGATAACAACTATAATTTTGATCTTTATGTTGTCTTTTTTATGTATGTACTCGTATAATAAGATGATCAATAAAATTACATACAAAATTATATGCTCAAAATCATATGTTACACATAAAATTATTTTTCCGATTCTGTCCATAAACGGATGATGTTGATGAATCTTTTTTTATGTTGTGCATTTTTTTTGGCTGTGTGTGGTAACGCTATCATCATTATCACAATATCATCGACAGTAATAACCAGAATTATATATGTATACACAGATCCACAAAAAAAAATGGTTTGCGTGTCAGCAATGTTTTTATTTTTTTATTTTTGCTCAAACCAATATTTATCGTATATAATTTTATTTCAATTTCTTAAAATTTTAAGTTCACTTTTGGTGGTATTTTAACAAGATAGTAAAAACAACAACCACAGAAAAAAAACTAATAATTGAATTTTATTGCAAAACAATTTGAAATTTTATTTTTTATATAAGATCGTGATGGAAAGGTGTTAGATACTAGTACCTTTTCCGTTATGTAAATATTTTTAAAGCCAAAATAAGTACCTACTCGAAAGTAAAATCCACCCAGGAAAGAAATTCAAAAGTGATCGGCAGTGGACAATTGTGACAAAAACACAGGCGATATCAAAATCAGTCAAAATGTAATTTGAATGTGAAACGCAATAGAAGCAGACACTGTAGTATCATTACCAAAAGTGAATATCACATGATGCCAATAAATTCCATTACATTTAATTCAACAACATAGCAATTGAACCGGTTGATTATCTATTTTGCAAATAGAAGGAAAAATGCTAGATTTCTTTCACATTTTAAACAATTTGCTAAGAGGTTTAGCTATAGATAAACGGCAGTTTAAGACAATCCATCAGACTTTAGCTTTAATGGGTTAAAAGTTCTTAGAACTTAAGAAACCACTCGAGATCGAAAATAAATGTTGAGCATTGATGAAAAAAATCAACAGCATTACAGGCCAAAAATGACCGTTAACTGAGATCTTTTACATGATTTTTCAGTCCATATTTGTACAATTGATGATCGTTATAGGTGGTCAGCCCAACGAACGATTTTACACAGAATTGGTCACGGTATTGTGGTCACCGCAGTTTCGTTTAGCCAACCCCTTGGCCATCACTATATACGACCGGTGACAGTTATATATACGATTGATGAATAAGATTGACTATACGATTGAAGAAGAAACACTAGTGGATGCTCGTGGAAATTGGTTATACATTCATTTTGTATTTGGTTACGAATTTTAAGGTCTTCTCATGGGTACTGTCTTATTTGAAATATTTACAAAACTCGAAAAACTCTTTATGGATGCAGTCACTTCCGGTACCTGATTTTAGCCAAAATTAACTAACCTCCTTACTTATTTTTAGCCGGAAAATCCGAATCTGCAATAAAAAATAGGGGTTCCTATTTTAATTTCAAAGTTACCTGCCGCCCCACTTAGAAATTTTTTTGTAGAGTGTTTATTTTCCGAGATATTTACTCTGCAACAATAATGTAAATTCAGATTTTATTATAGTGGGTGATTTAAATATACCTGTTAATAAGACACTTGCTCTAACTTCAGATTACAATTCGACATAACGGAGCCATTGCATAATAGTTACAACTACATATTATACCAGGCCGTTGAAACAAAACATTTTGGATCACTCTACAAGTAGCATCCTTAATATATATATAGTGTTCTGAATTCCACTATTGAAGCAAATATTAGTGACTACAGTTTTATATTTTCTAAAATAATAATCAAACCAAAATACAAGATAAGACAGTTAAAAAAATAATTGTAAACTATGCTAAAGTTAATGAGCTGTTTAGTGAAACTTCAGCATCATTTGATATTTGTATTTCCGATTTGACATTAAACTTGATTTTTGATAAATAGAATGAATAGGTTAATAAATTTTCCCATATCAAGCAAATTCATGTTAAATCAAAAACTTCCAGTATTTGTCCCTAGATGACATATGATATTTGGAAACTAATTAAATAAAAAAGTTACACACTCAATAAGTTGAAGGAGAAACCTAATCACATTGATTTGAGGTATAAAGTTAATGTCCTTAATAGCAAGATTGAAATTTGGAAACAGATCAATCAGTTGAAAATCAATTCTTGTGACAGCATCCATCCGTTCTATAGTTTCCAATGATGTTGAATACAAAGACTCTAAGTAACTTGCTAACATTTTTAATGAGTGTTTCGTTAACGCAAGTAGCTGTACAAGGTCATCAAATAGTAACAACTCTGATCTAATCAATTTTAAACAAATTTTAAACAATTATTCCTTATGCAAACTCATTTTATCTCATCTTCTATTACCGAAGTTTCTAATCTAATTTACAATTTGGATATTAAAAAATGTGGAGGACATGACAACATACCAAATATTATCCTAAACCAAAATTCAATAATTTTTTCACACCAATTTATCCCGATTGTCTTAAATTAGCTAAAATGGCACCTATTTTCAAATAAGGTGACCCTAAATTAAGTAATAATTATCGACCGATCTCAGTGTTATCCGTGTTTGACAAGATATTAGAATGTTGGAATGGCAATTAGAATGTTGGAATTCCTCAAATTTTTTCAGTTCTCATCAGTATGGCTTTCGGCAAGGATCAAGTACTGATTTTGCTCTAAATAAAATCACCGATCTGATCTATAGAGCTTTTGATAATCAAACATACGTGTGCTGGCTATTTTAGGATATACGTAAAGCGTTTGACTATAGATCACGATTTGCTGCTCCACAAATTGTTTTGCTATTGATTTCGTGGATTACCTTATAAACTATACTTGAAAGTTATCTTCATAATCTGAAGCAATTTGCTGTAATTACTGGTACAAAAAGTAGCATTGTAGATATCAATTGCGAAGTACCGCAAGGAAGCGTCCTCGGGCTCGATTACCTCTCACCGGAAGTATTCGATTATTTGCTGATGTTACCGCTATATTTTTTGAATTTAAAGACTACTCACTGCTTTTTTTTAACATGAAGTAAGATTTTGAGACAATTTTGGAATTTTTTAGCATTAACCGAATTTCGGTCAATTTCAGTAAAACTAAATTTATAGTTTTTCACTCTCCATTCTTACCACATTGTGATTTACCATTACTTCAAAGCTCGAATTTTGATAAGCATATGACTTGGGAGGATCGTATTTACGCTACGAGCCTAAAAATAAATCCATTTATTTGTTCAATTAGAAAACTTTCTATGTTTGTTTCAGTACATGTTTTAAAAATGATCTATTTTTCGTTACACACGCGGCTCTTTTATGTTACTGCAACTTTTGCATCATTCGGGTACGCAAATCAAATTGAAAAAGTTCAGATTTTGCAAAATAAGTGCTGAAAAGCGATATATAAACTTCTGTATTTGTTCCTAACTGCTGAATTATACCGCGAATAGTAGCATTAGATATGTTTACAAAAAAGAAAAAAAGTGATCATGTAAACCAAGCTAAAAATGTAACGATAAAAATTTATTCAAACTATTATCACTACTTCCAAATATATCAATGATGTTTTCAAAACTACTTCTGAAGAAAATCAAACCCTTAATAGAGGATAATGCTCTTATTCTTGCTTTTCAGTTCGATTCAGAGAAAAATACTTGACCCTAGGGCAAGATCACAGAATCACAGATATTATAGAACGAACGCTAAACACGAACAATATACACTATCGTTCAATAAGTCCCGATACTAACCTAAAGATGAAGTCTTTAATGAAATTTTTTTATGATTTTTAAAACGTAGTTATTAATTAAGTCATGCTTTGGTCGACCAAATGAAACAGTGACTCACGAAAACATCAAGTAAGTCCTATACAAATCTTGATGAAAAATCAAAAAGTGAAAAAGGATTTTTTACGTCAATATGTCACAATAGTGAATTTCCCTCTGAGATCAAATCAGTGCTCAGTAATGAGCAGCTGCTAAAAATCGTCCGAAGGCGCAACAGTCTGCCGGCAACTCTGTTTTTTTAGATGCTTACGGCATAATAATCATTGGCTAGCTTGAAAATAGAAAAATCATCAAGAGCGAATATTACTTGGCATTAAGTAGAATAGAATATTACTTGGTACTTTTAAAGAACGAAACCGCTAAAAAACGGCCATAAATAGAGAAGGGAAAAGACGTTGAAAACGATGACCAAACTACTCGAATCGGAATTAAAATTACATCAGCGTCCACCATATTTTTCAGATCTAGCCTCCAGTGATTACTGGTGGTATGTAGACCTCAATTAAATTCTCCATCGAAAGAGATTTGGTTCTAATGATGAAGACATTGCTGCAACTGGGGGTTATTATTAAGCCAAAGATAAATCGTTCGACACACATATAGAAGTTGATATTGTGATTGCATTACCGGATATTCTACCGTGGATGATTCATTCAAATCTATTGCTTTCATGGATTTGAAATGCATATATGCATCTAAGTTTAATGTCTCCGCACTACATCAGTTGCATTATGTAAATTTTTATGTAAGCAAATTAAAGCTAAGAAGGAAGAGTTAAACTGCCGTTTGCTTGTTTCGGACAACCAGGATGTTAGTCGGCTTAATTTTGTTTCATTTAAGATTGACGTTGATCTAGCTTTGTTCAGTAAATTGCTTCAACCTAAAATCTGGCCATCCGGAATTTTAGGGAAGGAGTTCGTTCATCGCCTAAAAAGCTAATGCCACTTTTTACATCTTCACCAAATCACTCAACGCCAGTCGCAGCTTTATCTTTCTCGAAGGTACCACCTTTATTTTCTTTCCGTGATACTGAAGTAATCTCGTGATACTATATCATAAAGCATCCAGTATTCGTGGTAAAAATGTCGAATGGGCATACTGGAAAATAACTATGATATTATTATAATAGGTGAGACGTGGCTCAATTCAAGAATGAATTTGGCAGAATATGTTCCACCTGATTACATGGTATATCGAAAGGACTGATACGACTTCGACACGGTCCTCAAAGGTGGTGGCGTATTGTTAGCTGTAAAGAATAATATTCCCAGTTATTTGATCACTTGCCATTCTAATTTCAGTTTAATCACCGTACGCATAATGATAAGCAGCATATCCGTGTTTATCATTGCAGTATATGTTCCACGTGGGTCCTACATCGATTATTACCAGATAATCATAGAATTCATCAAATCCGTTATCATGACTTTAGTACGTGATAGCGATCATTTAATGATCATCGGTTATTTTAATCTTCCCCGTTCGACGTTGATGCTGTTTTTTCAATTTCCACGGCTGATGATAGAGCAATCATGTTGTTGGATTACTGTGCAACCATTTCAGCTACACAGGTCAACCAAGTATTCAACAGTGGCAGTTCACTTCTGAATTTGTTATTTACGAATGATATGTTATTTTCTGAAGGCTTATCATGCGTAGACTTTACCGGTTGTAAGAGCATCTATCATTCATCAATTACGATAAATATTTATTTTCCTGTAAACTGCGACTTAAATCGATTTTTCAACAGTGATTTCCTTGATTTCAGTAGCGCCGACTACACTTCTCTGAGTACATTTCTGGTTAGCGCTGATTGGGATTTTATTCAGCACATGGGTAATTTGAATGACACTGAACATTCAACGCGTTACTCAAAGCTGGAATCCAAAGATATGTTCCGTTGGCAAGAACCAGTTTACGCTTCTGTAAACTTTAGTACAACAGGAAGCTGGTTAACATTAGGAAACTCCGCTTCATATTTAATAAAGGCTTCAAAGATCAGTATTTTAGACTGATTTTGCTTACGCTCGCAAGGAGATTAAAACCTGGAATTGGTTTTGTTCAACAATTACATGTTGCAGATTGAAGATTATTTGTCAGCAAATCCAAAGGCGTTTTGGTAATTTATTAACAATATAAAAAAAACATCTGGGTTCTCTTCGTTGACAAATTATCAGAGCTTGACCGCCAACTCCATTTTTAGCATATATGATCTATTTGCGGATTTTTTCGCATCGGTTTACGAGCCAGCATCGCCATCTTTTGTCACTTTACGTAATTCCTTCAGTAGTTCCAATTGCAGTTTCAGTTGTATCAAGTTTACGGTAGACGAGGTTCGTGATCGATTACGCAATCTTGATATTTATCCCGGGCATGATGGCAATCCGCCTATTTTATTCAAGAGATGTGCATAGAGTTTGGTCTCTTACGTTACCTTATTATTCAAAGAAAAACCGCGGAGTGGTGTTTTTCCAGATTACTGAAAGATTTCAGTAATGTGTCACATTTTTAAGTCAGGAAGAAGAAATGATGTAGCGAATTACCGAAAGATTGCATTTTTGTCGGTCTTACCTAAACTTTTTGATCAGACCTATCGTTTCTCCAGCTAAGTATGGGTTTTTTTGGTAGATCAATGGTCACTAATTTGATTACATTTTGTTCCGATCACGCAATTTTCATCGCCAAGTGAGAGAACTTGCATTGTCAGTATCTCCGTTAAATGGTTAACGTTTTATCATTCAGATCGATGGCAGTTTGTAATGAAATCCGATTTTTTCCCCGGTATTTTCGTGCTACTGCTGGAGTGCTTCAGGGCATTCCTACTAGCCCTCTTTTATTCTTAATATTTATCAACGATGTTGTCGAGTGCTTCTAGGTCGCAAAATGTCTTTTCTTTGTAGATATGGTATGAAAATATTCGCCCCAACGGTATACTTATTCGACTGCCTGTTGCAACAAAGTGTTTTCCTTAGGTTTGGTACGTGGTGCACCAGTAGCAAACTCTCCCTGAATGTTGATAAATGTAAAATTGTATCATATTTTTGCATCCGTTCCCCGATATTAATTTATTATAGCCTCCAGGATGTCATTAATAATATAATAGATTATTGCTCTGATCTTTAAGTAATTTTCTCCTTTGCCCTGACCAAGCTGATTTTGTTATGAGCAGAGCCAACATGTTAGGGTTTATAAAGCTTTAAAATTGTTCTGACTTTTGTGACCCACTTACCCTTACGACATTGTATGTGGCTTTTGTACGATCTATCTTGGAATACGCTTCCCCTGTTTGGTCCCCGTTTTACATGTGCCACTCAAAACGTATTGAAAGTATTCAGCGGCAGTTCGTTCCATATGCATTTGGTCATTTACTCCACAATCCTTCTGATGCTTTTGTTCTTCTTCCATATTAGAACCGTTACAGTTTGCTCGGATTGCAGGGGCTTGACCAAATAATACAAAAAATTGTTGTAACATAGAAAATTTAATATCACTAGATGAGGGCCCAAAGCCTATTCCTTTCATCATTCAGTTTATTAGTGCATAAATTACCCAGTGGTCTCTGGACTCAACTTTAGCGCATAGTGACATACAGACCTCGAGTCGGTTCATTTAAATTTAGCTAATTTAGCATGTTCCTATTGTTTGCACTTCTTGCTGTTGCTGAACTTCGTTGAGTACTGCTAAAATGATTAAATAGCCTTGCTGCTTCTTCCTTTAAAGAGGTCTTTGAGATATTCGCTTAAGCAATTCGCTTTTTAACGCTTTAAAATGGTGGATATAAAAATTCGGCCCCAATGACAAAAATGTTTTGTGCAGAGGCGAGACTTGCGAGTTGTACGATGCGTCTGGGTGGAATTAGAAATTCTAATACCTCCCATACGCAGTCACAATGTTGTGTCGCAATTGAGAACAATCTATCAAGAATTTTTGCAATTAGCTCGGATGTACAGTAAGGACAGAGCATCTGTTAAACGCTTTAATCTCATGTTAGTATTTATCTTTCGTAATAGTTCGGCCACGATCTGCGAGCCGATCCTAAATGTATGGTGCAGTGATATTTGAGAGGTGAGCCGCTATTTGGCAGGTACAGAGGTCGCTATCGGCAACGATGGCTCAGATCCAATTATTGAAAACAGTTTTTATAAAGATTGGCAATAACTCCCTTCGGCGCTGCTAATTGTTTCAAGCCAATCCATTATTTTCTATATAAAACCGATAAAATTAAAAGCACGTTAACATAAGAGAAGCATATGTTACTAACTCTGTTAATTTTACGTGAATTATCATTTTAAATTAATATACAATAAGAAAATTAATGAGAAATCGTCAGTTTTTTTATGCGCATCCAATCGGCCATGATCAAAACATTATAAATCAGGAAATGAAAATCAACATCAACATTTTCATCACTTTTAAAAGAATTCCAAAAATATACCGCAAACGTATTTTACTTGGCAGACACGAAATCCATTTGTCATACCTAATAAATCCGTCACAATTTGCATTACATTTTTTTCTATTACAAAGTGTTTCGGAGACGCATCGATATTATTTTCTTAATCATTAAAAGACTGCTTTGAAATAATATTTCTTATATAAATAAGCCATCTTCTTTATTTAATCATTTTTTTTTTATTTTTACAAGACCAATCAATCTTAAAAATCGTGAATAATAGTTTTTCAATTAAAAATAAAAATTAACTCTAAGAAATCTTTTAATGTCTTGCGAACTGTGACAGTATCAATAAAATAGTTTCACAAGCGTTAATTTTTTTTTTTTAATGGGGTATATCTAAATAACATTTCTCGATAAAGCAATTCATGTGCAATAACATATTGAACAAAAAAAAACTATTAGAATTCAGAATTGTGTCATGTTTTACCGCCTTAAGCCATTTTCTATAAAAAAAAATAGCGTACCTTTTTGTTTTACGATCAGTATAAGTGCAGTCGGCTACCACTTAGTGGGAAGTTATTGTTTGAACAAATAAACTGTGATGTTGGGGAAAACACCTTAACATAAATTTTAGTCCAAAATCAATACATTAATCACACGAAAATTAAAATGTTTTCAGCAACATAAATAATAATTAAAAAATTATAAAGATTTGTCTGTTTTTGTTTTTATTTTTTTTAAATCAAGATACAAAAAAACGAAATTTTCCAAAGAACAAGTCGTTTCGATAAATACATATATACATAATTATGCCTCAAGTGCCGCAATTATTATTATGTTCATAATCGATCTGCGACGATCGTTTTAGTTTTTAAAAACTGCAAAATTTATTTTTCATTTTCTGTTTGTTGGTCTCGTTTTAAGTTTTGGGTTGTTGGTGTGGTTAAAAATTGTTAAATTTTTATTATTTTTTTTTTTTTTGTATTATATTGTATAAGACGCCGTCTTTAGTTTTAGGCTAATCAATATTATTAAAGTAGATAGAATCAAGTATAGAGAAAATGAAAATAATGAAGTGTTAATTTTAATGCTTTCGGAATTATAGTGGCATGAAAATTGTTTTAAGATAACTATAAGTCAATAATTTAGGGGCATATATTTCAAATTACTGTGGGCAAGAACTTTATATAAAATGGATTGTAAAAGAAATGGAAACACTTCATTCCCAAACCAAATTTTAATTTCGATAAAATTTAAATATTTCATAATTTATAAAATTTACTTAATAATAAAATTATGAATTTTATAAATTTAAATAAAGCAAGTTATTCCAAGTAATATAATTCTTAAATAATTTGGAAGTGATTTTTTAAATGTACTAATATTAACCAAATGTTTATACTAATCAATATGATGTACTTCGGTACAGACCTGCTTCAATAGAATGACTCTTAAATTGAGCAACTGTTCGAATAAATGTTTTTTTTTGTCACAACAATTATGCCTTAAAGCATAAAATGGATAAGTTATTTTTGTAATTTTGTCTGTCACATGATGAAAATACTTGATTATGATTGATAAACCTATTTTGGTTCGGATGCGACGTAATGTTGATCGCGATTATATATCGTTCAAAATTGGAGTTCCTGATAATAAATTCAACCTGCTGTTTGAGTCATCGTCGTGGCCTGCTGCTGTATTAATCAAAGAATTTATTAATTATCGTCGGCAATCATCGAATCATTTTTTTTGTACCTCGTTCGGCCCTAACGGTATAAGGTCTACATTTAATTCAAATTCAAACACTTTTTTTACCTATTATCAAAATGTTGGTGGTATGCGCAAAAAATCAACACATTTTTCATTATTTCTATCATCATCTTGTTACCCGATATATTTTTTATCTGAAACATGGTTAAAATCAGGAGTTTTAAGCTCTGAATTTTTTGATGATAATTATGTAACGTATATACGTGACCGATCCAGCCAAACTAGTGATAAATCTGATGGTGGTGGAGTTCTTGTAGCTGTACTTAATACAATTATAAGTTGTGATGTTGTATGTCCCAATAATACTGTGGAATATGTTGCTGTGAAATTATCTTGGAATGGAAAATCATTATATTTATATGCTGCATACGTCGCACCTCTAAGCTCCGCTGAGGTTTATAGCTTACATTGTGCAAATGCTTATTATTTTGTATCTGAGTGTAGCATACATGATATCATATGTATATTGGGTGATTTCAATCTTCCGGGTTTATGTTGGTACACTGAAGATGAAGATGCTACTTCTGTTTTTCCATCCAATGATACGAGTGATGTGGAACAAATTTTTATTGATACCATGTTATCTTGTAATTTACATCAAATTTGCAAAGTCGCTTACCTGAATGGTAGATTTCTGGATCTAGTTTTACTAATTGATCCTAATTTTGGATAGATTGCACCACAGTGGATAGGAAATCAACTTTGACTGCCAAGAGCTGTTTTGTAAATTCATCAACAATACACAACCAACGGTAAATTATAATTTTAAGAAGGCTGATATTGCTGGACTGCAGATGTTTTTTGATAAGGTGGACTGGGATGAAATTTTTAATTCTTTTTCGAGTGACGTTAATGCATTAGTTGACTCATTTTATGTGGTTTTGCATGAGGCTTTTGACAAACATGTACCTAAATGCTATAAGCGTAGGAATAACCATCCTCCATGGTTTGACAACAATTTGGTCAATTTGAGAAACAAAAAGAATAATTAGGCACATGCAATTGCCAAAGTTTTTGGTGATATCGCGGATTGTCTTAATTCTTTCCAACAATTCGCCGGGCATTTAATAAGGAACAACGCCGAGCCTATGGAAACTATATTTCGCGATTGGAAAATAATTTAATTTCAAACCCTAAACTATTTTGGCCTTTTGTTGATGTCAAAAGAAAATATACCGGTTATCCCCAAACGAGGTCGTTAAATGATGTTACTGCCTGAAATGCTGAGGGCATATGTAATTTATTAGCTGAATTTTTGCAATCATTTCCTTAGGACATCGTACTACGCATCATCAAAATTTAATTGGAATACCTCATATTTCTGAAAAAGATGTTAGCCTTAGTATACCTAAAATGAAATCGGGATGTAGCTTTGATAATTTACTCGCAATAGTTCTTAAGGACTTTAAAAGATCGCTATCATTATCTCTATCTCTGATATTTAATGCGTCGCTGGAGAGTGGTGTATTTCCGTTGATATGGAAGATGGCAATTATAATTCTCATTTTTAAATCAGGAAACGGTGTAACATCAAAAATGATCGTGATATATCAATGTTATCATCGATTCCTAAATTATTTTAGCCTATTATTTCTGATTATTGTATTTCAATGTTAAATCTTCATTAACACGTCAAAAACATGGATTGATCAGGCATCGTTCTACAACTACAAATCTATTAAGTTTAACATCAAAAGCGTTCAGCGCCTCGATTCCAAATGTCAGCTAGATGTGGTTTTCACTGATTTTGAGAAGGCATTTGACTCATCTCAGCTTGAGCTACTTCTGGCCAAACTTGATAAGTTTGGAGTGAGCGTAGTATTTTTGGATTGGATTGGATCTTACCTGCGTGATCGGAAGCAGGTAGTTAAAATTAACTGGTTTACATCTAAGATGATTGAAGTTCACTCTGGAGTCCCTCAGAGATCTCACCTCGGTCCTGTGTTGTTTAATATATTCATTGATGAAATTGCTTCTCTGTTCTAGTACTGTGACTGTGAATTATATGCAGATGACTTAAAAATATCAAAAGCTGTACGTAGCGAGCAACAATGTATTGAAATGCATAGTGATCTAGATTTACTGTATAAATGGTCAATTGAGAAAAGATTAAATTTAAATTTTGAAAAATGAAAGATTATGAACTTCTCCAAGAAAAAATCAGTTATTCATTATCAATATCTTATTGGTAATCACCTGCTTGAAAGGGTTGTAATATTCAAAGATTTGTGTGTTGTCTTGGATCATCAATTGAATTTCCATGACCAAATTGATTTTATCGGCGGCTAAGTCTAGTTCTCTACTTGGCTTCATTCGTCGTATCTCAAAGGATTTTCATAATCCACAATCAAATAAAACTTTGTATTGTTCTATTGTTCGTTCTAATTTGGAATATGCATCGATTTGGGATCCTGCCTACAATATTCATGTTGATAGAATTGAACGGATTCAGAAGAAATTTACTATTTACTCCCTTCATAAACTGAATTGGCCATTTGATCCGAACCTTCCAATGTGGCTGAATAAAAAGAATTTGCCATCCTATGTAGATGTGCTGCTTCAACATTCATCGCTGGTTTTCTGAATTGTTCTATTGACTTCCCTGAACTACTTGCAAAGATTGAAATTCATTTTACATGCAAACCTGCTCGCGTCAGGAATTTTATATATTTGCCGACATTTACATCTAATTACGCATAAAACGCTCCGATCCCGGCTATTTGTCGTCAATTAAATGAAAATTTTGATGAGTTTGATTTCAATATTTCCAAAGGTACTTTTAAAAAGCTTGTCAAAGCTAAATTGTAAAATTGTAAATTATAATTTTAATCAAAAAAGGATTTTCGTCCCGTTGAGTACATAAATAACTAAATCCTTTAACTTTTGGTGGGAGAGTTCCACCTAATTTTTTGTGTTAATTGTCTCACGAACTCCCTCGTGTATTGTCGGTAATTTGCATTTGATTCGGACATAGTTGCATTTATCTTTATCACCAAACGAAATCAAATGACAGTCAATAATAATTTTTAAAAAAATTTACACCTGAACTATATAAACAATTTGACTATTTTGATTGTGATCTCGAGCTTGCTCTAAGTATTTTTCTAGACAACCGGAAGAAGCTAAGTTGTTCTCTTTACCACGGAGCTGTTGTCTCTGACATCGACCTCTGCACATGCCAAATTGCGTTTTTCCTTCTAGAAATCTGGAAATTTTATCTGGAATTTTTTTTTCTGGTCTTGTGGTTGAAGGAAACTCTTGTAACCAAGTGTTGTAAAAATCGCGATTAGGACCATTTATCATGCGTATGATTTTTCTCTAGAACGTCATCAGCCATCTCTAATATTAAATAGTCATGATCTAATTCTCAAACAAATACTCATGACAACAGGTCTGACAACACCTATTGTACAACTTCAGTTTATCGGCATTTGCTCTCTGAAGTTATTTTAGTGGATGGCAACCAAAATATTACTAAACGTGTCTAACCAGTAAACCAGTAAACGTGTCTAACAGTAAAAATTGCTTTTTAAAATCAAATCTCCAAAAAACATTATGTTTTAGTTGGAAATAAGCAAACAAAGTATCAGCAATCTTATTTTTTCAAAGAGCGATCAATGCATTAGCGAATGTTAATAATTTTTTCGAAATACTGCACCTGTCAAAATTTTGTAATTGAGATCAATGGAAACTTTTTGGGCAAACCTGAGGAGAATGGTTATACCCGCAATGTGTTATACCCGGTAAAAAAGTTTAAAAAATAATTAAAAAATTTCAATACAACAGGCACTCGGAAGACGATGTGTAAAGTGCCCGAACAAGTTAAAAGCAAATAGATATGGGTCGATTTTTTTACGGTCGAACGAACTTCCACAAACATTTTTAATTCACTCAAGCGAATCCTCTCAAATTTTGCACGATTAGTTTTTAGAATCCGATAATACTTTTTAGAATATAGGTGGGTTATTGTTAAACAAATTGTTATCCCTTCTCTCATGCTCACCTTCAAGGAAAAATGTACAACAAGCAAACTTTTGATTTGGGAGACAACGCGAAGGTGTTAAACAAATATTTGGTATTTTTCAATATTTGTAATATCGAATATTTGTAGGTATTGGTCATAAAACGGTTAATTTAATTGATTTATAATATTTAATCTTTTTAAAATCTAATTTATATTAATTTTAAAGTTTTGTGTCAAATAAAGTGTATATAAATTTGATTTTCGGTGATTATATGATTTATTTGTAAAGCGGTTAATTCAATTGATTTGTAACGTTTAATCATTTTTTTAAATCTAATTTATGTATATTAATTTTTGGTCGGTCAAGACGTTTTATTGGTCATCACATGTTTAACTCAATCTTAGTTATACTAGAATAAGTACATTGTAACTGTTATTATTATTATTATAAAACTAGTCTGGTAAATAAAATATCGAATTCTTCTGTTAAACATTTCAAAATTATTTCACTAAAAACCTGATGGCTATTTATATAGTTTGCTTAATATAATACGTTTAGAATGGTATAGCCTATCTTGATAAATAATTTAAAAGTATCTTATGGTATACTTGGTTAGGCGCTATGTAAACTTCTTCAAAATCTCGAAGGTATCATTATAACATTAAAAAGCACGATGTAATAAGTCTCAAGTTTTTCTAATTTTGTTGAGACTTTTTGAATAATACGACGCCCCAACGGATATTAGGAAGATGGAGTTGTAAGCCGCTAGGGATTTTGAGGTAAGCTGTTTTTGGGCTTAAAGTTAGTCTTAGCCTTACCAAAAGTGATACTTTGACGAGTATCTGTTTTTATCACAGAAAGAATTTGACGTGAAGTGACATTAGGTTTTATGGTGACCCCATATCGATATAGATGTCACTCGTTCAATAGGCCAGTAAAGATACAATTATGACATTCCCACCAGCTAAACACAATTAATTTAAGCCATGGTAACGTTTCATATACTTGTTGACATAAGTTGAATCCAACATGTACGAGTAAAAATTCTTTTAGTTTAACCTCGCTCAAAGGTTTGTTTTTTTTTTTTTTTGACTTATAGTAAGTTAATGTTAATACTTTCTGCACATAACGTTGAAGGTAAAGTTTTAGTCATGCAACGCGATTTGCTACGAAATCGGTTTCTTAATACTAAATTGTGAAACAGTGATTTTAGCATATTCTTCATCGCTTTAAAATTTACATGACCATCCAAAGTTCTATGTCCCACAATTTTGCTTGTTGCCATAACCTTTAGTTTATGAACTGAATGCTATTTTTTGAGAATAATTATTGTAGATTTCGATAACGTTGGTGGATTTGACACTGTCTGGAGAGAACTTTTAATCTTACTGTTTTTTGGACCGAATTTGATTGGTTTTGATGCTTTCTAAGTGAAATTTTTTTAAACTGCCCTTCACTTTCAAAGAGAAAAAGTAGAATCTATGTGATTTACGAACAGATATTTGTCAGCTAAATTTTGGTCAGAATAAATGATTTTTTTTTCGATATATCATTGCATTTGCTCTTTTTATATGCTGCTCGAAATCAGGAAAATCCGCAATATGGCATATACTGTATATAAAGAATTCAATTCAAAGTTTTACATTTACTTACGATTTGCTCCATTCTCTGAATTTTTTTTTTTTGCCAAATTTTTTACCGTAATTTTTATAGGGTTCCTAATAATTAATTTTATGGATTTTGATAATTTTCAATTTGTTGCATAAATTTCATACTATAGAAACTTTCTAAATTTAGAAGCTTTTATTTTGTAGAATAAATTTCACAATTTTATAGGTCATTTTATAATTTTATTTAATTAGTCAGTTAAATCATTAAATTTTGATCAGTATCAACACTTTATTAATAATTTGGGTTTTCCACTACTACTTAGTCATAGAAGGCATCATTATTATATGCCTTAGTAGACTTTGCTCTTGTTTCTCGGCTAAAGGTTAATAATATTGTATTATTAACCACTAACATACGCGTATAAATTAGGGTAATAATATAAAGACAAATATATTTTTACCAAAGATTTTATTAAATCTTTATTAAATATTTGTTGTTAGTATTACATAATCATAGATGGCACTAAAAACTCAGTTTGCCGTTTTATTTATGAAAATGGTTGTTTATAGTTACATGTTAAATTTATATATTTATGTTGATATTGGAACATGCATCTTATTGCTATTACCGATCATTTCTTGCTCTTCAATTTGAATATTTGTATTAGCTTTTTGAGATTTTGACGCACTTTGAACCATGTGAGCTATATTTTTTTATTGATGTAGAATCTCTTATATATCCTTTAGCAACATTAGAAGATTTCCATCCAGAAATTACCAGAAGTTCTTCGAAATCTGTGATCTGTATAAGAACGGGTATTTTTTAAAATTAGATACCTTGCTATTTTTTGTGGCGTTTGCAATATAGTATTACGGCCTATATTTTATCTAATAGGTTTACCATTTTTTATACAAATGAAAACTTTTGGAATGTCCGGAAGCGGTCTCAATTTTAAATATCTACCAAATATCCATCCAAAGTGTTTCAATAATAATAAACTTTATTGATGTACAATTTTTAGTATTATGAATCTTAATAAGAATCATTCCTTCATTGATTGTTATGTCGACCACAAGCGTATTGCAAACTTCCGCACTTCTGCAAGCAACTGCAACACCAATTTCAAAAGCTGCCTGCAATGATATTGGTTTGATTATTATAGACGTTTTTGTTTTACATCGGTCTCTAATTAAGTAGTATATAGAACATACATACCTTTGTTGCAATGTACCCTTCATCGAACGCTTCAGTAAAAATTATAACAATATCCTCATAAGTGTGGATTTTGTTGGGCGATAGTGAACATTTTTACGTTTTAAAAATGCGGCTAGTTTGTAAAATTTCGAAAAATCCGTATATTCGTTTAAAGATATTTTAATTTTATAGCATTGAAAAATGAGTCTATAAAGAGGAGCCAGCAGTTATTAACTGAATACTCTTGAAAATATGCCAAACCAAAAGTATATTTACGGAAATTTTATTAATACTTTTATTATTTCACCAAATTTTAAATTTGTCACATGATTTTATGTAAATATCTCTCGATTTTTGGGGTAGCATCTGGTCTGTTATATTTTCAACTATATCACATATTTTAGTTGGCGTACCGATTAAATAATCAATCCCAGTTTTTTTTAATTACATGCCGATTTGACTACAAAATTAACAATTCTAATAACAAAACAAAATGGAGTGTTATTGTAAATTTACGCTTACTACAATTCAGTTAAAATTTGGGCTACTTCGATATCGTTAATATTATTAAAGAGGAAGTGTTTCACTTATCAAATTAATTTTCTTATCAACAAAAAACTTTAATGGTTTGTGTGCTGTACTTCTAGTAGTGGAAAAAATAATATATGAATCACGCTTGAGAAGTGCTATTATAGCCCTCGCTTACTATAACGAGCTCGTGCTATAATAGCATACTTCTCAACCTTGGTATATAACATACTATTATTTCTCACTAAATCTAAATTAACATTTTTCTTTAATTAAAATCAATGAATCATAACGTCTGAATAATCAATTAATAATTATTTAAAATTATTAACTGGTCCCATATAAATCAATACTTTAGTTTAAAAAAATACCTGCGACACTATCTAATTTCGCAATATAAAATTAAATAAATGACACTTAATATTTCATAAGCTTTAAAGATACTATCACGTTCAAGACCACTGAATCATCCACCACCTTCTGAAAAAAAAAATCATTAATGCATTATAATTTTTAAATATTAATTCGTTATACCTATAACCAAAAATCAATTTATTCAATCATAATTTTTTAAATAAAGAAAACAATTTTATGTTGTAGGACAATATAAATTTTCTAAGAACTAGAAGACAATCACAACATATATATACACTAAAAATTTATATGACGTCTTATTGAAAATAAACAATAACATTTTTTTTGAATATCATTACGTTTGGTATACTCATAAATTGTTATGTCGAATAATAATGATGAAAGTCTTTAAATAGTACGTAATGACAACCAAACTTTCTAAGAAACACTTAAATTCATAAGACTATAAAGTCTTGATGCGTAAATGTTTATTAAACGACAAAAAGTACTGCAATATAATTGAATTTATTGGTTCTCTCCCATTTTTTATGTAAATACATTGTTAACAACGATTACCACCCATTGAAACCGTCATGTTATAAACATGTTATATTATATATATATATATATATATATATATATATATATATATATATATATATATATATATATATATATATATATATATATATATATTATTTTTTATTTTAATTCATTGTCAGAAATCAGTAATTTTCTTGAACACTATATTCTCACAATCCAGAAAATACTATATAGATAAACATAAAGCCATATTCAAAATTATAAACCATACGAAAGCACAGTATACATGGATATTTTATATAAACACAATGTCACGCGAAATGGTTTTTAAAAACGTGAACTTATAAAGTTTCATCATTAAGGTAATGACTCTTCAATTTGTACACAATTATTGCACTCTAAATATTAACAGATCAATGCGGCGGTTGGCTGATTTGTGCTCCTGTGTATAACGACAAAATGCCACCCTATATATAATGTAGACATTTCCAATATAAACACATAGTGACTTAAACAGTGAATTAGAAGCTATAGCTTCTATACTTTATTAAAACTGGATCCCATTTGAAACTGCATTTTTCAAAACTGCATATTTCAAAAGTGTATAAGGTATAAAACTGAATATGGTCCAAAACGGCATTTTCGAAATTGCATATTTAAAAATAATTTTTTAGTAATTTTTAATATAAATTATTTCGCCGCCATCAGAAAAAATTGAATTTTAATTGTTTATGAGAGCGAAATTAATTCATTTTTAATTATAATTAATATATTGTTTCGTGAGAATACCATTCTGTCTCTGTATTTGTATACTTTTATCACAATATAAATATTATTTTTTTAATTTTAATAAAACGAAATAAGGAACCTTGTTTTAATAAAAACAAATAATCCAATACTTCTTGTTTTAAATATAAAAATAAAAATTATTTCAGAAAAGAAGTAAAACTTTCTTTAATGTGATAAAAAATTTTATATTAATTATTTATCCAAATTCTTTCTAAAAAGAAAAAAATTTTATAAAAAATTTATAATAGAAATTATTCTTTTTTTTGTTTTGTAACATATCTCGTTTTGTACCTTATCTCGTTTTAAAATATCCAGTTTTGAAATATCCAGTTTTGTACCATATCTCGTTTTGTTCCTTATCTCGTATTGAAATATCCAATTTTGAAATATCCAGTTTTGTACCATATCTCGTTTTGTTCCTTGTCTCGTATTGAAATATCCAATTTTGAAATATCCAGTTTTGTACCTTATCTCGGTTTGTTAAATCCTATTTTGAAATATCCAGTTTTAAAATGTCCAGTTTTAAAATGTCCAGTTCTGAGCGGTTCCCAACACGTACGACTATTGATTGATTTTAATTGTAAAAGGTTCTTTTACCTATTGCTCTAAAAAATCCAACATTCAGACGCGTTTCGTGAATATCCGAACAATGTAGTTCTCATAACTCCTGTAGTCCTCAAATATGATACTATGATATTATAAGACATTCTTTTAGAGAAAGACCTCTTTAACCACAAGAACTGTATATGTACTCATTAAAAGTAAAAATAAAAATCATAATCGGGTAAGAATTCGCCTAGTTGATGAAATTCGATATGTAGGATAAAAATGGGATTTAAAAATGATTTTTTGGGAAAGTTCTGGAATATGGCCAGTTAGGAACGAACTCAGCGAGTTCTTAACCGATTATGATGAAATTCGATATGAAGGATGAAAATGAGATTTAAAATGATTTTTTGGGAAAGTTCTGGAATATGGCCAGTAAGGAAGTAACTCGGCGAGTTCTTAACCGATTATGATGAAATTCGATATGTAGGATAAAAATGGGATTTAAAAATGATTTTTTGGGTAAGTTCTGGAATATGGCCAGTAAGGAAGAAAGTCGGCAAGTTCTTAACCGATTATGATGAAATTCGATATGTAGGATGAAAATGTTGATTAAAATTAATTAATTTTTCACACATAGATTCTCTAAAGTAAAGAAAAGTTATATTAAGTAGAAGAATAAAAAATAGATGAAGATCCATTTTACTGACAGTAAACTCGATCAAGTCAATGATTATTTTAATAAGATGAGAAAAGCAGCAATTAAAAAAAACATTAAGTAAAGGAAAATTTTGTCTCTCGGTTTAAAATTATTCAAGTATGAAACCTTACTGGTCATATTCCAGAGGTTTTCCCAAAAAAAGTTTTAAAATCAAATTTATTTATGCAATTAAAGAAAAAAAACATTTTAACGAAAAATCATTTTAAAATCCCATTCCCATCCTACATATAGAATTTCATCATAACCAGTTAAGAACTCACCGAGTTCCTTCCTAATTGGCCATATTCCAGAACTTATCCAAAAAATCATTTTAAAATCCCATTCCCATCCTACATATAAAATTTTATCATAATCGGTTAAGAACTCGACGAGTTCCTCCCTAATTGGCCATATTCCAGAACTTTCTCAAAAAATCATTTTAAAATCACATTCCCACCCTACATATAGAATTTCATCATAATCAGTTAAGAATTCACCCTACATATAGAATTTCATCACAATCAGTTAAGAATTCATCGAGTTCCTTCCTAATTGGCCATATTCCAGAACTTTCCCAAAAAAATCATTTTAAAATCCCATTCCCATCCTACATATCGAATTTCATTATAATCGGTTAAAAACTCGCCGAGTTCCTTTCTAACTTGCCATATTCCAGAACTTCCCGAAAATTCATTTTAAAATCTCATTTTCATCCTACATATCGAATTTCATCATAATCGGTTTAAAACTCGCCGAGTTCCTCCCTAATTGGCCATGTTCCAGAACTTTCTTAAAAATCATTTTAAGTTTAAATCACATGTCGAAATATCCTGTTTTGAAATATCCAGTTATGTACCATATCTCGTTTTGTACCTTATCTCGTTTTGAATTATCCAATTTTAAAATATCCAGTTTTGTACCATATCTCGTTTTGTACCTTATCTCGTTTTAAAATATCCAGTTTTGAATTATCCTGGTTCGTCAAATCCAGTTGTAAAATATCCAGTTTCGACTGGTACCCAAAAAAGATATAGAAGTCATAATGGTCTCCATTGACTGTTACGTTCTGCCTGATTTTCATTTTTAAAGAAATATGCCCGTTTTATATATCGGGTGATTTTTTTAAGCTAAAACTTTCAAATATTTCGGAAAATAAGCCTTCTACGAATAAAATGTATATGACCAAAATTTAATCATTCCGCAAGAGATTAATATTAGGGCTAAGATTAGTACCCCCTCCCTTTCTTGTAGGTAGGGTAATTTTGAAATTAAAATAGGAATCCCTATTTTTTATTGCAGATTCGAATTTTCTGGCTTAATATAAGAACGTAAGGAAGTTAACTTTGGCGGAAATCGGCTAACCAAAAGTGACAGATTTTTTTTTTTGTTTATTTTTGTAATACATTTTTGCAGTTACCAGTTTTCTCAGGAGCGCTGTACTTATTGAAATATTTACAAAACTCGAAAAACTCCTTATGGAAGCAGCTACTTCTGGTTAGCCGATTCTCGCTAAACTTCTCTACGTAATTATTTTTTGCCGGAATAAATACGAATGTGCTATAAAAAGAAGGGGTTCCTTTTTTCATTTTGGAAGTTATGCCCTGCCTCATCTACAAGAAAGCAAAGGGGGGACTAATTTTAGCACTAATGTATTTCTCCCGCGAAATGATTGAATTTTGATCTTGTTCATTTTGTTCGTAGAGTGCTTATTTTCGATATATTTGAAAACATCTATACGATGATTGGAGCTCATTTTAGTATTCCTCAGGAACTTCATTTAGGACCAGTCAATGAAATGATTTCTAATCTCAAACAATGTAGTTGTAAATTATATGCTGATGATTTGAAAATATCAAACATTTTTGTTACTTATAACAGTGTATTGAAATGCAGAGTAACCTTGATTTATTATAGGATTGGTCTAAAATGAATAAACTATACATACTTAAATTTGGACAAGTGCAAGATGATAACTTTCCTTAGAAAAACAATAATTATTAATTATCTAGATTATATTGGTGATCAAACGACAACCTTAATAGAAACTTAAAATGGAACTTGTCGCAGACAACATCAATTGTCATGCAAGAAAACACTTTTAAAGCTTGAATGAGCATACAAATCAGGATATACGTTGTATGATGACCAACACCACACTAACAAAGAAATAAGAATCAAACTATGAAACTTAACGTGATCTAGAAAACGGATCGTCAGCAGTGCAAGAAACCTACTGAGAAATCATTGTTAAGTTCTGGGGGTCGCTTTTGGCCATCAATATCTTAATATTTCGATTACAAACAGAAAGTTTTCAGAAGTTTCCCTTTTTCCTTCTAAATATTATTTTTTCGAAACAAATTTACACAAGTTGCAAGCTTTGTTCTTGCGTCAGTCTATTCATATAATGGAATGCTAAACTAAACTAAGCACAAATCAGCTACCAATTGAATGTCACTGGAACAAGTGTTGCTATAATTCAAAAAGTAAAAATCTTTAAAAAAAAGTATATATATATATATATATATATATATATATATATATATATATATATATATATATATATATATATATATATATACATATATATATATATATATATATATATATATATATATATATATATATATATATATATATATATATATATATATATATATATTTGTTTATATGCGTGTGTTTGGTTGTCTGCAAATTAATTGAAAATTTGTCTTTACCTAACAGCCTGTGATGTTAAAAAAAATTAAATAAAGAAACTTTATTTCCCAACGGAAGATGTAAATCTAAAAATATCTTATTAACTTTTCCGGATTTTTGTAACACACAAAACCTGTCTTGTGCAATTTTATTATTTAACTAACCAAAAATTAAGAGTAGTAAGAGACGTTTAATTCGAAAAGTGTGTTGACTTTTAGATAACCCTCGATTATATAAAAAATAAAGAACGAACGAAAAACTTCAGCTGTAACTTGTTAAATATCTTTCAAAGATGTCTACATACAAGAAATGGAATATGCTAACCAGCCTAAATATTTAATTAAGAAAATAAATGCAAAATAGTTTGCTCGTATCAATTTTTTAGGCCTTACCCGAAACAAACAAAAAAAGGGTTATAAAAAGTTATAGAAAAATAAATTAGGGTTACCTATTAACAAAAAATAAATAAAAAATGGAAAAACAAAATGAAATTTTCAGATTACATAAAAATGTTGACCTTCATCGAGATCAACGAACTTTGCTTTGTACGCATAATAATATTTTAGAAAATCGTGAAGAACTCACCCACATTTAGAAAATTATTCTAATCTGGAAAATTTATCGCAAATTTTTTTGTGTGTATACTATAGAGAAAATCAATTTTCGTTCTTATATACCGCTTGTTGAAATTTTTATGGGAATTAATTTATGGGGTTTTCATGATTTTTGCCGTCATTAGGAATTTTTAAGTACGCAGTTGAATTACAATTAAGTGTACAATATTCTTAAATTTTATTCAAGAGCTTAGAATTTTTTTTTTGGATAGGAAATTTAAAATTGAAACTGATTTTTGAGAGAGGAGCGTTTGAAAATATCTCGCCTTTGACTTATATATCCCAATGTGTTTAGGGAAATCGTTGTTTCTGAAATACATTGTATTTTAATTGTTACTGTTTTACAACAGCTTTGTACTTGACCGGTTTTTTTTTTTTACTTGATTTTTGTTTTTGTGTAGAAAATTTTTGGTTATCTATTCTTTTAAAAGATGTGCTGTATCTTGACTGATTTTGATGTTCTGTTGAGTAATTTTGCTTTCAGTGTAGTGTGGGCCGAAAACTAAAGAATTTTCCTTTGTGGTTCTTAAAATGTGGTTTCGTATTAATTTTATTATAATTATATCGATTCGGTTCGTTTCGAAATTTTCGTATTGGTTTTGATTAGAAATATACTATAAATAACCAGTTTTGGCTTTACGGAACCTACCATTACAATATTGAATGCAGCATCTGTCAAATTTCCGAATTTTGACCATCACCTATGAGGTAGTTAGTAAAGCATAGCTAGAAGTACATATTCGGCCCATATAAAATTTTTTGATTTTCAATGTCATGGTACACTACGAGGTCCCCATTAGAAGTTGATGAAACCTGGCCAAGATGTTTTATGAACTATCACCAATCTAGCAATATTAGTGATTATGGTGCTAAACACCTACGAGGTAGTTAGTAAAGCCTGGGAATGTATCTTAGGCCAATACATTGAACTAGTTTAAAATTCATATTTACTTAAATGTTTAGTATGGAGACAAGTTTATTAATAACAATACATCGAAGCAAATGTTCTTACATTTGTATTTTTAAAATTTTTGATTTAATTTAAAATTGAATTTCGCCTAAATGTTGATCTTTTTTACTAATTCTTACTAATACTAGTGCATATATAATGTTGTTTTTGTAGTTTTAATAAAAGTTAGGAAAAACTTCACACGCATATTCGCAAGTTGATATGGTCTTCTGAATAATATCTGAATAATTTCACTTTGTTGATTTGGATTTGCTAATTTTTTAAATAATTTGCCGTAAAATTGACCCCATATGGTAAATTTTTTTGTATTTCCTGAATTTTTGAATCTGAACTGTAGATAACTATAATGTCATCAGCACAAGCGATGGTTTGAATTTTTTCTGAATTTAGACTTTTGTGTGTCAGTAAATCACTGGTGTAAATGTTAAATAGAATTGGTGCGGTAGTTGTGCTTTGTTGTAATCCATTGTGAGTTTTGAAATTATTTTTGAAGGTTTCTGTCCCGGATGCTGTGACGAAATTTCTGTCGAGCTAATTCGAATGCTTATTCGAACAACACCGCTTCTGTGCGGTTATTTTTATTGAGATTTCGACAAATGTCCGATGTTAATTTTGTTACTGCATTAACCGTAGAGTGGCCATATCTAAAACCGAATTGATTGTCTGGCATGATGTTATTTCTTAATGTGGTCTTCGATTTTATTATAGATTATTATTTTGAAAATTTTGCTTAAGTTTGATACCAGACTGAGTGGTCGGTAATTTTGCGTTTTTTTCTGATTTTTTTTTAGGATTGGAAAAATCCTGGCAATTTTCCAACACGTCGGGAAAGATCTATTGTTTAAAAGGTTGTTAAAGATTGTGCATCTTCAATAAATTTTTTTCGTAGATATTTTAGCACGATACATAGGTGTTGGTGTATTAATATATTCTTTAGTAATTTTTGTTATGGATACTTACTGTCATAAATTATGCTAACATGTTAAGTGTTTGGTATTGAAGCATTATAGAGCGTAAAGTATTTTTGACTTAGTGTAGTTGACTAAATTCTTTAACAAACATAGTGTTTAAAGCTTGTTATTTAAGCTTTCATGCCAGATTACGTCGAAAGACAGCATAACTTCTAGGAAGATGATAAATCAGTTCACTTTCTTCACTTGTAACTATTTTATGATATTGGTAAATCTATATGAACCAATTGGATAAGTACGTACTCGTATCGCGAGAGCCAAATTTATGATAAAACTAACTATCACCATCAACTATATGCGAGCGACCTCAAATACCGTTTATTGGCCAAAACTGATCAAGTGCAATTGACAGTAAAACCTAAGCTCCTACATGCAGATGCCTGCTACGTAGAGTTGTAGTTATGTTATAAATTGCCTAAGGAGGAGCAGCATAATATTTTTCACTGAATAAGTCAGTGATGAAAATTGAAGTTAACCTTCAATGCGAGTGATGTCGTCCTAATCTAGAAAGAGCGATAGAAATTTCAGGTTTACGCCAGCCTCATAATCCCTTGCGACAAGGTATCTTTTCACATCCTGCCTCTGAAATGTCATGTTGCACCACGTTTGAGTTTTAGCACCATTTCTGAAAGTCATGGCGCCTGACTAAAGAATTGCTGCTATCTCGGATCTCATTTGCGCTGATTACGTAGGTGTAAAAACTAAAACAAAGAATCAAAAATAAATCAGTTTGCACTACAGGCCCTAATGGTTATAGTAACGCGTAGAGAAATCTGCCATTTGTTGGGTTTTCCGACCCATGAAAAACCATGCGAAATTAGATGGTAGAACTTTCGGGCTTTAACATGAAGTGATGCGGCAAATAATAGTTGGCTAAAATAATTTTGGTTTCAGAAACTTGCTTCTTATAGTTAAAAGCTA
Source organism: Tipula confusa (assembly GCA_963556175.1). NCBI lineage: Eukaryota > Metazoa > Arthropoda > Insecta > Diptera > Tipulidae > Tipula > Tipula confusa. The sequence goes on from OY744476.1 coordinate 147,584,578, forward strand.
GATCTTCATTCATAAATTGACGATACATTTTACGTAAGTCTGGATTAGGCGTTTTACGTGATTGAAAAAGCAGTTTCCGCCATTGTCTTATGTGTGTGTGGCTGCGAGTTTTGTACGGTCCATTATTCTTCTGGTATTTCATCTACCTTCCAAATCATTTCACCTGAGTCGATAATGCCATAAGTACCTAATTGTCAAATGAGCTTCGAGATCAGAAATCACAAGAAAGGCATTTTTCGTGTTAAAGCTGGTGCTTTAAATGAAGCATAATATGGTACATGCGGGTTGGTAAAAAATGACATGTGCTGCTGGAACGACACTTGCTGGCCATTTGTGATCTTTCTAGGTAATTAAAAAATAATTTCTATAATGCCTCTCACCTGTTGGGAACTTTTAGCGCCTAGAATGGTTTCTACTTGAAAATAGAGTGACTATTGTCGTTGCAAAATGTGCAGATAAGTAATGACATTTTTTTGACACCGAATGAAACGAGTGAGTTTGTCTGATCCCTTGCAGTGTTGATTGTGATGGTTCGTGTTTTGATGACCATGACGTTTTCATTTCGATATTGAATTAATATCAAATTTCGAGACGATTTGTCATACTAAAAAGTCATCGTGATGCTCCAATAGGCGTGTCAAGATAGGCTAAATACCAGATTTGCGAATTAAAATAAATAACAAGCTCCATTAACCGCTCTATTAATTATTTATGACTTGTCCAAAGGCTTAAATGTGAAAGAGTCTTCATAAATGTTCTTTCAGTGATTTTTCGAGTTTTCAAATTGATCGAACAGCATACTTGTCGCGTCACTGAATAATTTTCACCAACAAAAATATTCGGCCAAATTTGAACATTTGGTTTATCAAAAGACCTAGTCACAACATCTATAACATTTCATCCTCTTATTTCTGTTACGATTAGTGGTTAAATAGTAGCACATAAAATCTATAGGCAATTTCACAGTAAAACGGACCGTATTGTACATCTACATATATCATGATATCCAGTTAAAAGTCATCTCAATGATGATTTTAAATCAATTCGCCACTTGTCACTTTTTCGTTTAAATCGCTTTTCATAGCACAAAAGTTAATTTAGTTTTACTGCAAAAAAAAATTTTGATTCCATGTAATTAGCCATTTCTTGTTCGAAAAAGATCTGAAAAATCAGAAAAGATGCGGGTAGTCAACCGAGCGATCCAACCTTAGTTTAGTCGCCACCTATGATAATCCAGGAATGATGTGGTGGAATTCTAAGGATAACATTCTCTATTAGAAGTCCTTTTCGGGCATGGGAGTTCTCCCAATCGCGGGGGCTCACCATGGATGATATTCAATACTGGATGCAAACCAATATTTATCCTCATTTTATTTGTGACAGACCAATCAGGGAACTTACCCATATTTGTGAAATTATATATAAGTTCTCCGAAATGCTAACAGTTTTGCTATACAACTACATTAAACTAATAAATCTTTTTCAATCTTATAAACTACCGACTAACGTTTATTCAACCGAATAATTAAGGTATACATTAGATATAAAAGTAGTGCAAACCGACCAATAAATTTAACCTCTTATGTATATTAAACCCTCATGGATCTTAATCTAAATACAAATAATTTTCAAATGAGGGATGACTCGATTATAGATCTCCCTCATTAAATCAAATCTGTCAGATTTTATTGTTGTTGTTGAGTGTATGTTTTTCTATGTATTTATGTTTATATGTATTATATGGTTCTTTGAGGTGAAAGTTAAAATTACAAAAGAATATTTTGAGAGACAATTTTTAAAGTATAATGAACATAAAAAATTACAACGCCTCTATATAATATGGTAACAGTATAAACCATGCTGGCACCTTCAGGGCAAATGGGTAAAATTATTTAAATGTGCACTTATCATAATATTGTGATGTGCATGGCAGAAGGATATGCCAATTTAATTGTACGAGTAATGTGATAATTTTTGATGGATTAGATGTTAGCTCAGTCAAAAAATAATTTGATTGATGGGTATTTTGGGTATTACACTGTAAATTTTTATTTTTTTTGTTACAACACGAACCGATGACTATCGTACGCGTGATTTTGATTATCATTTTTGGTTTAAGAATTTCTAATTTTATTATGACTATTCTAATTAATTTATGTAATTCGTTACGCACAGTAAGATTTCTGTACCTGTCTCATTCAACATGATATACATACCTTTACATCATAAAAAATCTTTAAATCTAATAAAAAGTGAAACGAGATCACAAGACTAATATATTGACAAACTTATAATATTTGCAATGTATAATACAAATTTAAATTAGATTCATTCAATCAGAAAGCATTACCATAAAAATCTGTCTACATTTTATGCAGTATATATATTTGATTGATCATCGAACGAAATGTGCGTTTGATTCGTTCGTGTTGTCTTCTTACAGCAGACTCTTTTTATCTATAGAAGATACTCGATATGTTTTTGTTCTAATTGTTTTCAAATTTCAAGTTTAAATTCTAACATCTGTTGTATTTTTTTTGTGCCATTCGTTATTTGGATGAATGTACTTTAAAAAAAGCGAATCAAAAATGTAATATTTTTACGTATGTATGCTAATGAATTTTTAACATACGATAGACGACGCAATGGACCACACAAAATTAGCAAATCAACATGTTCGTCTCTTATATTTTTTATATACATAAATCGTGTGTGGCCTTCGTATTGATTAAATTATGGGCCCAGCGTTCGGTGAGTTAAAAAAATATGTACTTAGATAAAATAAAAATGAGTATCACTTTGGTTTTTTATTTATTTACTATTTATCATGTATTTGTGTCAGGAGGGTCTAGAAATGAGGTAATTTCGTTATCCAATTACAAAATTTGATTTTTATAGGTCATTTCAGGCTCGTACTATATCAATAATCAGGTTCTATTAGATACGATCGCAAACAAGCTCTTAGGGTTTTTCTTGATAAAATGAAGAACGACCGGAGGTAAAGTGGGTTCCCTCTTTGAAGTCTCATTTCAACGATAGGATGATCTATCAAACGGTGAATGCGGCGGTTTTATGTTGCTGGCAAGCGTTTTTGTTTCATCTTGCGTGTGTTCTATCATTAAGTCCCTGTGAAGGTCCTCATTTTTGTGTATCTCGGAGCATTGAGTCTGTATCATTTTGTCGTTTGTTTGCTTAGTTCAACCCCAAAGTGACTTAGTGTAGGACCATGTGTTTGGGATTGTAAGCTCAGAGCTTTTACTTACGAGCCAATATATTTTTATGAATATTATGGTTATAATAAAGTTATTATTTCTCTTATTTACATGGTCTCTCAACTTGATCTCTGCATCGAGAATCAAGCTATAGATAGATGGTAAGCCTTTCTATTTATAAAATAAATGGATTCGCCTCATTAAGCTTGATTATTCAACGGTTTGTTAATTCAAACCACATTGTTCAATTTCTGTAGTTTACTCGCTGCATCGGTGACATTACTTTCAACTGTCATAATTCCAGTGTTATTTGTAAAGGCGGAAATAGTCCCTCCATTTGTATTTAGTTTATCTCTTATTTAAAGTAAATACAGGATTGTTCTGAAGACACACACCTCTGAGGCACATCCTCCAATTTTTTGTTTAGGTGTATTCATCATTATTTTATTACTTGAAAATATATTTTGCATAAATAAAATCTTGGTATGTGATAAAAAAACATCGACAGATTTCGATGCAGCTTATATTCTAGACCCCTGTACCAAACTGAATCCAATGCTTAAGTGAAATCCAAAAAGATATGCTTGAGTAAACTTTTTGCGTTCTGACATACTTTTAATAATATTAAGGTATTTATGCACCTGTTCTATTGTAAAATACTTTTCTCTGAATCTAAATTAATCTGGAGGAAATAGATTTCTGTCCTTAATTATTACTTCAAGTGTACTTAGTATAGTAATTTTTCGAAAAGTTTAGACATCATTAAAAGCAAAGAGCCTGTATGATTTTTTAAGGGTTTCCATTAATGCGGGACGTATTTCATTACCTGGGGATTTTTTAACGTTCAGGTTACCTTTCACTTTGTCTTTTAATTCTTACTAGATAATCTGGTGAACCTATAGTACCAGCTAAAACTGATTTGATTGTAACTCTTCATAAGCGATTATCAATCAACCTATCAACTCCAATTTATTGAGATCGGCAATATTAGCCGCACTATGTACGGCTTAAGTCTCGTTTGGTGATTAAATGAAGCTCGATTCAAATGGATTAAATTATATGGAAAAAAAATAAGGTTAAAGGTTGCAAAACTTTGCGGTAAACAAACAAAGATGATAGCTTGTCAACACGAGATGCACGGAATAAAAATATCTTCTCCTTTATGGTTTCCTTTGATAATCATCGCCTCGACTAAGCTTCACAGCTATTGTCTCGTTCCATTGCATAGTCGAGGTTGATTGATGTTACGCAACATGATGATGACTGAAATTAGTTTCAATTGCGAATGGTGAGGTGGTAAAATCTTGACTGATTTTGTGAAGTTTTTCTAGTCCATTTGGGGGCATCCACAAAATGAAAGCCACAAGTTCCACTGTTCACATCTACCCTTAAAGAGTAGTTTACAGTATTTTGTTATTGATTCAATTGCGGAACATTTGAACGAACAGCTTTGGCTAATGCTTCGGTGTCGTATTGTTGTTCTCTTTGTAATTCTTTCTTGAATACATCGTGCACTGGATGATTAAGCGATATCATGCCTAAAAACGACAACAATTTATTCGAAACAGTTGTTGAAATGACATCGTACCACGAACATTGACCAACAACATTCGAAGTTTATATTATTCGTCTTTATTTAAATGCACAGTGTAGGCCCAGAGAGTCTGAAGCAAATACATTTGCATGACCTTCAACTGGTATTCCTCATCGAAAGAATAGGTATATGAGTTGTGTATAGTATCGTGACATTTCCGCAAACAGCAAAGCGCAAGAAAACTCATCTCTTTGTCAATATTGTTGACATGGCCATGCCGCTCAGTCCACTGCGTTCTCTGGGTATGGTAACTTTCATGGATTGCTTCCTGGATGCTAATCACATAGCGACCCATTTGATTCTGAGATACTTCGTCGTTTGCATTTGTCATACTGAAAACAGCTACCTTTGTTCACATATTTGCATATCTACTTGATCGATTCGATGGAGTTACAGTACTCCACATCGATGTTAGCCATAAAAGCCATCGATAATATTGTTGAAATCTCCGCAAGGCCCATGAATCGAATTCGTATTCACCACTGCATACAATTGTTGATTTTGCAAACCAAATCAAAATGTGCGCATGAGGCACACCACGTTTTTGTCATTCAACGGAGTACATCCATCAACGAACTTAACTATACAAATAGTGCTATACACAGTGCTTTATGATAAAATCCATCAGAGATTTTAATTTTTGTTTAAAAACTCTGGCAGTGATGTCATGTCTATCAGGTGTTTGACTGGATAGCAGTTCTTTCTTGAATTCGATCCACTGAGAGTGAATGTCATGAAAAAGTCTGGCCGCCCATATCGTTTAACATTCGACATCGCATCTTACTCGTACACGTACATGTGCCGAGGGCTCCCGATGTAAGTGACCACCAAAGTTGTCATTCAAAATTATACAAGCTAACAAATCGCTACAGATATGCGGATTGGGATTATTATCAGGACCCGCACCCTTGTTATTTTTTGCAGTTTGCTTGCACTTTGATGAAATGTTTCATCGCTTTGATAAAACACTACACTGGACCTTTTAAGCTAACTGTTGATCTCCGAGGTATTGCTGCACCACAAGCTGTTATCATAAAATCTGTTTTTGGCACACATGATTCTCTCCAGTTTCTGTCAAGTGAGATTAACTACCGAGTTAGCTATCGAAACAATTAGCATCGCTTCTAGGAGTAAGGAAAATGAGTCTTTCAGTAGAGTCTTTCGATGGCCCAGGTATTGAAATTGCCCGCTATCAAAAAAAAGCTTTGATTGCGCGCATCACTATAATCAGACGATCCAGAAAGACTGAACTCGTTGGTGACTTTATTCAAGGCGTTTAAAATATGTTAAGGTCTATTTACTTTACAAATTCGGCCAATCACCTAACCAATCGGTCCTAACCTACTTATCTTCTCCGGGTTGTCTAGAACAATAGGAAGAACAAACTCGGGATTGAATCCGATGGAGCCGGAATCATGCAGTACGAGCCAGCAATGGCCTGTAAAAACGGATTATTATTATTTTAACTATTTTTAACCAAATAGGGCAATAAAATTACATTTCATAATCCCGTACAATATTTCCCGCTGCCAAACCTTATGATTCTGATCTTTTTATACCATACTTACCCCTCCTGTGTATGTCGTACCACCAGATATTTCTACCAGCTGATTATTTATGCCACTAAACTCAAACTTTAATGAAAGTAGTAAAACATTTATGTAGTATATAAATTTTCAAGCTGTTGTAGAACTACCCATTTTCGCGTAGAGCTTAAGTAAAATGCATAATAAATGTATAAAGATCTTTAAAAAATATTATATTTCCCTCTCACGTTGCTGTCATATGTTAGAGATTGTTTTAAGACATTATTACAATTTAGAAAGCTATCAGTAAAGACAGTAAAGAAGACCATATAAATTAAAGAATATTAAATTCCTTATAAAAAAAGGTTGAGATTTTAAAAACTGATTTATTTTATTAGTCCTGTATAACTTGTGTCGTGATGAATACTTGGACATATCGAAACTAATTCCTATCATGTTGCTTTTAGGTACGAATCATTTTGCAAAGATTCAGTTGGCAAAAGTTTGCAGTTAAATCAGATAGTGCTAAATACTATATTTGAATTTATTTTTTAGTTAAACGACGCTAACTTAAAAAATATATTGTTTGTAACAGAGAATATCTTACCCAAGAAATTAATTAATTAAGAAAGATTTCTTAAATATATAAACAAATTTACGAAATATATAATATATTATATATATATATATATATATATATATATATATATATATATATATATATATATATATATATATATATATATTATATATATATATATATATATATATATATATATATATATATATATATATATATATATATTATATATATATATATATATATTTATAAATATAATGAAAATAATCGGTTTTTACACGCCATTGCTGGCCTTTATTAAATACCTACAATTTGACTATCGTATTCGATTCCGATCGATTTTTTTGATTCCTTAAAGCAAAGTACAAAGCCCGATATTTAATACGAGATACAATATTTACATGCAACAATAGTGTTTAGTACTTAAATATTCGATCAAAGCAAGCAAACCGTGATGTTTTCGAGAATTGTGTGAAGAGGTAGACTAGGTTCTGTGAAGTTAGACGTATCTAACTACACTCAAGGGTACATACCTGCATGTCCGTCATGTCTAGAGTTCTTGAGGAATATTTTCAGATGAATGGAAGATTTAAAAAAATATTGATCAGTGGTCACATTGAATGTAAAAAGTGCATTTAACTAGGCTCGTTGGGAGAGCATAGAAAAAACGTTACTAAATATTTAGGTCCGCAAGCACACATTTAAAAAGGGTGGTAGTAAAAATTTAGACATAGAATTTAAATATAAGACCACTGTATAGGCACAAATGATCATTATATAACCGGAGGACGAGTACCACAACGGTCGAATGTAGCTCTTGTGTTGTGGAACACAATTTATGATGATTGACGGCATTTTTAAACTACCGATACTATATCAGAAGATGCTACAACTGTTGGAATCTTTGCAGATTACGTGGCAGTTGTCATTCTGGCAAAACATAAAGAAGAAGTAAATAAAATCTAATCTGAAACATCAGTGTTACACTTTTTCAGCGGAATCGAGAACGCATGCTTGTAAGTTTGCTAAAAATTTCTATTAGCACATTACATTGCTCCAACCATCCTGCACTGACATAGATCATGGTCCGGCCCATCAGCTCTGCAGTCTAACAGAGGTCTTAATTGGATTTGTCATTATAACTGATTGAATCCCTGCCCAGTTGGGATTTAAACGCGCTACCTCCCGATCATAACACCGCAGTTTTATTCATTGCGACTATTGCTCGGTAGAAAAAATATAGTGCTGATTTACAGTAGAAAAAGGATGGGAAGCATAAAGCTTAAAATGAATGGTCAATATACTGCGTCATTACTTTTCATTAGGTATCTTTTTTATGCATAGTAGTATTACAATCTAGTCTTATATGAGGACTATTACGTAATTAAATAATCGCTTATATATGATAGTTTATTTAATTATTTACAAAGGCTTAGTTCGTTTAAGCCTTCTGGCAATGTTTGAATTATTTAGAAGATGTAATGCTTCTACGTTAGAATGCATTTGTAATCACTTTTAGTGACTCCTGCCTAATGTTGTATTGTCCCTGCAAATCTTTAAATCTTTGCATTATATTAATATTGCTATGTTTGGAGCAGCCTTCGAGTTGTATTCCGTAGGTTCACATAGATTTTAGGATTTGCTTATAAAGCAATAGTTTATTATTGGAGATATTTGGCAAAATCAAAATATTACATACAACTTGTATTTGTGATAATTATTACTAAATTGGTTTGAACCATATTGGTTTAGCACCCAATCCCACAAGTATCCGTCACCCAATTATAATTACCCAATAAATTATAATTACCTTTTCGAAGACGTAAAACGAGTAATACTGATGTATTGGGCTGATTTTTTTTTTGCGTTATGTTCTGCAGAGGTGTTTTAATATTAAAAGGGCAGTAATATTGTCGTCAAAATCTGAAAATAAACAAAAATAAAAAGCAGTAATTAACTTCTGTTCTGATTGCACTACAAGGTTATCTTACTTTCATAACTTTAGGTGCATTCATCGTATATTTTAATTTTTCGATTCGTTCCAATTTCATCGATTCTATTTTTAATGTCAGCCCAACAAATAAAATTGAGCTTCCGGGTCCAGTTTGTCGAAGTCTTGATCCATCTTGAATGAGAATTTGGGACTATGTATTATAATAAAAACTCGCTATTATCTTCTTATAATCATTAAAGGTTATTTTTGACAGATCTATTAAGTGTTCTTAATCTAAACGCTTCTGTTTGCCGGATTATAGAATATTTCCTTTAAAATTGAAAAAGAATGTTATGTACTAATATACTAATACATGTTTTCAATAGAAATTTTTTATCAATAGAAATTAATGTCATTACTATTATAAAACTACTCGTATTATAAATTCATGATTAAAAAACTAATGAAGTTAATAAGAATAATTTTCACTCACATACTGTTCTGGATTATGATTTTCACATAATTTTGGGAAAGTAATTCTGTAGCTTTTGCCCACAAAATGTTGTTCACTGAACTAGGGTATGTGCCGTGTACTTGTATTAAATGACTGACAGTAATAATTTTATTCTTAAATTTTTTGAAAGTCTACAATCATTTTCGCTTCACAATGATTTAATAGAAATGATTTAATTTCTAACTTCTGTAATGCTTGGTTTCACCAGAGCCTCCTATATAACAGAGACGTAATGATCAGACAAATTTTTAACTGAGCTTAATATAAGGATCATACATTTTACGACATTTCATAAGAACACATGTAAAATATGTTTTTTTTATTTGCATTTTCGGATTGAAAGTCATTTATAACCTAAATTTTTAATATCTATATTTAACTCAAATCTTTAAATATATCATAAATAAATCTCAATCAATTTATGGTCATTTTCATGTTTGAAATACGTTTTGGTGGAACTACCGGTAAGTATTACTTCACGAAGCCAGCTCAGCTCGAATTGCCATAATTTTTAATTATAAGTGTTACTGCCTAATTTTCTGATTGAAAAAAAAAATAAATAAATAAATACTTGTGTTAAATTTTTGATAAAAAAATTGGTGATACATGTAGTTTCATAAATATTTATACTTTTATATAATATAAAATTAGGTTTTTGAAGTGAATTTATGTTTATACATTTTGGTATGATTGTGTTGTGGAGTTTTATAGTTTTAGGAACTCTGTCGCTTGTCCCAGAGTACAGGTACAAATTCTCGATTGTGTTCGAGATGTAACTTTGTATAAATTTGTCTTGTCATGTTTTATAGAGCAAATGTCCACTTAAAGATTTACCGTGTTTTTTTTTTTGCAATTCGGAAATGGTTATTAGTGAAATGGTTATTGGCATTTATGTAAAATTGGTTGATAATTTTTGCGGTTTTAATATGTATTTTTGTTTAAAAGTTGTAGATCAAACGTTTTTCTTTGTTTTTTTTCTTTTTACTCGTGTAGCAGTACTTATAGACATAGTATATGTATGTAGAGTGATAATAAATATACTAATGTTATTTTCGACCAGTTTGATCTTGTAAATTATTGTAGTTCGATTAACATGGTATATAGGGAAATAGATGTTGAGAGGAGATCATAACCAATATTAACCACTATAAGTTCTATAGCCCAATATGCAACTCATACGGATTTACGTTCAATTTCCTGTGCGAAAAACATGCTGTTACAATAAAAATTAACATGAAAAGTACACGGAAAAACATACTACTCGCCAAAGAAAAGTGTCTCAAATTGTACAATGTTTACATGGATGAGATTTTTTATGCGTTTACTGGGTAATTATAAAGCCACCCATTTTTGTTGATTTTTTGTTCATTAGGCATACAGCATAAGAGAAAAAGTATTAATTTTGTTTTGTGTACATATATAGTTTTGTGTAAACAACAAATGAGTAAAAGGAGAAAAGAGTAGGATGTATATATAGGTGTCACGTGATTATTACAATTAATTTTTATGTAGCTATTTTTGTTTGCATTTGACGATGACGAGAAATAAATAGTCTATTGCGGTGAATTTGTCTGGGTTCCGTCAGCAAACGTTAGTATTGTCTGTGTTTTGATCTTTTGATGTACTTCCGTTGTTCCCTAATTTTGGAAGATTGTATCCATATTTTGAAGCCACAGGTTTAAAGTTATCAAAATCATTTCGATAGTCATATCGCGACTTGTGTGCACTATTTGGTCTATGGATCATGTGGTTGCGTTCTGATATTTTGTGCTGATATGAATATGAATGAATTTGGGTTGATTTTCTCGTTTTTAATTTATGTTTATTGTTATGGTTATTATTAGTCATTGGTTTTGTAGGATTTAGGCTGTAGTTTGATGGGAGTATGGTGGATGGCTGCATGATTTGGCTTTTGGTTGTATGGTTCTGTGTCTACGGGGGTATTTCTGGTTTTGATTAGTGGAATGGGTATTAGTGGTTTGTTCTTGGTGATTTATGAGTTTCTGGCCCTTGAGTCTTGTGACTGGATGGTTCTTATATTATCCAGGCCCCGTTTTCGTGAACATGGTTGTTCTTGGCTGGTAGACTTGTTACTGCTCTTGCGTTGAGTTTGATGATTTTGTTATGCTGACGAGTGTTTCAGGTTTGCCGATGGTGTCCTTGATGTTCGGGATTGGCGGTAGTTCCTGTGTTGGTGCCTTGGGTGTTGTTAGGGGTGTTTTTAGTGGTAGGGTTGCATATTGTAAGGTTGCTGCTGCTGGATTTTATGGAAGTTCTGCTTTGTAATCCACACTTCTCTTGAAGTTCCTTTATATTTGTTGCTCCTATGGTGGAATACGAGGCAGGGCGTGAAGAGTTTGATGTGGTTTTGTGGAGGGCTGCTGCTTGTATGGAGCGTCTCATGGTGCTGTGGAGGGTTTCACCGATTCTACTTCGGTGTGGTGTGGGTCGGGTCTGGCGGTAGTGTAGTCTGGTTAGTCTTCGGAGATAAACAAGTAGGGTTGGTGTTAGAGTCATTGCAAATGTCGCTGGTGATGGCCTTAATTTTTCGCTTTTGAACATTCGCTACGATTAGTAATTTTGGTCTTGCAGTGTTTGGTGCCGGTTGGGCTCATGTGTTTGGTGAGGAACGAGTCTACTTACTCTATTTTGAAATTCACAGTAATGGGCATGTTTTGTCTGGTCAACGGGCTATATAACGCGGGCGTTGTTTGGCGGCTCAGAGCAACAGTCGGTAAAAACGGTTTTTTCGAAGGAGACTTTTAGCGGTACCAGTAATGATGTTCGATTCTAGTCTCTTTTTCTTCTTGTTAAACGCAACATATAATTTGTTTTCTTTTATTTTTTGTATCTTTAATGTGTGTAATTTGGGGTAAAGTAACTAAAATAAATAAAAATAGTAAAAAAAAATGTATTATTATGTTATTATGTGGTTATATTATTGAATTATTGCTTTCTTGTACTCTTATAATATTGTGTTATTTATATTATTTATTAGTTTATATTACTTACTTCGTAATACTCATAATAATATTATATTTTTACACTTTTTATGTTTTTTATATTTTAAGTTCTATTTTGATAGAACGTTTTTAAGTTCGATTTTGATCATTACCGGCTTTGTATATAAAGGAGGCTTTGGTTTCACTTTCTCAACATGTCAATACGGAGTACCAAAATACAAATTTTTTGACAAAATTTGTGTAGTTCGTCGCTGCAGTTGTCTCATCACTGAATTTTTATTAAATTCAAGTCTCATCAGCTCGAAAGCTACTGAAACTAAGCATTTTTATAACTTTATATATACAGGGTTGCTGAGACCAAGTATTACCAAATGAAAACGCTGTAATTTTTTTAATTTTGATTATTTTTTATTGAAATTTAGTGGAATATGTTGAAAACATATTACATTTTATGAAAAACATTTTATGGCTCTGATTATTTGATTCAGTCTTCCATAGAAAGCATTGCATGCTGACCGAACGTGGGCTTGCGGAATTTTATTCCATTCTCGAACAAGAGCTGACTTCAATCTTTTGATCAACACTTTCGTATTTTTTAGTGGACACCTTACTCTCCAAAATGGACCATATGGAGAAATTCATGAGATTCAAGTCTGGTGAATATGGTGGCCATTCTTTCGACGAAATCCGCCGCGGAACGCAATTTTGTAAAAAATACTGTGTCACTCGAGCTTTGTGTGAAGGTGCCGTCCTGTTGAAATGTCCAACAGTTCGTACCAAAGTGTTTACGTGCCCAAGGTAGCAAAGCATCGTTTAGGATCTTTTGGCGGTACACCTCTTGGTTTACCTTGATTCCATGTTCGATGAAAACCAGAGAAGTGCGTCCATCTGCAGTAACTGCAGCCCAAACCATAACATAAGCTGGTGATTGGTCGCGCATGGCAACTCTTGTGTCCAAATTATCGTTGGACTTGTGCTCTAACCAAACACGATCATTTTGTTTATTCACAAACTGTTGAATGGTGAAAATATTCTCATCAGAAAAGACAATTTTTAGAATCTCATCACGTTCGGCCATGGCCTTCAATGCTCGTGTTCTTTCAAGCCTAACTTTTTTTGTGCCTCCGTAAGATCTTAAACTTTTTGTATCTTGTAGGGCTTCAAGTGTAGTTCATTTTTCAATATGGTTTGAATGCTGTATCGTGAAACATGAAGACGTGCGGCTAATTGATTGGCACTTTGACGAGGATTTCGTTGGATTCGTTTCTTCACATTTCGTATCATTTCTTTTGATGTTGCTGTCTTTTAAGGACCGCCTCTGTTGCGTTTAGCGATGCTACCAGTTTCGTTGTATAGAGTTATGGTTCGATACACAAACATTTGGACATGCTGGAGCTGATGAACTATTGCTGTTTGTGAATTTCTACCCAAATACAGTGCAGTTACACTATTACGTTTAAATTCCATTACGATTTTTTTATTAAGATATTAATTTAGAACAATTATTTGTTGACCACATGTAAACAACTAACCAAACTTCAATCTGTCACAAAATTGACGCGCGAAAATGACAACTACACAAATGACAGCAGAGTGAAGTCAGTAACATTTGGTCTCAGTCACCCTGTACATATAATATCGTTCACTAACTGGGCAGCTATCGCATATTTCTATTTAGCATTAATTTGATGTTAAAATCCCTATTTACACGAAACATAAAATTATCCTGTACGCCCATTTCAATCCTAATCACTTTGCTATCAACCTGCATGTTATTCTATACGCGCACATTTACTACTTTCATAATTTTACACTCTGATGCGATGGGAATTAAAAATAAAGCGCAGAACAAAAGATAAACGACGAGATATTCAATTATCCGTGCTTTGAAATGAAATGATAATTACAAATGTGTCATATTTTAAGAAATTCTTTTTATCTTTCTTCTATACAGATATTTTTTGTTCTTATCGTCTTCTTATGATCTTCTCGTAAAACATTATATTTTAACTTTTCATTTTTAAATTAACATTTTTCCAAAACAATTATTTAGTGTTAAATATCAATTTAACGTTAAATTATATATTGAAAACTATCACGCACATCAGTTCTTCCAATAGGCAAGAATATAATTTGTTAAGAATAAAATTATGGTTAAGATACATAATCTTAGATATATAAGTACACATAAATATCACCTCTAAATTAAACGCATTCGCAAATCGTACATGCAATTTAACCTAAATTGCATAATTTATAATATATTGAAAGTTAACTAAAGTTTTTAAAAAAAAAAGTGAGAGTGCATTTCGGTATTTAATCAAAATGACAAACTGGTCACAAAACAATGTATACGTAAGTACATAAATTAGATCAAAATTATGCAGAACATATACCATTAAAATGGTCTAGGCACGTAGATAGGCACAACATTTTGTACTTTCATTAACCGCTTTTTTGTCGTTGTTTTAAAAAAAAACGTGGTGTTAAATATTTCGTGCTGGAATAAGGTAAACGCACCACAGCATGAACCACGGAGCACCTTTATATCTAAACAGACCTTGAAAATCATTAAATAACATACTGAGAACATTGTATATACATACATATATACATGAATAACTAGATCGGTAGTTTTAAAAGTGTTTAGTGTATAGTGTAATTGCGCTCATGTTGTGTCGCATGCCAAATGTTATAATCGCGTTAATTTATGATTATATGAGAATACCATTTTAAAAATTTATACTTGTTAATTATTTAATTTTAATTTTATTTTTATTTATAAATGTTTAATTAATTTATTAAAAAATAAGATAACATGTTTAATGATTTATAATATGATTGCAAGGTGCGTGATGTCTTAGGCTTCTGTTAAATACTTCTTAACTGTTTAAATGACCAAAATGTTTCGAGTGATTGGACAAATAGATAGTATTTGAATATATATATATATATATATATATATATATATATATATATATATATATATATATATATATATATATATTTGCGAAACTTAATTAGTCTAACGTTCAAAATAATGGTATTTTGTAGACTTACAGTTTGCTGCCAATGCCTATAGTAAGTACGATTCTGTTGTTATATTTTGTAATATTTGTTATATTTTGTACATTATGTGACGGATGAATTTTATTATTTGAACAACCGACTGGTTTGGCGAAATGAATATCACAGTGATTAACACCGGAGGGCTGTTTGCTATGCTACATTTAACCGCACAAATTTCTCTAACCGTCGAGGCATTTTCAGATGATGACAAAACCTGATTCAAATTCCTAATCTTATGTGGAGTAGCAACATTCGTTTGGTCTCCAGAGTTGTGGTATATTGCTACTCCGCTAACTCAGACATTGGGTCATTTGAAGTGCACTATACAATTAAAATTGGGAATTTTCACCTCTTCTTCATTCTTCAACCACGTTTCTGATAGTAATAAAATGTTTGATTGTTGTGTTACTGCGTCGTTCAGATCGGTGAAATGAGCTCGTAAATTCCGGCAATTTAACGAATACATGCTCAGTACATTTTTATTAGTAATAAACTTTGTAAGTGCTTTGTCCAGAGTGATCATTGGGTTGATAGAAAGACTACGAAATTCCTCTTGTAGGCTGATCATATATGTTGCGTTCTTTCGTCCATGATAGAATACCTTAACAATATCCCATGAGACGCTATAAATTCCTTCGATGTTTGTTACCTTTGACAATGCCACATAAAGCAGTTGCTGGGACTGTGTCTTGTGGTATTCATAGACGATCTCGCTAAACGTTCCACCCTGAGATTTATGAATGGTAACTGCACAAACCGATACCAAAGGGATTCCGTTTGGCGAGGATTGTTTTATTATTATTCATTGGAATAGTTAGTTGATGTTTTTCGCCCAAGCGGTACTGCCAACCGACTAATATTATTGGCTTGCATGTAGGGAGCAGCCCTCTTTCTCGTTTTTTACCGATTTTAGATGAGACGGGAAATTCCAGCCACACACACATTATCTCGCCATCGTTATCAAACTCAATAAGAACGATTTTACATAAAGCACCGTTTGCTAAGCCATCTGAAACTTCTACATTGGTTGTTATTAAATATGTTCTATTCAAGACTAATGTTATTTCATACGGCAATCCGCCAGTGTCTATAATCGACATTTTATGTAATTTTTGGCGTATAAATGTGTCTTGTTCTACATTTTGACAATCAATGTAAATGTCCTTTGCTACTGAAGCAATTTTGTTTTCTTCAGCATTCAAAATAGACCGATTATATTCAGCGACCGAGGTGTTAGTTAAGAATAATAGTATTCCATGTGGGCAAAGTCGATGAGCTTCTTCTTTCGGAAAAACGTGACTCAACCAAATTTAGCTCGGACTCTTCCAATACCATGCCATTACCAATTTTTGTCAATAGTGATGAGAAAACTGCATTAGATTGGCGCATTACTTCTTCCAATTCGTAAAACTTGAGGTCACGCCACAAAGTAAGTCCTGTAATTCGTTGCTTTATTTGTTTATAAATAGGTGTAGCTCGAACTAGAGGCAAGTGCCGTAAGTCACCAATAAATATTACATCCATCTCGCCGAAGGTTGTTTGGAAATTGCCAGTAATTTACTTCAATATTGAATCAATTTGCGATAATAGTTCGCCACCAACCATGCTTACTTCATTAATAATAATCACTTGCACTTATTTAAAAGGTGTCCGGTATTGCTGTGCTCCTTCTAAAGACAATGGAAGTAATTTCGAGAGCGATATTTTTAATGCTGTGTGGACTGTTATTCTGCCAATTGCAACAGCAGCCTTCCCAGTAAACGCGCACGTTATGTAAGCGTGGCTGTAGCCATCATTATTGGTAAAACGGTTATACATTTCGTTAAGCAGTTGTATGACAAATGTCATACACATTGTGCTGGTCCGGTAAAAAAAAATTGGAATGAACACCGATTGGGCGAAAGAAGGTTTGAAATCACGTGCATCAACAGTGCTTTCTGCTTTTTATTTGCTATTCACAAATTTGTTCGTTTGGCATTAAATTTTCCCGTTTTTAAGCGATAGCACCGAGTTTGTTTAAAGTTGCTAGTCGAATGTCACTATTCATATATACATCTTCGTTGTCATACAAGCTCATCTAGAGTCAATAGATAATCTGTGCCATTGCCATTAAAGAAAGGCTCATCAATTGTGATGTCAACTGTTGTAGAGTGGAGTTTTTGTTAGAAATGTTAACCAAAGTTTAATATTTCTCCTGTTGACTAAGCCCATCAAGTAACTCGATCTATGAATCTGTTTCCTCTTTATGTGAACATTGATGCAGTGGTCATCATCAATATTTCGCAGAAATTGGTTTACCATTGTATTCACGTCCACTGGAATATTAATAATTTGTCCTAAAATACCATATTGCCCATGTAATGTCGTAACCGCCGAATTTGCATGCGACTGAACTGCGGAAGAGAGGTTAGAAATTAATGCTTTCTTTCTTGCTTTGCATTCTCGTACTCGTTCCAGTGTACTCTTCCTCATTTTTAGCTTAATTTTCGCAAATAAATTAATTTGTTTATTTTCTTGCCCTGCTGTTATTTGTTTATTCCTTAATATTAGCATATTTTCTTGCTTCTCTGATTTCAATTTCATTTCTTGAAATGAATTTCTCGTGCTTCATTTTCTCTGATACTAGTTAGACCAAGCATTATACTTGTTGATGGGTCGTTAATTATTGGCGGTGTAGAACTATTAATTGAAGCGATTATGATTTGTGGCTGAACTTTAATAAAATATTCTGGCGCTAGTTTACTCTTCTCCGCATTTGGTTTCATTTTCGGTGATGTATAGTTGCACTGTTTTTGACAGACCACGTCCTCGTTTGTTCAGCCTCTGATTTTGCAATATTTTCTACCAACAGGCTTTTAATAATGTAAACTCACTATTTAATGACCCGAATAAAGTACACAAACTGAAATTTATTTATTATGATTTTTTGATTTTTATTGTTTTTTATTTTTTCAAATATGTAGGCATGTATGTTTGTACTTACGTATTATTATGTTAATACGTAACATAATAATACATAACATAATAACACGTTAAAATTCATTAAATTAAAGAAAAAAGAAAACAGAATTCGGGGTAGGAGAGAGAGTTTCCTTGTCTTTCGACGAATGGACGTCACGCCAGCAGAAAAATGTATTGAGCTACTAAAAAAAAAACTTAAAGAACATAGTCTTTATTTATACAAAGAAATTAAAGCTATAATGGCGGATGGAGCTAGTACTATGAAAAAAGTTGGAAGGTTGCTGGTTGCTAATCAACAATTATGTTTTGCCCATGGTATAGAAGTGCTGTATAACAAGGGGAGATATCCTACAAATCCGCCAGAATGTGAAGATGAATTATCAGACAGTGATTCGTTCGAGGAAGAGGAAATTGAAAAAGATTTACTGAACTGCATTTACGATGATGCAAATAAAAGACCTCAATGTGAATTAACTGAAGCTCATTATGAGCCAATCATCAACAAGGTACGAAAAGTGATCAAATGTTTAGACGATCACCTACTAAAAACGACATCTTGCAGAAATATATGAATGCTGAGTTTGAAAAACAAATATCCCTAATAATAGACTGCAAGACAAGGTGGAACAGCCTTATATCAATGCTTGAAAAATTTTACCATGTAAACTACAAACAAAAAGCATTAATTGATATTGTGCCAGTCCAAGATAATTCGAAACTTCTATCGCGTAATGAACTAACGACATTATCAGAAATTATTACATCTCTAGTTCCAATAAAAGCAACTGTGGAAGCACTTTGTCGTCGGGATTCTGACCTGTGTTTAGCCCACAATGCCATTATTTGTATGCTTAACAAATTAAAAGACACCGACATGCAAGCATAATTCATGGGGATTAATAATTTTCAATCACGAAATCTCAGGTTTGAAAAATACACCCGGGATTGCAAGCTCTAGTTATATTGTAAAGTATATTTAACAATCTGTTTACATGTTACTCTTTCCACCAATTTAGATGAAACCATACTAATCGGACGAAAATCCGATGTGATGATAGGATTGTTAATTTTAGGGATACACTAGCTGATCTATTTAATACCATTCAACGCCGCATTAGTTAGATCTAACAAAGAAATTGTTCCAAAACTATAACCAATACTGCTGAACCCGAATTAACCTCATTAATTTCATCAAACAAACAAGATTTTATGTTTATGTTGTTAAATGTAGGAGCGAATTCGTTTACAAATGCAGAAGGTTGAAAAATAGGGCTAGTAGCAAACCCGGTGTTATTACCAACGCCCAATTGATTTATTGTTTGCCAAAACGATTTTGAAGTTTGCACTGATTTTAATTTATAATTTAAGAAATCCCGTTTGGCCGCCCTTATCACCAATGTTATCTTATTTCTAATTCTATAGTATAAATAGACCTCGAATGATTAGATCGCACATTTTTCCAAGTACTCAAAGCTAAATCACGCAACGTAATCAACTGTTGAACTTTATAAGTCATCCAAGGAGACTTAAATTTGGAACACTTTAGCAGTTGTAGCGGAACATATTTTTCTTAGAGATTTGAAACACAAGAATTAAAAAAGTCTACTTGCTCATTAACATCACTCATAACATTGATATGTGCTACTCCAAGGAATACAAAATATCGTGATACATCATCCCTATACTAATATTTGATTTACAAATGTAATTTTATAAGTCAATTTCTAACAATTTGGTAAACTTTTCTAGCCAGAATTCCCCATAAGTTGTCAAGTGGATTTAAATCTAAACTATATGACCACCAATGCAAAACATCAATCAACAATAAGAATATTAATTATAAATAATACAATTCCTAAAGGGTCCCGAGGTATCAACAACTAGCTTTTTCCACAAATTTGTGGTCACCACTACTAAAACTCATTACGTCTTGGTCTATAAAACCAGTAATCATATATTTTGTTTTGGAATTACTGAAGTTGAGAGCAACGGAAGCTGAGAATCGTACAAGTGGAACCAGTAGTTCTTTGCCATCATATTGTCATTCAGTCCAATTACACAGAAATTATCTGCATATACCACAAACTGGTTCCACAAGATGTTGTCTTGATGTGTTTTCTTATTTATTCCTAGAAATCGTAAAGCAAACTATATGCTATCCCGATGGTATGAGTCAAAGACTTTTTGGAAATCCAAAAACACATGGTGTACGTCACGAGCTGTTTCATAATATTTAAAAAGAATTATCTTCAGCGAAAAAACTTAATCAGTGACTGACCGATTCGGACAAAATCCCCTACAATTTCTTCCGCCAGAGGAGCGATTTTCTCCAATATTATATTAGACTGTTATTTGTATGCTGTGCAAAGAAGAGCTATGCCTTGATAGTTTTCGTTTTTTGAGCGATCTCTTTCTTAAAAGATAGTGCACAACTTTCCATTCATCAGGCATAACTATGCTTTGCGAAACTAAGCGAATAAGAAAAGATAATCAAAGAGGCCCCTCCACATTTTAAGAGTTCTGTTTAGTTTACTGTATAGCCAGTGTGAGTTTCTAGGGTGAGTTTTCTAAGCACACCTCCGCAGTCCGTATTCTCCAACTTTCAAATACAGCATTTAACACTTGTTTACCATTAAGTAAATTAGATAAATGCCTTTTCCAAGTGTCGAGCACTTCATCGATGTTAACCTGAAGATTTCCATCCTTGCCCCGAATGGCGATAGACCTAGGTCTGAACGCATATTGCACTCCGGTGATTAGTTTAACAAGTTACGAGAATTTTGCTCATTGCTGAGTTGTTGTACTCTTAAGACTTTAGCGTGCACGTTTTTTCATCTACAAATTCGCTTGTCGGTTCTCCTAGCCAGGTCCGCTTTGTTCTTCCATGCAACCACTTTTAAGTTAAATTTTTAGCATATCTATATATTCGCAAATTTACAAATGTAATTTTACAAATTTCGCAGTCCACCGCTAAAATCTCACATCTTAGATCACCCGAGACCTTCGAGTAGTAATTAACACGTGGTTAATGTAAGTTTCGGACGTCTTACATGGGTGATATTGTCAAGTCCATATTGTCAAGTGGTTTATGAGGAAAGAATTTGCTAGCCAGAATGAGGTCGAGTGTTGCCAGCTCTAGCATTAAAGTCATTAATCATTATTCTGACGACGTGCCCCGGTGTGGATCTCATCAGATCATCTAAATTGTTTTGAAATGAGAAATTATCTTCAGTAGCTTAAACATTCGATTACCAACTGCTTTGAAAACCAAAACAGTCTTTTTACCTGGGGCCCAAGTTGAAAACCACACCAACATTGCCGAGGTTATAACTGAGTTCCAAGCGATACTCTTTCATGGCTGATATAGTGCTATCAAACGCATCTGGTTTTCTTAATATAAAAGGGGTAACATAAAAGGGGTTTGGTTAAAATTTGGCGGAATCCATATTTTTATTGTTGATTTTGTTAACATTTAAGTTATTTACGGATGCGGGTAGTTAGCCCAGCGATCTAACTTTTGTTTAGATGCCTTCTACGACAAACCAAGAATTCTGTGGGGGAATTTTAAGGAGAACATGCACTTTTAGAAGTTTATAAAGAGCCATTGGAATTATAACTTTAACCACAGGAGACGATATTCTTTGAGTAATTACTATCTTACAAAGTAACTCAGTTCACCATCCCCTTAAAGAGTCAGCAATAACTATCCCCAAAATTTTGCTACATTTTGCTGTCTATATTGAGGGCATGAGAAAAATGGAATTTAGTCAAATTACATTGTTACAACAAATATATAGCACCAAGACGAATCACCAGTAGCTAATACCGAAACATCCCAAACTAATGGGTCAGTTACGGCCTATATATGCCATAGTTCAGTTTTTAGGGTGACGGTATAGGGAATGAGATAAAAACCACAAAAAGTTGACTAAACGTCTGTTAAAAATTTAGATTCTAAACACAACTGAAGCACTTCGCTCAACGTTGCAATTTTAAATAATAGTTAAATCATTAAAATTATCTGGTTTATTAGTTTACCCATGACCTTTTGCTCACCAAGAACTTCGAAGAGTTGCTTAATTTTCCGTTTTACCATATTTGCTTCATTGTGGATGAATTTTGCTTAGAAATAACATTGCATAATCCAAAAAAGCTTTGCGTTCCGTTGATGGTTATTATTACCCTCTTTAAATAAATTTTTTAGCCTAAAATTAACTGAGCTTGAAGACATTTTTAAACAATGGTCTTTAATCCTTTTTTGCTTCTTTTGTTCAAGCTAAATTTTCTTTCAATTAGTGGTGCTGTTATATTATGGATACAAAATGTAACTTTTGATTCAAGGTCGAAGCGATCACTTGTTGTATAAAATTGTAATTTTGGTTCTCACGATAGATATTCGTCTCTATACAGTTATTTCAATAAAAATTATGATCTTGATTATAAAAATGAGAATCATATCTTAAATGTTAATCAAATTAATGCATCACAGCATCATAAATTAAGTCTAATGTATAACCTTACAAAAGTTGTTAATTTGCATGCTGTTTTTTCTAAATACTCAACCAAATTATACTCGGATAATATATGAAAAATACATCTCACGACTAAATTTGCATCAAATGACTTTTATTGAGGATATAAACAAATATATATCAACCTACATCTTATACTCTAAACTAAAAATTGGAATTCTTTAGATTTTTCAAATATAATTTATGAGATATCAAATTTAACGACGAAATATAGAAAATCAAAATGTTTTATAATACTCGTAACGCTATGTATTTAATTCACCCGGGAGGTCTTTATAAATCCAATCAAAATGATGATAGTTTCTGGTTAATTTTGATAAATATATAGTTTTTTTTTTTAAATTAAATAAAATCGAAATTAAAATAATAAAACTGAAAATATTTTAAAATGAAATGGAGCACAATAAACCAAAACCGAAAAACGGCTTCTTCTATGCTCGTGTGTACATTTTATTATTTATATTTTAGAGCATTTGAATGGGAAATCTTTGGAAGAAAATTTATCTTTTTTCAAGATCACAACAGTCAAACGTTTTGTTAAACGAAACGAGAATACTTGAATGAATAATTTTTTTTACTTTTCGTTCGATTTTGTTCTTAATTGGCGGTTTTCGATTTTATTAATAAATACCTGACTGTGTGTGTGTGTCTGTATTTACTTCAGTATTTATGATAAATTGATATTGACTGCAATTAACTTAATTAAGAAATGAAATCGAGCAAGAATATACGAAATAATTATATAGTGTTTTAAAATAATTTTAGATAAATTATTAACTAATGTTTTTTTTTAATTTCGTTTCAGGTAAATCTTATCTCTAAACAACAAAGATGTTTATTTGGGAAGTGAGCATATAGCTAAATTTGCATATAATTAAGTCTGGTTTGTGTTTTAAAAAAATATATTACATTTGAAACTATTTAAAATTTTGTAAAGTGTGTTATTTTATTAGAAAAGCTGCGGAAAAACTTATCATATTTATATTTGGGGTTGCTTTTAAAATTTTAAATATTCCTTTACATTTTAAAATTTAAGTAGGAAAATAATTTTTGCTTGCAACGAGAACATGTGCAATAATATATAGGATGTGATAATGATATTTAGAGAGTTATGCTTCCAACACGTCAAATCTTTTCATTTATGAAATAATTTTCACGCCAATTTTTAAAATAATCATTGAAATTTGTCTGTGGCTTTTTCGTATTTTTTAAAAGCAATTTACAATATTAAAAGGCTAAATCTTTCAAAAGTTAATAAATAAAGTTTGTTAATATTAAGTTAGAGTTAAAAAAGGATCTACATAAAAAACCAATGTCGTATGTTTTCTACACGAAAAATTATGCTCCGCACCTCCTTAGCCTAAAAAACTGCAAACTTCGTGAATTTGTTTCTTCTATGCGCAACAAAAAAGCATTTCTGAAATAAGCAGTAAATCTTCTTGAGCCGCGATCGACCCTCATCACAATGACCCGACTGAAGTGTGTCTGCCAAGAAATCGTTATGGTGTTTGCTAACAAATATAGTAATTCATCATTCAAGCGTGATGTTCGTAATTATTTGTGAAATCCAGAAGACTCTCTACCGCAGTTTGCGCAAAACAATATCCTCAGCCAGAATCTCGACCCTATGTGCTATGATTTGCTTATATGTATTGTGAACCAGACTGGCAGTTTAAATTAAGTGTGTAAGTCATCGAAGCGCGAACAACCGTGTACATTTTAAAAATAAAGAGTGGTATACAAACTGCTATCCGCGTTGAGTTAATCTTCATCATTTCCGATAAGATTTAACTATACATGTTTCGTCGACTATTACTTGCCAGTTGAAGTAAATAACTTGAATTTCATCTGCTTTAATCAAACTAAGATCACTTGAAAAATGATCCAATCAAAACGTTTCCCCTTGTATGTTGAGATTGATTCTTCTATACTATCTTTCAGATATATGTGCTTCAGAGATACGAGATCAGTGCTGCAATGCCATGTTAATTTTTGCTAAACATACAATGCATGTATTGTATGGATAGATTCTAAGTAAATTTTTAATGGCTTGGACTGCGCGAATGTTGTAATAACTTTCAAAAGAAACCATCAGCTCAAATATAACGAGATGTGAGTGCTTCTAAAGCTGTCTGGCATTTATGTGAGTACAAAATGCATAAAAAATCACACAAAGTCATGCGTCTTCCTGTCCATTTAAAAAAGAAAACTTTTAGATGCACAAAAGTCTTAATTAGCTTTAGTCCTACTTCCAACTGATTGTTTTTGATTAAAACGCGCGACAGCTGCTCTCTACTGACCTGTCTGTTTTGTTTTCGCTTATTTGAAGTATTTTTTATCACTTCAAAACCGAGTAGAAAAACCTACGGCTTTTTGCGCCTATAATAACATTTTTATCGATTTTTCATAATATTGAAAGTAAAGAAATAGCATAATGATTAGAGATCTCCTACACAATATTAAAGTTCGCTGGACCTAATAATGAAATAAAGCCGACAAAAAAACACTGCAGTCATTATTTTTGTTAAATGTTATTGACTGAGACAGTTTAAGTCTGAAGGTTTCATTTTAGAAATGAGGGTCTAGTATAAAACCTTAGGAAACTCTTGTGCCAAAGTCAATGATTATGGTTGCGAATCTTTCAGGGAATTAACGAATTCGTCTTTTGTGAGTATGCTCTCGTTAAATCCGAACTGCTTTTACATACAACTTCTCAGAAAGATATATATATATATATATATATATATATATATATATATATATATATATATATATATATATATATATATATATATATATATATATATATATATATATATATATATATCATTTATCAACTTTTCTTGTAATTTATCTGAATCTGGTTTTGGGTAATTTGAATCTCGTTCACTTCTCTTACTTACAATAATAACCTTGCTGTTTTTGTAAACTTCAGAAAAAACTCCTTTGTCTAGACAAGTATTCAGAAAGCTTGTAATGCAAAGTCCTATTCCAGGCCCTGCTCTTTGTACCACTTCGACCCTAGTTTTATAAAGACCAGGTGCTTTACCTTTTATAATAGACATTGCAGCGTCCGATGTTTTATCATTACTGAATATATCCGCTTCGAGTACACTGTGTCCTTGGTCACGTTGTCATCCGAGAGCAACCACTTCAAAATGTCCTTCCAACACGTGGCTGCCTATAACTATCACTTTAAGCTAAGATTTTAAGTACTTTAGCAGTTTTATGTTTTCCAGAATTTGTATACGAAGCCCCAGAAGTTGACTTGATTTATTTAAGTCACCGAAGTGTTCATTACATGATGTGTTTTTGATTCGTTTACTTTTCTTAGCATACCGCTGAGTAAACTCACAAGTTTAAAGTCGATATATGATTCACCAATGAAGAAATAAGTATGTGATTGATCTGAATTTTGCATATTGAGTTGAACAATCCTCAATTGACATTTTTGGTAATTTTAAAACGGCATAGACCATTTTTTATTATTGTGTTACTTGTTGTAATGTTTATAGTTTGTAATACTTTGTTTCCGAAATAAAGTAGTGCCGAAAACAGAACTATAGTAAAAATCCGAGACTAAAGTATTCCTGGATAAGCCGACTTTCTTTATAATTTACTTTTAGTAAATGAATGACGTCAAGAATTTTCACCAAACTCCTGTTGTCCTGATTAAACAAAACTCCGTAAGTGTCTTCATCGTCGCATTCCTCACGATATCTTATATACTCATCCGTTAGGATCTCCTAACTCTCACACCCATTCATGACACCCATGATTATACATTTTTTATACAATTTGAAGCTTGTCACTCTATTAGATGTGTGAACATAACTATACTAAAATCCACTGCGTCTTGGCCTCTAACGCGTGTACTTATATATTTCGTTTAAGACATTGATTTTAAGACTAATATTTAGAAGCTAAAGTTCATACAATGAGATCCAGTAGCTATGTTACTCTGTTGTCATTCATTCCAATTACTTGATGCCACAACCTGGTTGGACTGACGATAAATGATGTTAGTCTGAGGTGTTAAATTTTTACAAAAAATAAAATTCAACATGAGATTAAAAAGTATCTGGGTCAGCACTTCTCCGTGGCGTACACCAGAGCTGATTGTATATTCCTGATAGTTTGTTCTCAATTTTCTTAAGAATCGGGCCTTAAGCAGTCACTCTCAATTTATAGCAAATATATGCGCTATCCAACTGGCGAGTACTACAACGATCTTAACACGAAGATTTCCATCGTTTAGTCTCGAATGGCAATATACTTATGTCTGAAGGATGGCCTTCGCTATCCAAGATATGGAAAGACATTATACATACGGTTATTGACTACTTTGAAATTCAAATCATACTGTCACGCAGGTAAAAGTGGCCTTACAAGAAATGCAACACCCAGATGGCCAGTATAATATTCACTGCAAAGCAACGTATAGCCTTGGGTCACATTGTCTCTGCTCACCATCAACTTTCTCGAAGAATAACGAGTTCCACAAGATACATTTTTATGGCTAATATAGTGACATCCAACGCGCCTGTTCCACGTGCTAATTCTAAACGTCTTATCCGTAAAAATCAGTGAGTCTTGTTAAAATTTGGCGGTATCCAGGTTTATTTTTTTGATTTTCAATGCCATGCAGTGCCAAAAAAATCTAAAGTTAGATCACGGCCCACTAGACATTCCTTCTTATATTCATTTATAATTTACATTACATTCTTAAGGATAAAATATTGTCCAGTAGATTTTCCAGTATAGGTTTCCGGCTCGTTCAAACCGTGATCATGTCTGTATTGAACAAGTTTTATTGGAAGCGATTAAACTCTGAAAATTTAACGCCCGTTATGGTTGACTGCTCCGTGATTCCTGTACTTCCAAACTTTTAGCTGAGGATTCATACGTTGATTGAAAATGGGTTCTCGAGCAACGGTGGTTTATAAGGCTCATACCACCCTAAAGCGCTGATTCGATACACGGAATTCAACTTCCGCCGGTAGAACATCGTCGTTGATCCTAATTAAACCTCGAAATTGCGTAACTGATCAGACAACATTATCCAATAGCAATCTTCGTTTTGTTTTGTTCTCCATCAGTATTCTACAGAGTTAAAGTTAATTCAACAGTTCTGCTAGTGAGTAGCACTAGTTTTGTCTTCTGCTTAGTCAGTTGTATTACAACTTGTGTTTATCTACTACTATACAATCATGATATATCATCTGCAAATCCGACGATATTTATTTATACAATTATTCGGAGCATACATGACCCAAGACGGTTATTTGTAGTACACCATTCGGGTTTCGTATTCCGCCGAGAAATGTTCTAGTAGCTGTTTTAAACAAAATGTTCTAGTATGACAATAATTTTATCCCTTTTGGTAACAGCACCAATTTGCTATTTCTATTTATCTTCGCTCAAGTATGAAGAAGGAAACATTTCGGGTATCGAACGAAAAGCTACTTTCAATGGTGAGGTTTAAATGCCTTATCATTACCGACCTTATAGGAAGCACTATCACTTCATCGACCATTAGTGTATTTCATTGGTCTCTTTAGGGTATTTGTCTGCTGTAGAAACTACCAAGGTAAAATATTGCGCGTTATACTTAGACAAAAAGAAAATTAAAATGCCCACTATTCTTTTTCTCATTACCATTAGGCCGATTCCATGACTTGCGATCATCTTCTTTGTGCAGTTCAGTAAAACATCTTCGTTTGCTCAACCTCATAACAGTTTGAAGCTGTAATCGAGCACTGACAATTTAGAAATAGATATTAGTAATAGATATTATTTTGAAATGCCACTGGTAAATTGATACAAGATAAAGAGGGAACTTTACAAAAAAGTACAGATTTGTTGAAATCTTTATTAAAATTTATCCAAAATATTCGTAATAATAATAAAATATTCGATGGCGGAAAACACGATGACCTCCTGGTACATTGCTAAAATTCCGTTGGTCAACCGTTAATGCCATTATGCCAATATTACAGGCTGAGATGTCCAGGGGCAATTTACGTAAAACGAACATAAAGAATTCTTCAAGTCACTTATTATTAAACGATTCTAATCTTGTTTAATTAGGATTTGTGGCCCTCCACAAAATGTCGATTGTGCATTAGGCCTCCACATGCTAAAATCCGCCTTTGCAACAGCATATTTGTTTTGACTTTTGTTTTAACCGCCATTTATACAATTAAATGTGTCAAAGTGAATAGCATCATGCGTTAAAGTGAAAATTTCAGCTATCTAATTGATAAATGTCAGTTGATTGTTGAAAACTATGCAGACTAAGTAAAGTTAAATCAGAACGAAAAAAATAATCGCAACATGCATTTAAGGCGACTGTTCGAGTTTAAATTGTAGAACCAATTTTTGGGAATAGAAAATAAAAAGATAAAATATTTTTAACATTAAGCAAAAAAATTCGCAAACAACCAACTTAATAATTCGAAAAAAATAAAATTATGAGCCGTTCCTTTGCCTAATATGTTTTTTTTAAATACAAGGAGTGTCGATTAAAAAATCGCACAAAAATTCACTCTCAAACAGTCAAATGTCTGTTAAATGAAAAATAAAAAATGACATAAAAATATTGCGCTGAGCTCTCTACATTCACTTTATAATATCAGAAGATCTTTCACATGCTGTTATTGTTTGTGGCTAACATGTAAGACTGTTGTGTTTTTACAAATAATCCTTCTCTTAATATCCAGTGCTTTAAAGCATAAATACAATCTTTAGACCTTACCCCACCATTACAGGGCATTTCTGTTCAAGCTCATGTTGTGTTTCTGGCCTTGAAACCATGGAAATAGATACATTTTTGAAATGCTCATGTATGTTGCACAGTAAGGAATCTCATCATGTCTGTATTGAACAAGTGCGGTAGGAAGCAATTGTCCCTAGCGAAAAATTGAGATACTTAATAGACTGAAAGCTTATTGAAAGTTGCTTGTCGAGCATGATTTTGCTTACATAGTTATACACTCTTTAACCATGAGGCTTTTAAGAGTAATTCTTGCTATCACTCACCAGTCTCTTAAAGCACTGTTTGCAGCTCAATATGACATAACTGATAAAACAACATTAGCCAATAGCAGGCTTTAATTTTATCGTACTCCATCATTATTCGACGTCATATCCGGGATAGAACATTGCTTATTATGGAAGTTATTTATTACAGCTCAACCTGTTATCGATGGTGACACGCAAGTTCTTCATGGTTGGCTGCAATGTAACAATTTCTGCTTGTGACTAGTATACTTGGTAGTATTATCTTCTGTTCCAACCAAATTTGGACAGCCATTGTTGGATCTTATTTTCGGTTCTGCTGAAAGTCTGGCTGACATCAATAGCCATTGTGTTTAGCTACTACTACTACCGCGATCTACCTTTAACTATTCGGATCTGGCATATACGCCATAATAAAATGACCCAAGGCAGATTTATGTAGAATACCACCCGCGATACCATATTCCGCCGAGGCATCGTCTGTTTTATATTGTTACGAATTATTTCTCGCTCGCACTCGCCTCTTTTCAAGAATCATTGACCTAGGCGATATCAGATCTGAACAATAGGAAAATAAAAAATAAAATACGCGTCGACCGTTGTATCCCATACATGGAATCGGTTCAACCGATGAAACTGAACGACCTTACTAAAAATTATAGTTATCATTACCTGGAACTGATGGCACTCTGGATGCATTATCACTACCAAAAGCTTCAGTACATTGAATCTGAAAAGCGGTTAACGGATAGTACCGATTCATCTGCAAGACAGAAAGAAAACGGCATTCACGACAAGAGGGTTGTACGAATGTTTAGCCATTATTTTGCGGGGTCAAAATTGGGAAACCAATTTGGGTTTATTTAGGCGCCATTATCGTATTAGGACTATCGTATTTTATGGAATTACTTCGTACTATCGACGATTTATTCCTAACTTTGCCGATAGTGCCCGAATTTTATATCGACATAGTGCGAAGAATCAAAACTTAAACTGGGAAAAAGGGCCTGATGCACTAATCATGAATGCAGCTAAAGAAGAATTTTTGCAGTTCACCAATTTTGGCATATCCAAAGGCGGGCGAGCTCTTCATTTTGAACACAGGCGCTAGTAAAACCACAATAGGAGCAGTACTGTACGGTCCGACTTTGTAGCGCTCAGATGGTAATTGCAATTTAAGGAACCAGAAGGAGAAGTGGCCAGATAGATCGAGCGATTGCAGGCGCACATATTCAAAACAGAGCATCAGGGAGGAATTTGACACAACAACGCAGATGGGATGTCCAAAAAGACTTGTGCTATGAAAGTCTGCAGCCGGTTTTATTGGGTCAACTCCTGGAGAGACGTAGAAGACTGTAGCATAGGAAGTGTGACATTTGTTCTGCCAACAAGTGACACCAAACCAAAATAAGAAAAAAATGAAGCAGTACATCGTCGGAGCATCATTTGAACGAATAATAATAACAAACAAATTAAGTTTTTACAGGCCATTGCTGGCCCGTACCGCATCAACATTCTGACTCCATCGGATTCGATCTTGAGCTTGTTCTAAGTATTGTTTTAGACAACCCGAAGAAGGCAAATCGTACCCCGAGGAGCCATTGTCGCCGACATTGGCACCTGACAAATGACGGTTCTTCTCTCAGAGATCACTGAACCATCCGTTTAGGATCGCAAAATGCAAACAAGCCGTCGTACATGCTGTGCTTTTATTTCATGAACGAGATCAGGAATTTTCATTAAATTCCTGATCTCGTGGTTGAATGAAACTCGTTAAGTTTCGTCATCGTCGCGTTGGGCCATACATAAAGCGCATGATTCTTCTCTCGAATACTCATCCGTCAGGGTCCAACGCTCACACCTTGATCTGATTAACACCTTGTACAACTTCAGCTTGTTGGCATCTGCCAGGTATTTTGACGTTAGCAATGGACGTAAGACCTACAAAGTGGGATCCCAGCGACAAGGCGCGCTTTAATATCCTCTACCACACAGTTATCATGAGTGACAAGGAACCCGAAGTATCGGAAACTTGTCACTCCTTTAAATGTGTTGTCACCATTACTAAAATCTATTGCGTCTTTGTCTCTAAGACCAGTGATCTTATATTTGGTTTTAGACCTTAATTTGTTAATTGATTTTGAAGCCAATGGAAGCTGAGAATCCTACAGTGACTGACCGATTTGAGCAGAATCAACCTTGGTAGTCACCTACAATTTCCTCCGCCAGGGGAGTGATTCTCTCCAATATTATAGTTTTTCCGTCAGCAAATTCTCTTGGTGGTTTTCCTAGGAAGAACCGCTTTATTCTAAGTTCAATAAGCGTGTTTTTTGTTCAATGTGTTTGCGCTTCTTTATAGGCTATAGTCTGTTGCTCGACAGCAAGACGACACTTCATGAAATCAATAGTCGTTGGGTTTAATTTTTACCATACCTAGAGTGAACTGGGCAGCATTGACAACCGTAGTTTTCAATACCTCCCATAGAGCGTTCACATCATCATATCGGGGATGGTTTCTATAATGCTACTGCTAACAAGAACCTGATTTTGTGCTTTCTTTGAATCTTTGTTTATCAGACAAAGTTTCAGTTGAAACGTAAGTTACGTTTTCTTGTGATCCATGACTTGTACGAAAACTGCCATTTTAGCTTTGCAATGACCAATTGATCATCACTGCTTACAAATTTGGCAACCGACCGTAAGGATCTAACATCTTGAATAACCCGAGACCTTTCCTTATGAATTAACACATGACCAACTTGACTGCGGGACGCGTTACGAGGGTGTGTCCATGTTTCAAAGTATGGATATTTTTACAAGGAAAGAATGATCTAGCCACAATGAGGTTATGCGCAACTGCAAAATACTTCATCCTTTCCCCATTATCGATTTACATAGATCTTGTCGGGAGTACGGAACTATATTTTCACATAAATCAGTCTGATTTTTGTCAGCTCGATCATTAAAGCCACCTATCACTATTCTAACGTTATGCTCCGGTATGGATCCCATCAGATCATCCAAACTGTTGTAAAATGAGTATTTTTCTTTGGGTTGGCTTATATCAGTGGGCGCATGAACACAAATGATTAACATGTTGGCTAGTCGTATGCATAAAGGTAGCTTACACATATGATTAACTGCTTTGAAATTTAAAACAGCCTTTTTCACCAAGGGCCTAAAGAGAAATCCTTCACCAAGATTGCCGAGGTCATCTCCACTGTAAAGCAATGTATAGCCTTGTGACACTTGATCTCCACTTTTTAGCCAACGAGTTTCCTGGAGAGGAACGAGTACTTTTTAGCAACGAGATATACTTTTCACGGCTGTTATAATACCATCAGACGCGCCTGGTTTTCTTAGCGACGGCACTTTCCACGTACCAATCCTATATGTAATATCTAGGTAAATCTTTAAATTTGTGACGACCAATTTAAAGTTGATATTGTAAGGACCGGACCAGCAATAGCATTCATAAACCTTAGGACTGCATTGATGCAATTCAAGAAGTTGTTACCAATTTTTTGTTTTGTAATCAAGTTACTGTTTTACTTGGTGCTGCCGAGAGATATCGTTAGATATCTTAGGAATGTGACTCACCATTAAACGAAAATAATTTAAATATTTAAATTACATTTTTATTTATTCAAATCATCCAGCATAAATATATGCCTAGTTTTAACCTCTTAATAAATATTTTTCCTGATCCTGCTGTGCATATATACGTATAGGAAAAATCTATGGTAAAACCATAAATTGACAGTGGGGACACATTTAAGTAAAATAAATAAATAAAAAAATTGTGGTATGGTAGATTTTTAAATATTGATGAATTTTGATAAATGTTTTGGTCAATTTAAACCATAAATTATGTCTATCGGAATATGTCTTGACACTAGTAAATACATAAATTAAAATATTTATAAACGCGCATATATATATATATATATATATATTTATGTTTATGTATATAGAACCAGATTAGAATTACCATGTAAGTTTATTGCTAATGCAACTCATTTTTATGTTTAACTGATAATATTTGTATGTTCTGTTATGCGCAGCACAGCCAACATAAATGCAACCAGTTTTACTTGGAGGTATACAGACAAAAATTCAATATTTCTTATGTCACATATTATTCGTGTTGTGTTATTTTTTTATTTAATTTTTTGAAGATTTGTCTGATACGAAAATTAAAAAAAAAACAAACATAAAATTAACGGATAGATTCATAAATAATATATGCAACAAAAAAAAACGTTTTGTTATTTTTTTCTATGTAATATGTACAATTCAGCCACCAACTAGACTTAAAAGATAAAAATCTGGATCTGTTTTGGTACGACAATAATTTCTAAAGCAGAACAATGAACAATAAAATGACAAATAATAATTTCACAGTGATTTATGGCAATTTATCATTTTGACAGTTTTAGTTTTGTCGTTTGGGATCCGATAGATCTTAAAGATAAAATTCAACGTGAATATACGAAAATTTATTATCTGATTAGAATAGCTAATTGCTTATTAATTGGTATACAAAGATGATATAGAAAAAGGTAGTTTTATGCAAATTCCCATGAAATGTGTATTCTGTGTTTTTAAGACGCGGACAGAGATTTCAACGCGCACAGTCAGTCGGTCCATGAAAACAAAACTTTATATTGATAATATATTATTCTAGAGTCAGAGAAACAAGTTATTCATTAGTAGGTATATATAGATGTATATGTATAACTATATGGTATCGTACAAGAAATGTTATAAAATTTTTAGATCGCATAACCAAGAACGAAATATGTATATATAAAATTATGTGTTATTAAATATGTATTATTTACACTACTAACCATATTCCAGTACAATATAGCAGCCCACATTCAGTTACACACACAAAAAATAAAATTAATTGATTTACAGCCTCTTTTTTCTTACCAAGTCCAACTTCTTTAGTTTTCATTACAATGTATCTTTTTTCTCGTATCAGATTGAGACATTATCAATATATAAAAAAAAAATAATTATTAAATAATTTATATTGGTTAACAGAATTTTGAAAAAATATTAACCAAACTGCACAAAATATTCCATCCAATGCTGCCCCATACTCGATATATACAGTATAAAGAATATTTAACGAGAACGTGAAGTTGACAACAGTTTTTATGCCTTTGTGGTCAATTAAAAAATCAAAAATTTATGAATAAAACATTATTAAAAACTGAAAATACATAAATTCGCAACATAACAACTTCAAACAACATAATATTATATTATGGCAAAAACTAAACGAAATAAAAATACTTTCCCTTAACGTAATCATCGTTTTAAGTCATTTAAGTCAGTCAACTTATATACCAGCTGCGATAACAATAATAATGATGATGATGATGATGAGCATAACAAAAAAAAAAGTACAGATATGAACAATTTTTATGATTGAATTTTATGCTGTCCATACAAAACTTGATTTTATTTTATTTGGGATAAGTTTTTTAATAAAACCAAATCATATTTAACCATGGTCAGTGAACTATTACAATCACAAAAAAAAGTATTCTGTCTTTAAACCAGATATGAAATATGTTACGGTATTTTAAGTCACGTTAAGAAATTAATTCAATTTTATAGGATGATTATCCGGCGTTGCGCGAGAGAAATTATAATTATTTTGAACTTTGGATATTTTGCAGGAAATCTCTCGACTCCTTTATAGTTGCAATCATATATAAAAGGAAATCATTAGTAGCTGAATCAGAAACTTCCCATTATTTCAGGAACATTTTTTGACATTCTTACTCTGGAGCAAGCAACATTGACCATGCGAAAAGCATGGAATTTCCAAATTCACATCAGCTATTTTCAATCATTGCCCCTGGGCTTTATTAATTATCTGATAGCAAGCCTCAATGAGAATTGTCGTCGCGTAAATTCAAAAGGGAAATCGTTGGGAACCATAAAAATGTGCGGAATTAACACATTTTCGCCTTTTCTTTTACCGGTAATAATCGTTGCTTCAGTAACATTTGGCATCAGTTTCTTCACACAAAGCCGTGTTTTATTGCATAATAGTTCCCTTTTTAACAAAAAAAAAAATAGTATATGTGGTGAAATTCCAGACGTATCCAAAGAATTATGAAACTTTTGGATAATTAACAGCTTGAACTTCATCAATAATTGGACCGGGGAGTTGCGATTGAATTTCATTATTTAATTTATTAACGCCGTCATTCTTGGGAGCTAACATTGCACGTTGGCAAAGCCAATGATGATTTTTGTAGTTTTTTGACATGTTTGTAAAGTTGACGCAATTCCAGATAATACAACAGCTAGTCCTATTTCGTTCTGCCGTCTAATTTCAGAGAATATCAAATTAAGAAGAATTGTTTAACAGTTCCTCCAAGGGCATCAAGAAAAATAATTCCTCCGTTCTTTTTATGTATTGCATCACTTTAGTATATGCCTGTCTTTGATCATCAATTAACAGATTTTTTGAGTCTCAGCAGAACGCTGTAACTGTTCAACGACGTAACTTTGTTCTACTTATATATTTCTATTAAAACTAATGTTTCCATGGCGTATCAGTTCTGGCAAATCAAGACGGCAAATTACTTTGTTACTAATGGATATGCATGCATCCTCGAGAAATACGAGTGCTTCATTAAAAATGACTCATGAAAACTATATCTCCATATCAGGATTAGTTCTACGTGCCTGTCGATGTATATCTTCACTAAGGGTTTCTTTGTGATTTTTCCAAAAACTTTTAGGATCGGAAGGTTGTTACGGTTGCCCGTAAACAGAATTTGTCTCTTTGTCCTCGACCCGCAGCTTCGACCGGCTAACCTCAGTCCAGAGGGGTGGATATAATGTGGTCGAGGTCCGATGGAGACTTAGGGGCTGCGATCACATTCTTGAATTTAAACACACACACACACACACACACACACACACACACACACACACCTCGCGATATCGTCATCCTTATCCCTGATCAGTTAAAAAAATGATTTAACACCACATTTGATTAATTACGTAACCCAGGTATTTGTATATTTTGATGAGTTTTGTTTTTAAATTATACATTGCAAAAAAAAATTGGTTACAAATAAAATTCCATAGTAGCTACGTTATACAAGGCACGACAAGAAAAAAAAATATGTTTCTATTTGGATTCGGTATAATGTTTTTAGATTTTTCTGCACGAACACAACTCCTTTCACGGCCGCAGAGCTCTCCGTCCGGATCAGAACTGCAAATAAACAAGAAAAACACAAAAAAAACCGCCACCAATGAACTTACACCGCTGCTCAAGTGGTGCGGACCAAACCAAACAAAAATCAAAAATAATATCACAATCTGATTATACCTTGTTACGTAATTTTAGTTAATTATTATTGTTGCTCGTTCCGACTACCCCATCACCTGTTAGTTAGCGTGCTATTCCGTTTCTGGTTTGCCTGTTCGTGTGATGTTGGTCCGGTCTGCCCCGTTTAGTCGATGAAATTTTGCTGTCTAATTCTATAGTTATCGATATATATTGCTGGTCTTTTGTATCGACTCGCCTTGCTGCCACGGTAGTGTGATTAATGGAATTTTTTTTCCTCTCCTCGTAGTTTACTCGCACTGATACTATTTCGATGGTTTCTTCTTTTATTTCTCTTTTGTTTTGGTTGTTACGGCGTCACAACTTTTATTGAATCATAGAATGGTAACACACAGATATATATAGTTTTAATTTAAATCAATTTAATCCACGTTTTTAACGATCTTCAACTTTTTTTTTTTTTTCATTCTTTTTATCTCTTACGGTGAACTATCACACAACCCGAGACAAAATTTATCAACGTACGAAATACGACAAAAACTGGTTGCCAAATACTGTGGTATCGAAATTATCGTGTGTTTTCTTCTTTATTTTTCTAGATCACGTCCGTCTCGACTCGCCACCAAAACCAAAAAAAAAACAAAAAAACAAAATATTTCGCATAACACCCAACACCAACACCCCCTCTACCTTAATTTATTTGTGTTTTTTGTTTTCCCCTCTCCACATTATTACTGGGAAGTCGAACCTTTTTCTTTGGGTATACAATTTATGAGACGTGGCCACGTAACAAGGTGTCCAAGTTGATTGCAAAGATCTTGCGTATTTGTTATGGATGCCACGAAAGAGATTCTTATGTTAGTGTTCCGCCCCATTGCGTTAATCATTTTCAAGTAAGCCAAGTTTAAAACATGTGTTTCTGTATGTCTGACATATTTCACCATCGATCGTTCTCAGTGGTTGAAAAGATTTTGGTCCTCTTATATCATGAAGCAGCATACAAAAAAATAACACTCAGTATTATTGGGATGAACATTATAAACTCGACCCAACGCCCAAATATGCTGTTTTGTGGTGCCCCGTTTTAGCATTTTTTGTTGCATTTTTTCATGTGACGTTCCGTATATCAAAATGAACAAATTTTTGATATTCCCACTCTAGACCAGTGATCATGCGAAAAGTTTGGATTTTCCAAATTGACACCAGTTATTCTCAATGATTACCCCTGTGCTTTATTAATTGTCATTGCGAAAGCCAGCTTCTCATTGTTAACATTTTTGAATTTACCTATACAAAATTTGAATCAGATGCGATAAATGGTGTGGAAACTTAAAAGAAGGGTCCCCTTGATTCAAACGACGAACCCTTCGGATTCGAGCGTGTCACTAATTTTATTTAATCGCTTTCCTAAACCCGTTCCCGTGAAAAATATAAAAAAAATCGAAATGTTAGAACAAAATTGTACCGGGGCCCTTTAACCACGGGATCCAGCCCCTTGAAAAATATCGTTAGGTTTGTTCTGTTCAACTTATATATGGTAAAAAAATTCATAACGATCGGTTGGCCTGCTGAGATGTCCATTCGGAACAAAGAGATAACTGTATCTATGTAAAAATTAATTCTTGATCCAGGTGCGAACCCCCTCGAATTTGAGAGTGTCACTAATTTTATATAACTGATTTCCTAAACTCATTTCCGTAAAAAAATTAAAAAAAAATCGAAATCTTAGAAAAAATTTCTACGGTAGCCCCTAGACCCGAGGTCCAGCTCCTTCATCAATATCGCAAGAATTGTTCTGGACATGCAACTTATACATGGTAAAAATTTCATGACGATCGCTTGAACAGCTGAGACGCCCATTCGGAACAGACAGACAGGAATTCAAGGTTTTTTGCAGAAATTTAGTCCGCCAATAATCCAGAAACTCGAACATTTTATATTAATGACCCGTAAGCAAAAGTAAGTGCTCGGATGGAACTAACAACTTTGTAAATGATTGTCAAGCTGGCAATAACCACTGGTGCTTCGAAGTCTCAGGGATATTAGATTTTTGTAACCTCCCGCCAACGCACGTAATATCATCCTGATCTAAAAATGGATTAAGATGCTGCAATTTGCTTTGTTTCGAAGATAAGTTCGCCTGCGCGAAGTATTTTAATTTCGACTGAAAATTTGTTCTGTTGAATGTACTTGATAGTTGTCTTTATTGAGTAAACCATGTCAATGGAAGACAATTCTAATTTAATGGATTGCATATTTACGGTAGATTGTCGCTTTTGTTCTTTTGATTTTTGATGGACATATTTTTTTAACTTATTAACAAAACCAAGAGCAATCACAAATTTTCATGATAACGTCGAATAATTAGAACATCTTGAAATTGCTTCCCATTCGTTAAATGCTGTGAAAGCATAAATTTGAACTTTTCGGAGTTCCTAACTCTTCGGAACCAGTCATTACGATTCAAAAAATCATTAGGTAGTAGCCCACGAGAAATTTTATTCAAAGGATTTTCAGTTGTTATGGGACATAATACCAAATTTTCGGGCTTGAGATGTTCCGAATCTAGGAAATTCTATTTGCCTCGAAAATTGTAAATCGAAATGGAATAGATCTAATTCGTTATAATGTTATTTGAGTCTGTCAAAAGATGAACCACATAGCACATATCTCGAACCGGGGTATGGTCTAGGATTTAAGAGAAACAACTCTATACTTTTAGAACTTACTAATTTGACATCGCATTGTTTTTCATGTTCCAAGGTGCGAATATGAATGCTACATCCATAACCTTTCTGAAATAGATCTCCACAACCATGAAGTTCTACGGTCTTTGGGTGATAAATGACACATCTTGGAATTGTTAATCTCTTAATCGATTATAGTTGTTGTTTAAACTCTAACCAAATCTCGCACAAATGTAAAGGCAGTTCTTCGTCCCAAACTAATTAAGAGACCATAATGCATGAAATGCTTGGCAAGAAAAACAGTTGGGCCACAGAACCCTAAGGGGTCAAACAACTGTATTTTTTTTAATGAAAAATAAAACATATCGTGTTCAGTATCCCAAATCATATGAAGAATTGAAATTAATGTTGGATTAGCATGATCTTCTGACCTAAGGACTTGCGCATTGGATGTAAACTTGCGAAGCTCAAATCTTCATAATGCAATAATTGAATAAGATCAGCTTTCAATTGGACAGCAGACTTAACAGAATTGGAACCTACCAACACCTCGTTGACATAAAAAACTGTTTTCTGTATACGAGATGTTTCTTTAATGAATTCGTTCAGATGAATTCGTTTTCTTTATTCTAAGCGAGTTGGATAAGAATTTGTATCGCCAAAAATGATTAAAACATTTTGATTTTTACGCCATCAGATCTTTAACAAATATTGCTGAAGTTCTTTAACTAAAATTTAACGATATCGCCAGTTATCCCAATGCGATATTTCCGAAATCGTAAAATAATTGATCCAAGATCTTGCTAAATCATGGGATCAATAATAAGGCTATCATAAAAAGAAACTCCTGTAGAAGTTTTCGAATGAGCATTAAATACAACACGTAGATCTGTGGTACTGCTGCTTTCTAATTTCTGCTGCTTAGCGAATTTCCGTATTTGCTTTCAGACGTTTAAATACCTCTCCTGGCATTTTCAAAATAATGCTTTTCGTAAAGTTTTCTTCTAAATTAAATTTAAACAATTTTATTGTTTTTCTGGAGTTTGCTTGTTGATTCGGCGATGTTACTTCCAATTTCAATAAAAGCAGCAACATCTGCAAAGGTGCCTATAGTTTCTTCATTTGTGTTTGTTATTTTCCTTGTATATTGTAAATAAGGAATTAGCTATAAAACACTGCCCTCATGCGACACACCGGCAAAAATTGATATTTAGTTCGAAATATTCATCATCCTATTTCAGAGAAAAATGTCTATTGAATAAATAAAAGCTTAGTAAGCCATAGAATTGCTTCGACAAATTTCTATGCATCTGTATTCCAGTCCCTTGTGCCAAACAAAAAATGCTTTAGCGATTTCCCGGAAGAAATTTCATTTCAATTATGTTTATGATTCTATGCATCTGTTTGTTCTAAAGTAAATTGCTTTTCTCTGAATATTTAAATCTTGACTTTGGTTTTCGAACGTCCACATTCCAATGGTTAATCCTAGATGGTAGTTATTACGTTTATAATTTATTAAAACGAGTATTGGTATCCGAATGGTTTAATAGAAATGATTTGAATTGCAATACTTAGACATTTTATCTTGAAGGAGGTAAGTTTTCGTCTTTTAAAATAACGACATCGTTTACTTTTAGTTTGCGTGTGATGACTTGCCATTTCTGTCGCTGCTGTAATTATAAAATATATTCCTTGTCTGAGCTATTAAACTTGTTTAATTTTTTCAATTATTATCCATAGCGAGGCAACAGTGTCGGTTTGCTTCATACTTCTGGTTGTGGAATCGCTATTATAAGCCGACCAATCAGAAAATAGAATGGTGTGACATAATGTGTGAAATAATCCAACGCAAGCTTCTCATATACGATACCCTCTCTGGTTGTGGTCTCTGACTAAAATTGGCCCAGCGTAGTCGACCCGAGTCTGTCAAATGGAAATCATCTTAACTTGTAACGGAACCATCAATTGTGAAGACACCAACTGCTTCCACAATAGCATCCCACAATTTTGTTTATGACTCGCTTCACTAGCTTCTCAACTCCCTCAACCCATTGAATGAAGACTGCTACCCGCGTATAATAATTGTCGATCTACTCAACTATTCGTTTGGTGATTAAGAATTGGCTGATTTTTAAACTAAGTTCGTGTTCTCCAATTGACCACCTAATCGCAGTAATTCCATACTATCCATCAATGAATAAAGCTGCTTAATCCAGTTTTTCTAATTAAAAGTTGCCTTGCATTCCTTCAGCAGTCGAACTTTTTAGGAGCATTTCTCCCCTTGGGCTTAGCGTAATATTATTATCTCACCATTTTTGACAGCAAAAACGCTGTCAATAAAGTGCTGCCCACCTGGATGCGAGAAAAACTCAAGTTATCATTTTTCGTCCCTCATTCATAGCTGATCTTTCTTATATCCAATTAAGGACCATGCCACCAAAAGGAATTATCTATCAAACCTGTCGCTAATAATCCGTTTGATTCCATGAGTCCGCTGAATCGTCTTTAGAACGAACATGGGGCCATTAGCTTCTCTCTGTGGCTCGATTCGCGACATACGTATTCCATCTGCGAGGATGTGATGATAACCACGCTAATATGATGGTCTAATCCCACCACATCGTAAACTGTCTATTGTACCCAGGGAGGGACTCTTTTTACGATGCTTTATAGCTTAGTTAAAAGTTGCGCTGCACATAGTTCAATAACTTTGGTAAACACATCTGTATAATTGGAGCGACCTTCGTTCTAGCCGCAATAATACAGCACGTTGTGCTGGAGCCAATCATTGCTCTGCAGTAGATAACTGCTCAATAAACAAATTCCGGTGCGACTGAGAACTCTTCTGTCATAATCCATCTTACAATTTGGATTTGTTTAATGATTGTTAAGTGATTCGTTATATCAAAAAGTTAACCTAATCGGTTAGCGTCACTTAGCGTTGAAAAAAGAGCTAGCAATTTTTTCTTGAAATAGTTTATTGTTCCACCCGAGTCCTAATAACCATAATTTTTGAATGAATAAATTAGTTTGTATTATTATTAGGACAAATCATCCAAGAAGATCGAATAATCTTGATGCCTCTGACAGAATTTGTCGTTTTGTAAATACAAAGGTTTCTTCCAGTTTGAGCTTGAAAAAAAACACGTCCTTTTGCGGATGCCAAAATACTCCAAAAGTTTTAACATGAGATTCAGAATCTAAGTAGTAGCTTTCCAGCTCCTAATCCTCCTTCGGTACCGCATTTAAAATGTCTACTCGATATTCATTTCAGCAAATGAAAAGAAAATTCAAATTTTTTTAATTTGGAGGAAGTCACAGTCGAATGCTGCAAAAAGTTTTCTTGGATCTTCAATGCCTCTGATATTCAATTTGCTTCGGTTAAAATATCGTCTACGAAGAAATCTTTCTAGCTTTAACGTACGGAACCTTTAGTAATTTATAATCACGTATTTCTTGTTGAATTGACTCTCCACTATCCTTTGGAAATCAGCATCTTCCTCACTCACCAAAATTTGTCTATATATCTTTTCCAAATCCTCAGTAAAGGCGATATTATGCAAACGGGACCTTTGTATGATTGACACGTATCTGGTTAGAATCGTAGCGCCTATACCATTAAACAATCGTTTGAGCTCTTCTCTGAGCTTGTTTTAACAGATGCGTCAAATACTACTCTAATTTGAGCTTAAACAATACCCTTGTCGTGCACTATACGATCTGTCCAAAGTGTATTAAAAAAATGTTCTGATCCGATTACAATGTTCAATATTGGCACATGGAGGTTTGGATCTGCAAGTTCTAATTCATTTAAAAAGTCAAGTTTGGAGATGTCGATTTCGACAATGGAAAGTTGGGACATCACATTTGGCAGCACAACGGCCTTTACATTTACCTGAATATGAGAGTCTCTAATTGCACTAAGTATACAAGATCTGTTATGCCGTTGACTGTACCAATACTATAGAAGACCCTAATGAACTAAGTAGACATCTTTTATTTAGCTTCGGTGACCGAACCCTTATTACCTGAGTTTATTGTCCAGAGTTCTTAAATTTTATTGAACCGGAACCTTTTAGTACCTGAGTGAACGTTCTCATTTAACCTAAGTTGCTTGGTTGCGATTTTGGTCCAACCAGCTTTGGTGTTTTAGTTTTACTTGAGCTTAGTTTTTTTTAAATGCTTAGCAATCTTACAGACTTGATAATTAGCAAGATGTTGTCACTAACAATTTAAACATTTTTAGCCGACACATCTCTGTCTTTGCTTTCCTGAAAGTTTTACACATATAACAAGTTTTTCCCAACCGCAACATATTTGAGTGTGATTAGATCCCTGTGTTGTAGTATCAGGAGCTGGAACGTTACTGATTTTGATAGATCCCGAAAATAAATTCCTGAAAAATTGATATCACTTCAAAATTTGAAATTGTTTCGCGGGAGAGTGGTCTCATCAGATAAATAGCAAGCATCCGTAATAATCCTATTTAACAAAAAATTAAACTAACCAATATGATGGCAGAAACTCATCCAAAAACGTAAAACCATGTCGAAAGTTATTTATTTTTAGTGCCGCACCTTGCCACTTTAGACGGAGCTTCCGATGCATTGCATTCACAAGTGATTGTGCGATTTTGTTAAACGAGTAATAATACAAATTTTTAAAAGCTGACTAGTGAAAAATTT
Organism: Tipula confusa; assembly: GCA_963556175.1. NCBI lineage: Eukaryota > Metazoa > Arthropoda > Insecta > Diptera > Tipulidae > Tipula > Tipula confusa. The sequence goes on from OY744476.1 coordinate 147,629,184, forward strand.
GTTTCATTAAATTTTAATGAGAGACCATGTACAGAAGACTAATTTAACTTATTTTAATTTCCTAAGTGAAGCACTTCTAAAATTGATCTTTAACAAGGTAAATTCAGAGAATTGACTATTATCTCTTCCAAAGTACTACTAATTTTGGCGAAAGCGAAAATAGAAAATTTAATTAAAGTTTAGGATTATTTTCAACCATTCGAAACATTTGCTTATGTCCTTTGAACTTTTGTTTACAAAAAGATATCAAAGGAGTACAGCGCTTAGTTTTCAGCGCTTATTTTGTTAAACATTTTCAAAAAATTAACTTTAGTTACTGTTTGCACTATTTTTCGCTAACATACTATGTATATGGATTTTTGCCCTTTGATCTGTCTGTGGACCCATTGTATAGTTTCATCACATTGAGTATTTACAACCCTTTAAGGGTTGTATGAATCCATATTTTACATTGAAATCTAAGTTATAAACGATGTTTTTTGTTTGTTATTATTTATCTCTTATAATCGAGAGGTAAATCTTCCAATTCAGGTTACAGAGTATACATTGCAGTTGAGCTTTGTACTCCAAGCATCAGTCAGGCTCATGCATTTTTTCTTTCATCAAATCGACAAACGTTAAAAAATTTGAAAAACTTTTTCAAACAATATACTAAATTTTTTATTTTGTTTTTGTTCTTGGATCCTGCAATCTTTACTGCGCTAATTACTCGGTCAATATACTAAATTCTAAACCCGATTTTGAAAGATAAAAGGGCATTTCATATAAAAAATTTCCCTTTTCAAAAAAACTATGTACATAACAAACCTGTACATAACAAACTGTCATGTTGAGCTTTTTGGATTTTAGAATTTAAAATAAATACTAATACTTCTAACACCGTGCTCGGTTGGTAAATTCAATCATAATTTATTCGTTAAAAAATGAATATAAAAACCGCGAAATTAATTTATATTGACAAGTATATATTTTCAGTAACTTTTATACTGCCGGAACCGGTAATAATTCTAAATTATAAGAACCAGATTTTATACTTTTGTTAAAAATTATATCGTTAACATTAAAATTCATGTAGCAAAATAAATTTATTCCAAAATACTATACATTTTAAATTATTCATTATATTCTTAGACAAATTTCTTATTAAATTTTTATTTAAATTTCTATTCACATGCTCTATTTTAGTTTTTATTCAAATTCCAAGGTCTTTCATTTTAATGTCACATTCTTTTTTAATTTATTTATTTGCAAATCTAAGTCAAATTCCTTACTTAATTACAATAAATTAAAACTCGAGTTCTAATTTATAGTAGCTAAAAAAAAGAAATTAAATTCTGAGAATTCAATATGCAGATTAAGTTTGAACCTAAATTGTTATTGATATTTTGAATTGGTTCCAAAAGTTAAGAATAAAAACTATTGGTTCCTAGGAAACTTATCTAATATCATAATAATTGTAAATAGGTTTATATATATATATATATATATATATATATATATATATATATATATATATATATATATATATATTTATATATCAGTGATATCAGCCACAGCACCGCAAGAGAGTCTCAAAAAAGGCCACTCGCAGCAATTTAAAAAACAGGCAAATTCATTACCAGGAAACAACTCTGCCAAATCCAAGGCACAAGCACAGGAACTGCAGCAGACCTAGCACATCAAGGACCCACTGAGGAATCAAATAAAAATTTATCAACATAACAAAATCGTGAAAGCCAACGCAAGAAGCGGCCAAGAACATCGTCTTGCCCTACGGCTCCATGATAATTGACATCAAAAACGAGTGAAGTGCCTCTGATGGAACCCCACTTCACAATGTTCTAAAAAATTGGTGTCCGAAAGCCTCATCGAAGTCCACTAACTAAGAGCAATCATGCTCACAAAAATAGGTTATGGGCAAGATAAAAACCTCACTCCATCTAGCCACCACACTCACAGGCAAGACAGAATACTAACCAACTAAAACACCAATAATTAAATGCAAATCACCCAAAAAAACACCATCTACTCTATTATGGAAAACCAGAAATACCGCCGCAAATACAGCCATCACAGCAAATACAGCCATTACAGCCAAATCGTACAGCCATCAACAGCACTCCTACTAAACTACAGCCGGAGACCTGCAAAGCCCGTAATTGAACCTTCCTCAACAACACCATAACCGCAAACAACAACATCCGGTAAAATCATCCGTGTAGAACTAACACGCCTCGATCCTGGCAGAAATTTCCCAACCACAGACTCAACTCCCTACAAAATCCACTTAAAAACCACAAATACAGAATTCACAAAATGTTTATTATCAGAACTCCCTCTCTCTTCACTTGCACCAGGCACCATCCCAACAACATCAGCTTCGGCAAAACATATTTCTAGAATAACCTAAAAAATACCGTAAAATGTCTTGTTTACAATGTTCACTTCGTATTAGTAGAGACGAGCCTAAAGATAAAATCAATTGAGTGAATTGCAAAAAATTGTTTCAGTTGTGGCTGATAACATTTAGATGTTTTCAATAGCAACAAAAATATTGGGCCTGTAGTGCTTGCTTTAATGAACCTCCTCAAATTCAAACTTCTGCAAATCATGGGGAGATACCTTATTTTTAATACGTCAACAACGATTCAACTAGTTCTTCAAGGTGTAACAAAAAATCAAAAGTATGAAAACGACAATGGAAAAAAATTAAACAAACTAAACAATTTAAATTGCTAGAGAAAGCTTTAGAGAGTATCAAAATTCTCTCTGGTAAAATTGTGCAGCTTAAACAAAAATTAAATGTATATGAACAAACCAGTTTGCAAAATATGATTGATATTTGTGGTGTTTCGATTAATATTAGTAAGAATATTGAAGATACGGTTATAGACGTCATTGAGAAATCTCATGAAATCAAAATAGAAAAAATCGATACTGATTATTGTTATCGAAAAAAATAATAATAATCGAAACAACGTCAACTCATGTATATGTGTAAAATTTGAGAGAATTTAATATTTTTCAATGTTGCCTAACTTTTTACATGCGCCAGCTGTTGAAAGAAGCGAAAACAAGAAAATTGGAACATAAATATACCAGGAATAGTGGAGACATAAAAATTATTAGAAGCAGCCAAGACCTGGACATATTATAAGTAAATTTTATTTTATAAGTTCTTAATTTAAATAATTGTTTTTAAGTCTCTATCTCAGGGTTCAGATGTTGCTAATAATATATAATAACTTACCTATCTTCATTAATGACCATGCCGAAAAAATTAGTATGTCAATTGTTCATCAAAATATCCGTTTTATACGAGCTAATTTTGACCTATTTTGCTCACAATTATCTATTTTAAATATAAAACCACATATTATAGTGCTAACAGAGGTGTGGATAATGAGCCGTATGGTGGGATTCGTGCAATCGGCCAAGTTCTATTGGGCCCATATAAAATAAAATCTAAAAGAGCCGTTCTATCCTATACGGCTAGTACTGACGACTTGGTCAGAGATAGTCCATACTATTCTTAGTACAAAACATTAAAGTTCATTTCCGGCAAGCCATATTCCTAGGAGAACGGCTCTTTTAGATTTCATTTTATATGGACTTGGTCAGAAATAAAAATAATTAATCAAATTTCTTTAATTTTGTATGTATATATAGAAAAAAACGGGGATGGGATGAGATAGTATTGCCTGATGAAAGTTTTAGTTTTTTCTGGGATGAAAAACTGGGATAACTTCACATGCTTTAAAAAACAGTCTAAAGCTTTTAGGAAACCTCCTAGAAACATTAAACTGAAAAATCGTTATGATAAAATTAGCAAAGAAGTCAAAATTTGTCTAGAGCTAGAAAAGAATAAATATTATAAGGCAAAATTTAGTGAAAGAAACGGTGATCCTAAAAGTCAGTGGAAATTTGTTAAGGATATTATAGGAACGAATAGAGAAAGATCGGTGATATCAAATATTTTAAATTGTGATAAGATTACTATATCTGACAAAGAGGCTATAGCTAACGAATTTAATAATTTTTTTTGTCGCTGTTTTGTTGCTGCTAATTTAAACAATAGTATCCCCATAGCATCCAATCCTGTCTTGGTATCTATTGATTTAGAACCTTCAAATTTGTAGCACCCATAAGTAAAAAGGAAATACTAGCTGTAGTACAGATTTTGAAAAATCAATCTGTTTGTGGTAAATAAAATATAAGCGCTAAAACAATAAAGAAGGTGATTCATCTTATCGTAAAACCTCTGCTATTTATGTGGAATTTTCCCGCATTTTTTAAAAACGGCTATTGTATTACCTCTATTCAAAAATAAAAATAAATCTAGCATGAGAAATTATCGACCTATATCTTTATTGCCTGTCATATCGAAACTTTTTGAAAAATGTATCAAATCAAGGCTGATTTCTTTCTTGTCAAAAATGAAATTCTTATCTAATTCGCAATATAGCTTTCGCCCAAAACATAGCACAGAAGATGTTCTGTTGAACTTTTCTAAACCATTATATGAGGCTTTGAATAATAATCTATTGGTTGCAGCTTTTATAGACATTAACCAAAGCCTTCGATACTGTGGATCATGAGCTTCTATTGTCTAAAATGCATTATGCAAAAATCAGAGGAGTATCTAATGATTAGTTTTGTCTTACCTAACAGATCGAAGGCAAACAGTTATAATAGGTAATAGTTTTAGCCATGAGAGACAAGTAAAATCGTCCTTGGGCCGCGTCTATTTTTGATTTAAACCAACTAAATTTTCAAAATACCGCTTTCATCTCATTCTATAGAAATGGCTCTAGTTTATAAAGGAACCATACGAACGTCATGTGACTGCAATGATCAGTAAAGATTTCAACTTATTAAGAAAGTGGTTTAATACTCATTTCATGTCTTTGAGTGAAAAAACAAAGGCTATGTTTTTTAATATCTTAAATGAGAAGCAACTCGTAACATCATGTATCATTCTTCTGTTTACTCAAGTTTTGATAAACCAGACAGCAGGTCTATTTGTAATGATATTGTGTCACCATCAAATTAGTTGAAACATTTAAATAATTAGGTTTAAATATTGATAGTAGACTCAATTGGAAATTACATATTAAAACACTGAGAAAATATTTAGTTTATTGCAATAGGCAGCTGTATTTACTGAAGTACTCATGTCCCAAAAGTGGGAACCGCTCAGAACTGGACATTTTAAAACTGGATATTTCAAAATAGGGTTTGACAAAACGAGATAAGGTACAAAACGAGATATGGTACAACACTGGATATTTCAAAACAGGATATGTGATTTAAACTTAAAATGATCGACATGTGATTTAAACTTAAAACGATTTTTTAGGAAAATTCTGGAATATGGCCAATTAGGGAAGAACTCGACGAGTTCTTAACCGATTTTGATGAAATTCGATATGTAGGATGAAAATGAAATTTTAAAATGATTTGTTGGGAAATTCAAGTGGATATTCAAGTACGGAACCTTACTGACCTTATTCCAGAACTTTCCCAAAAATCATTTTAAAATTCCATTTTCATCCTACGTATCGAATTTCATCATAATCGGTTAAGAACTCGTCGAGTTCCTTCCTCATTGGCCGTATTCTAGAACTTTCCTAAAAAATTACTTTAAGTTTTAATCACATGTCGAAAGATCCTGTTTTGAAATATCCAGTTTTATACCATATCTCGTTTTAAAATATCCAGTTTTGTACCTTATCTCGTTTTAAAATATCAAGTTTTGAATTATCCTGTTTCGTCAAATCCAGTTGTAAAATATCCAGTTTCGACCGGTACCCCCCAAAAGTATGCTGAAATCAGTGTATTCCAGGCTTGTACAAAGCAAGATCAGCTATGAACTTTGTTGCTGGGGTGGTATATATAAAAATAAAATCAATCCATTGAAAATTGCTCAAAAATACTCCATAAGGATTATTAGAAGAAAAACCTTTTTCGATCCTAGTTTTCTATTGTTTCAAAAATTACAAATTTTACCACTTCGACATTTATACATCTATAAAACCTTAAAGATGTTCTTTCTTCGAAGCGGTAGTAGAAATATAAAATACTGTAAATATTCGTTGAGGAATAAAAAGGAATGTGTACGCCCACTTTCTAAGAAAGAACACTTTCGCAGATACACTCTATTCACATGACCGATGTTGTATAACCGAATCTTCAAGTAGGCTAAGTTAGCATTACTTGTAAAGGAACCTCTCCTTAAATCAAAATATAGTTGAATAACTTTTTGAAATTCTAAGTAGTTTTACTTATGTTAGCACAAAAATGGGGCATATTCTGAAGTGTTTAACTATGTATGTATTAAAAATTACTCAAAGTGTTGATGATTGTTATTATTATTTTTCATTATATCGGAACTTTGGCATTTATTTTTTATTTTTTATTATGTATTTCTCATCCCATACATATTTTTCTCATCCCATTCATATTATTCCCATCGAATTTAAAAATAAAAAATAAATAAAACAAAAATTCAGTTAAAGATCGAAAGCTCATTAGAACCAACAAAAACTGGACGCATCCTGCATACCGCTGCAATCACCAAAGGTGGAGCCCACCCTTCATCCAACAGATATAGGTGGCTGGGCTCCACGAAACTCAGTTATACAGATTTCCGAAAACCAAGAGTTTCACTGCCCAAACTCAAGCCTTGTCATACTCACAACTCCAAACATCGCACATACGAAAAAGGCAACGAAGAAATTGTTTGTTACTACACTAATAACTCCGACACTAATAACTCCGTCGTACATCGGACTCCCACTCCATACAAAAATTACAAATTAATTGCACACTCCTTTCACATTAAGATTTAAGCTTGGTTCTGCCAGAAGCAAGAAAATTGGGCAGTCCATTATTCATAAGCTTTGTTGACAAAATCTAAGTTAATATAAGTGTTTTTTTTTCAATTTCGTCAGTAACTAAATCATATCCTGGACCATTTTTCGCACATAGGTTTCACTTGATCTTATTTTAACCTCTTTTATTTTCATTACCTGTTTGCCTAAGTAATGGTTAAAATGTTTCTTCCAGGTAAACCGCAAATAAAATAGATGTTTGGTTTTCAGCCCAACTTTAATTAAATGCATAAGTGATTTTCCCGAACGCTTTCAGTTATCTTTTATTTGATTATCTTTTTAATGAAATATAAACATTTCAATAAACTATGGGACATTTGGCCCCAATAAAATTAATAAATTGAAAACTGCATTATCCGAAAAGCCATTAAACGTTTAGTCGCTCGCTAACGGATAAAGGCCGGTTATTAATAATTTATTATCGTTTTTTTAAATTTTAATTATCAATTTTAAACATTCCATAACTAATTCAGTTCCGTTTAATTTATAAAGTAATAAAAATTGATTTGTTAATAGTTACTATATGCCATCTAATCAACAGTCGTAACACCAACTGGGCTGATAAAAACTCCATTTATAGATAATTTATGCTAATATTTATGAGATATTTAAACCTAGTTTCTATTAAAATAATTATGTGTCAATAAAAAATAAACCTATAATTTTTTTTTATCAATGTTGCTACATAAAAATTATTAGATCCATTATGTCAAACATATGAAAACAACATTAAAACATTTTCAATGTGTCTAGAAAGACATCAAACAATTTTTTGTGTTGATACAGACACACATATACATATTTCAAAAATGAAATTAATTTTTATTATTTTTCAAATGAATTTCCATAAAATTATAATTAATTTTCAATTTTGTTAATTTTTAATGTCTTAATTGATATTATGGTAATATTATTTTAATTAGTCAAAATTAGAGTGAATTTAGATTTTTTTTTTTTTGAACTTAACATATTTTTGTTATACACACATATACGTTTCAAACTATTTCTAGTATCAACAAAAAAAAAAGTTAAAAGATTTATTACAATTAATTGATTTATTTATTTATTTTTCCTACTTAAATAACATAACAACATTAACGTCATAATTGAAGTGTATTACACCACGCAGCGTGTATCAAATTAAAATTTTCTGTTTTCGTTTTTGTGAAGATAAATTAATTTGTTGGATACAAAGTATAGGTAGTCCTTGTTCAGCGCGGTGGATAGGTTTATTTTAGTTGATCTTTTTTCTTGATTAAAAAATGCCTTACGTATATAAAGAATTTTTAAGAGTCCTGTCATAATTAATCTACGACATTTCAATTCCGAACGATTGTTCATGTCAGAAAAGTAAAGTTGACCGAGAAATTGGCGCAGCGGTTAAAGTTGCGGTGTTTGGGTTGGGATATATTAGGTTCAAATCCCAACGAGGGAGGGATGTAAATGTATATTTAAAGCGAACGCTTGTGCGTCTTCGATTTGGCTAAAAACGGCGTCAAGTAGGATGGGAAATTAACCGCAAAAAGTTGAGAGAGCTTCGGCCCCAGGAACAGACGGTATAAAACATTAAAAAATTATAAATATTCCTTTTAGCTAAAAATCGCTTAAAGAAGGACGATAATAGTTAACTGTGAAGAATGTGGAGAGATTCGATTCCAAAACAAACGGAATAAAATAGAATAAACAGAAACAAAAGTCAATTCATATTCAACAGTCGAATTTCATAATCGCAAAATAAAATTGTAAACTGCTAATCCGTTGATCTAAATCTGTCGTCTTATGGGTTTTATAAGGTGCTGTAAATTATATTTTAATTTATCAGACGTTACCTATATAGGCTATTTAAAGCCCATTATGGAGTTTAACTCGTTGGTTTTGGCTGAAAGCTGACATCAGAAGAAAATAGGAAGTGCTATTCGATTTAAAAAAAAAGAAGTTTCTAAAACTAGTTGATTATTATCTCGCAAACCAGATCAAAGAGGAACTGAGCATACTCTGTGCGAACTCGGTTAACAAATTTTTACTCTCAAATTAATTTGAGTGAAATATCAGTATCGAAAAAAAAAAACAAAAAAAAATGTTTGGTTATGAATGTCATCGAAAAAAATAAAATAAAAGGAAACAGATTTTAAAAAGTAAATTTAATATTTTTAAATATAAATATGTACATGGTTTAAAATATTTTAAATATGGAACGTGCAAGATCCTGAAGTATTTCATTAATAAAAACATTTATTTTGCACCGGCTATAATTTATATAGCCTGGTGTGAATCAAAAAATTGCCCCAATTACTCTATTTGCTACGGACAATTTGACACTGTACTCTGTTCACACCGGCCTCAAGTAAACTGGGTACTCGGGTCGCTCGAGTTGAATTAAAAAAATAGACCTCATATTTGTCCGACCGACCATGCTCAATACATACTCTGGCGCATATCTTTGGCGGATGGCTTGCTCCCGTAAACAAACTTTTCAAATTTGTCACGTTAAAAATAACAAAAAAAAGTAAAGTAGAGCAAAAAACTTTTACTTATAATGGACATGAAGCTTATGATTGGCTCACGGAACGTGCAATGCTTAAAAAACAAGATGCATTTGAAAGTCTTATTTCAGTCCCGCAAGATTATTTGTTTGCTAATTCCAAAGCATGGTCTTGGATCGCCATTGGATTTTTTTAAAGTAGCCACCAAACCAACGCGATGGTGGTTAAGATGCTAACCAATACTATATGACCGATCACAACTGTTCCAAAACCTTTTATTCCAGTCGCAAAAATTTTTCTGAAACTTTTTATAGTTTATTAAATCAAAGGTTTCTTCAAAATCATATATCATCATTATTATGGACTAAAAATGCAAAATAAAAAAAAATATTGAAAGAGCTACAGTTCTTGAATGTTTAGCGACGAATGGCCAAATGCCATTTTAAGCAGTTGTTTAGCATGTCAAAAATCAAAACTTTCTAGGCATACTATCTCACCTTGAGAACTGGTATACACGTAGTTTTCAGGGACCTTATACCAATTGAGGCAACCCATCGAAATAACAAAATTATAAATTGTCTACAACTATGAAAAGCGAAGAACTTAGAACTGATATTCAGGAAGATAAACGGTGGTTCAACAAGTTGTTCAAAAGTAAGAAATCACAATTGAACAAGTCGAACAGAAATTTGAACGTTTTTAAAAGGAGTTACTTGAAGCCTTCAACCTTTAATAGATCGTTGGGCATACACAAGCCACACTTTTAAACAGCATCTACCAAAAACTGACGAAATGAAGAAGATCGCATTTTTTGTAGCAATTAAAGAAACTGCAGCTGAGGCCCTACAGCAGAGTAATGTAAATGTTGGAGTGTTAATTTGGACGTGATCATATTAGTGAGAACTCTAGAGTATGAAGCAAAAAGCTGATATCAAAAGAATGAGCAATCACTACAAGAGTATATGAGGCAAATATCGAGAAATTGGCATATCTAGTACATTTCAAAATAGCTCTAGACTACACGGATAGAAATCAAGATCGATGGCGTCATTGACATTGGTTTGGAGACATGGTTTGAAGTGCTGTAGTGTTATCTGAGACCATCGCCTGAGCATTAACTAACGACACGGTATATAACATCACCAAGCCGGCAATAGATAGATAGACGAACCAGTGATAAACAAAGACAGCGCCCAATTGTCAAAAAAATTTAAAGATTTCAATGAAAAATCAGATGCTATATGGGGTTCTGACAAAACACTCAAAATTTAACGGATAAGGTAAAAACGATCAATCAGGGGGAGTATCATTAAAAAATGCAAGAGAGTACATAACAGGCTGCAAATGACTGGAAAATGCATGTCAATTTTCTGTAGTACCAAAGAGTGATTGAAGAACAAACATGGTTAAACACTAATCATCACAGGAGAAATTACAATTAGCAAAGCAGACGGAAGTATAGATAGGGTAACGGAAATGGAAACTTCAGGAGTTAATGTGGAATCGAGCACTCATTGAAACTAGCCAGTTGCACTTGGTATTCATAGAAAGAAAAGATGGCAATCTTAGATTTTGTGTTGATTATAGAAAGCCACAATAACGAAGGAGGATAGCGGATATCGGTAGGTGAAAGTCGATGATGAGGATAAAAAAAAGACAGCGTTTAGTATAGGTAATCGGTTATAGCAGTTTAATGTTATCATCTTTGGCTTATGTAACGCTGGAGAGTGTTAGTGGTACATTTTACTGTTATTTTTTGATTAATTCAGCAAATATATGAATTGGAATTTCTTGTAATTTCATTAACTCGTCAATTGTTAGTTTAATGGTTATTTCATTTAAATTTAGTACTAAATAATTCTCAAAACTACATTTTAGAATTTTGTGTGTGTGTGTTGAAAGTGTTAGTGGGTCGTTTTACTGTTTTTTGTTTGACTCACCAAATATATATCAATTAGATTTTCTTGTATTTACAATGACGTGTTTTCTTAGTTTAACGGTTTTTTCATTTAATTTTCGTGCTAAGAATTTTTTTATAACTTCTATTTGCGCACATTTGTTTTGTAAGTACATGAGTTTTGTGTGGTGTGTTGGAGTACTTTGTGTAATTGCTATAAAACGGTGGATTCGATCGAATTTAAACGTTTAATTATTTTTATAAAATTCTAATTGTAATATTTTCGGTGTTAAAGTAAATATAAATTTATTATATTTTATTAGGTTTAACAGCAGTTCACGCAGTAACCTTTAGCAAATATCGAGATGAAATGATTAAATTGTTATTTATAGGCGGAAACTAATGCTATTTATTACAGTACACTGTTAAAAAGAATAATTTTGTTTTAAGGAAACCTTTGCAGATTACAGCTGATGAGAAACCGAACCAATTCTATAATTACTAACCTACCTCTCCCTTCCCTATACCACAAAAAATACTACCTATCGATCGCTTGGTGTCAGTATCCGCCATTAATAGAAATAAGCCATTAATAGATTTTGATTTCAGGATACCTTTTTGTAGATTACAGTAGAAAGGTGGCACATGGGAGTTGCTGATCCAAGATGACAAGAAGCAGAATAGTACATTAAAATTGTGATTGGCTTGCGCTAGCAGTATTTGAATATTAGCTAACGAGAAACCGGACCAATTCTGTCATTACTGACATACCTTAACTTCCAGTAGAATAGATTTGTGTTGTAATAATAATGAGGTGGCTGAAAGCGGGTCGTTTCTATCATGCATGGAAATATATTTATAGGAATATAAATATATGAAAATTCTCCTATCCTCCCGTATGTTAAATGTAAAAAGCCTGTGGGAATAGGACCATCGTTAACAGACACACTTTCCCAAAGCTTGTTCCCACAGTCTCATCAATCAATCAATCAATCTCCCTAACCAGATCATAGAGGACATATTATCTGGTTGGCAAGGTTGAAACTGACAAAGATATACTAGAGAAACGGCCAAACCACCGTTTTGGTAGTGTTTCACTTCTACGTTTTACGGTTGCACATCTACAACGATGACAAAGGTTAAACTCAATACTACACCATGTGTGGGACTCCTGAGTGTAGGAGCGTAATGTTGGAGAATTAATTTAACAGTGAAAGTTTTAATAATTAAATAAACTCTAACCAACTTAACGATGTAGATGTAAGAATTTATTAGTATTAGTTTGTGAATCTGGCTACCGTGCCTTTAGCTGAAAAAAATTCTCCACATCTAGCAATACTACTTGTCTAGACGATTTGGTGTGTAGACTATTCTGAATAGTTCGAGCTAAATATTTAGCTTGATGGTTAGCAGAGTGTAATTGTCGAAACCCGAATTGCTCATTAGGCAAAATATATTGGTCTATGAAGTGATTTTGTAACCTAACCAAAATTATTCGTTCAAAGACTTTGGATAAGGAACACAACCGACTTATCGTTTTATAGTTTTCACGCTTACTTTTATCTTTTTTTAGTTTACAATAATAGTATATTAATAATAGAAAGGTTTCTAGGGCTATTGTTGATTAACTTGCGCTGTTAACATTGTCAATACCTAGGCAAACATTTTGAATTTTTTAACGATTCTATAACTGATTTCACTTCGTTTGGTTTGGTATATTTCAAGTTATCAGTAGAAGTTTGCATAAGGTAAGTAATTGACGAATTAACCAAATTACTTATGCTGAAATCATTTTGGACAGAGGATGTACGATTAAATGTGTCAGCCAATGCATTAGCTCTCTCTTTATTAGTGATAATCGTCACGATGCTTTCAATGTGAGAAGAAACTTCTTATATTTTTAATTAGTTTTGTTATCTTCCAGAATGATTTAGATCCGGTTGCGAATTTATTAAGCAGAGGGTCTAATCTATGATTTCGAAAAAAATTTGTTTGGACATCAATTTCAGCTGTTATAGCTATAGAAGTGCTTGCTTAATAACTAGATCGCTGATTAGCGTGGAATTATTTTTAACTCTGTAATCTATTGGAGCATTACGGCACTTTTGTATATAGTTTTCACTGTTTTACTCCATTTAATTACTTTTAATAAAAAAAAACTTGATTTGAGAAGATAACCCTAGCTTTGCAAATATGAAGAAGTCTTTCTATTTTGTCAAGCAACTATTAGATGGAGACAAATTTTTATATTTGGAGTTGGTTCGTTTCACTGGCAAAAAATCATTTTGAGTAAATTAGATTGAGAGCTTCAACTGTGGTGATTTGTGACAAAATCTTCAACGATCTCCTAGCTTTAAATTGTGAGAGTTCTCGATTAGATCACAAAATTCACCAATCGAGTATCAAGAAACAGGAAAATTATTCCCAACATAATTTTCAGTTTATAAATTCTACCATTTCAACATCAGCAAATTAGATATCAAAGTGTTGACACTGTTCATTCATATACTATTATAAATACCGCGTTAAACGATGCTTCCCTGTAATAGTTATTGGTTTATAGTGTTTAAATATTGTTTTGTTAAACTTTTTATTTATTTTATGTCGAGTCACTTCATTTATGGTGTGCTTATATATATATATATATATATATATATATATATATATATATATATATATATATATATATATATATATATATATATATATATATGTATATATATATATATATATATATATACATATATATATATATATATATATATATATATATATATATATATATATATATATATATATATATATATATATATATATATATATATATATATATATATATATATATATATATATATATATATATATATATACACTCGAGTTTTTTTTTCAGGAAACGTAACACGTGAATATCCCAATTAGGTTTATAATTGATTCATTATGATAATTGGTAGAAGATAATTGGTAATTATAGTCTGACAAAAAAAAATAATTAAACGATCTTATAACTTAACTGTATCGGATCGTTGAGTTTCAAGTAATAAAGAGTGAAATTTGGTTTTATGCTTAAGTTAAATTTCTATATTTATTCTAATATACGATTGTATATGTCTCTATTTGCTTTCATATTTTTTTTATTTTCAGTGTAATTTTAAAGCTTGTGAGGCTTCTCAATGCTGTGGGAGCTTTTTTATTGGCATATAAGAAAATGGAATTAAATTCTAACAATTGTTTTTTTTATATTTTTACAATTTCAGAAAGCTCCACAAGGAGTAAGTGGAAGTGGTTAAACAATGAGTTTTTAAAATTAAATTACGGTTTTTAAAATGGAATCCAAAAACTGTAAACAAAACGAATAATTTCATTGTATAGTGTGCAAATTATTTAAATTATAATTATGTAAATTGCACTCTTCCAGGTTTTAGGGTTAAACTTATTGTAACATATTTATATTTATATTTCTAATTTCTTAGATTTTCAGTTTATTCCAGGTTAGACAAACATAATCATTTAGTCTATAACGACGTTATTTATAATCTATGAAATATTTTGAAGATCCGAGCTAAGACTAATGATTTACACTCAAAAATGAGTAAAACTTATGCCTTATGTAATTGAAGCATATAAAATCACGTATATCTTATCTGATTGATTGATGAGATTGTGAGACCAAGCTCTTGTCAAGTGTTCCGGTTAACGCAGGTCTTATTCCTACAGCCTTTTTACATTGAACAAATGGTAGGATAGAATGGATTTTCATATATATATAAATATATATATATATATATATATATATATATATATATATATATATATATATATATATATATATATATATAAATGTATATATATATATATATATATATATATATAAATATATAAATATATATATATATATATATATATATATATATATATATATATATATATATATATTTCTATAAATATATTTCCATGCATGAGAAACGACCCGGTTTAAGACACCTCACGATCATTACGGCACAATTCTATTCAATTTTTTGGTGATATAGGGAGAGGAATGGTATGTCAGTATTGACAGAGTTGGTCTGATTTCCCGGTAGCCAATATTCAAACTACTGTTAGCATAAGACAATCACAATTTAATTGAACTGCCCTGAATTCTGTTTTCAGTATTGTGTCATCTCTTATCAGTAATTCCAGTGTGCCACCATTAACTGTAATCTGCAATAAAAATTCCTTAAAAACAAAATCTATTAATGAGCTAATATTTCTAAGCCGTAGACTATAATAAATTGGAATAATTTTTGCCTGAAATTTACAGTTAATTAATTTTTTTTCCTTTATCTCCAATTTAGGAGCATAGGGCGTCTACTATTCTGAACCATCTTACTCAATTTGAGGCTATTGCTTTAATTCATGATTTTCCTAGGTATTTTGCCTCTGCTAGTATCGTTCTCTTCCATGTCATTGCTGGCCTTCCAACCTTTCGTTTTCCTTGTGGATTCCAGTCTAATGACATCCTCGTTATATCACTTGATGCCTTCCTCAGTGTGTGGCCAATCTATCTTTATTTTCGTCGCTTTATTTCGATCTCAATGTCTGACTGTCTGTGCCGATTGATGTTACTAATCGTGTTAGGCCAGAAGCACTTAAGTATTCGTCGAAGGCATTTGTTTACGAATACCTGTAGCTTCTGTACGATTTTTCCTGTATGCTTCCATGTCTTACACCCATACAGTAGTACCGATTTCACACATGAGTTGAACATTCATATCCTGGTCTTGCGCGACAGGACAGAAGTATTCCAGACTTTGTGTAGCATGTTGAATGTTTATCTGGCTTTATTTATACGTTTGTGTATGTCTTCTTCTGTTCTACCTGTTTTCGTTACTGTGCAACCACGGTGTACGAATTCATTTAAATCTTCAATTTGTATATTGTTGATGTGCATCGGTGTGATTATATTTGTGTTCATCGCCTTGGTTTTCTTGATATTAATTTTGAGACCAACTTCATTAGCTAGATCTGATAGCTGTTGCATTTTCTGCTGCATGTCGGAGTGTTTGTGTGTGAGCAAGCATGTGTCGTCTGCATAGTCCAAATCATTGAGTTTACCAGTTCACCCCCATTGAATGCCATTAGGGGACTTGTTATCTAGTTCCCGCATTACACTGTGTAAAACGATTAGGAACAGCATTGGTGAGAGTACGCAACCTTGCCTTACTCCTCGAGTGTTGTAGTATGTTTCACTTTGTTTGCCTTTGTATTGAGTTCGGTTCCCAGCATACATTTCTTGTATGAGTTCAATTAATTTCTTTGGGATGGCCATTTCACAAAGTGTCTGCCATATTGCGTTCCTGTTTATCGTATCGAATGCGCGTTCGAAATCGACGAAGAGCATATACAATGGTGAATTCCATTCATTGGATTGCTTAGTGATGATACGGATTGTGTGGATGTGATCAGGGCAACTTCTTCCTGGTCTAAATCCAGCTTGTTCGTTTTTTAGTTTTGCATTGATCGTATAGGTGAGATTCGGTCAAGGATGATCATTGCGAGTACCTTTATTGTTGTGTTGAGGAGGGAAATACCTCGCCAGTTCCTACATTCTCTTAGGTCACCTTTCTTCGGTATCGTAATTATCAAGCCTTCTTTCCATTTCAGTGGAATTCTCCCAGAGTTCCAGACTTATTGGATTATTAGTGTTAATATGCTTGCAGTTGTAGATGAATCTCCTTTGAATATTTTGGCGGTTATATTTTCTGTTCCAGCGGCCTTATTGTTCTTTAGTCTATTAGTGACATCTTTAACACCCGTTCCGTTAGTGGATGGGTGTTGCTAGTTTCGTTATTGATGTCAATTGATGGCTGGAGATTTTTGGGGTAGGCGACGACGTCTTCTTCGAAATATTCCTTCCATCTCTTTAACTGCGCTTCATTTGTTGTTAGTACTTGACCATTAGCGTCCCTTATAGGTGGTATGTTTGTAATTTTACCAGTGACCTTTCTTATACACTGGTGTAGTGCTCACATATTTTGGATTGCTGCTGCCTCTTCAGCAGCTTTGAGAATGCTTTCTGTATATTTTCTTCGATTATTCCTTGCCATCTTTTTTACTTGGCGCGCTGTTTCCTCGTATCTACGTTTCACCTCTTCCGTGTTGTGTTGGCACATTTGCAACTTAAATTGACGGCGTTCCTCAACTTTCTGCCATGTATCATCACTGATCCAAGATTTCCGATTGTATTCTCTGTAGCCGAGCACGTCCGTGGCAATCTTAATGTAGGCTTTTTCTGCTTGGTTCCATCTTTCTTTTATACGGGTGGCTGCAGACTAGAGATTGAGTTGGACCATTTCATTGAAAGTATTTCTTGTTTCAGTGTCTCCCAATCTATTTGTGTTAAATTTCTTCCTATTTGTCTTCGAATGTTTCACAGCTGCTGGCTTGATCTTGAATTGTGCTATTACCAGTTGATGATCGCTGTGTACATCTGCGCCCTTCATTGTTCTTACATCTTGTAGTAATTTGAGGAATTTTTTATTAATCATTACATGATCTATCTGATTTTTAGTTCCGCCATCCGGTGATGTCCATGTTTATTTATGTATATTTTTGTGTGGAAACCTATGAACAATTGGTTTGTGCTACAGAAGTCTACAAGTCTTTATCCATTGTTATTTCGCACAGAGTCCAATGCATTTCTTCCCATGATAGTGGTTAGGTTGATGTTGTCTGTACCAATTTTTGTACTGAAATCTCCTTGTATGATTTTGACGTCATTTCTGTGCGTTCTTGCTATTGTGGCTTGTAACTGCTCGTAAAACTCATCTTTTGATGTATCTTCTGTTGGGGCATATCACTGAATGATAGTTGTGTTTCTTATTTTTGAATGGAACCTTGCCACTATAATTCTGCTGTTAACTGGTTGCCATTCCATCAATGCTTTCTTTGCTTTATTTGTTGTTAATAACCCCCCGCCTTGTTCATGTGTGTCGTCTCTACCACAGAATATCATATAATTTCCATTGCTCGTGTTTATTTCTCCACGGTTTTTCAATCTGACTTCACTGAGACCGAGAATCTCGATGTTATAACGTTTCATTTCCTTCTCTACTTGTGCTAGCCTTGATGTTTCTGTATGAGTTCTGATGTTCCAGATTCCGATTCGTGTCCGTGTACGATAACCAAGGGTCGATGTTTGTGTTGGTGTCCGGTTTGTGTTGTTATTTGTAATATTATTCGTGTCTGTAATCATTTTGGTTTCAGATTAATGAATGATTGGGCCATTGAATCCTAGCCAGTTTCCAGGGCTGCTGGATAAGGTATACTGGCATACCGGGGGGAGGTTCTCATTAATTTATTAGTTAATTAATTTATTACATTATAATTATAAATTATTAAAATTATAATATGAATTAGATTTTATAAAATTAACCGTTTTATGAAAAATGTATCATATAATCGCTCGAAAATCTAATTTATATTCACTTTGACACAAAATATTAAAATTAATACAAATCAAATTTTTAAAAAATTGATTAAACATTACAAATCAATTGAATTAACCGTTTTATAACCAATACGTCATATAAAGGCGGGTGTGTCTTTTATAACATATAAGTAATTCGGTTTTTAATTGATAGCTCTAGCAATAAAGTCACCAATCACTGTTTTTATGTCGTGCGCCGGAATTACTATCATCAGATCTTCTAAATTGTTGTAAAATGAGTCCTTTGGGTTGGCTACTCAATGCTTCTTCAATGGTTTTCATCTACTTTGAAGTGCAATACAGCACTTTTTACTTAGAGAGCAAGAAGGAGTCCAAGAAGGGCGAGATTTTAACATTTGTTTAGTCGCTCTTAAGAGCAATAAAGGATAAAGTAGTGAAATTCTAAAGATAATATGCTCGTTTGTAATTATTCTAAATACTAAGAGACGTAATTATTCTACTAAGCGATGTCCTGACCACAAGGATCAGTTATAAATATATGTAAAGATCAGTTTTAAAAATAATAGATTCTAAAAATCTATCTGATTTCAGCCTGGTCCTTGGCCTTTGGATTCTATACTCTAAATGAGGTTTTAAAAATTACCTTTCGAAATTATATACGTAAGAAATATTTTTACATCTCTCGCTTATTGAGTTACCTTACTGACCAAAATTAAAAATCAATTTTTAAAATTGATTATTGCAAACCTTATATTCTGTTTACAACCAGTGCTAACATTCAACCGATTAATGTTGGAATCGAAAGAGCCATTATTGTTTTGGACACATAAAAATATCTTAAAGTATCTTAAAACCCTGAAATAAAAGCCACGATGCAGACAAACACGAAATATAATAAGGCTTGCATTATAAGTTCCACCCTAGCTTACTAGTCCATATGATAATTTTGAATCAACAATAACCAAATAAAAATTTTTTGAAACAGCTATACAGTGTCAACAGCTATACAAAGTCAGGATCTGTGACACTATTGTCATTCAATTTTAAACTTGCATATTTTAATTACATATTTACATCTGTTTTATATACCAATCTAACAAGTTAAGCGATAAATTATAGTATGTATATGATTTCAGTAACCGGAAAGATTAAGTGTAGCCAATAATAAAGATTACCATTTTTTTCCATAGTAATTGTAAATTTGAAATAAAATTTCTTAATTACAAACCTGCCTGTATGTATACAGAAATCAGTTACTTTTGCTTAAAATTGTAAGTAATAAAATTTAAAGTAATAAAGTAGCAAAAACCTATATAGTCGTTCAAACATATTCGTATAATTAAAAAAAAATGTGTACACACATTTCTTACAGTAATTAAACTTTTCTTACATACGGAGTACATTTTTCTTTTGTGTATACGAAGAGTAAAATCATCAATTCATAACACGACCGCGTAAAGGTAAAGGTGATGAATTTTAAACATTGATCGCATTGATCTTAAGAAACGAACGGTGTCGTTAATTAAACCTTACAACATTTTATTTTTACTATCTACAAATGTATGTATATCTACACATTTAGAAGTATTAAATTAGCAAAATGATATACCTAGTGGCCAACATACACGATATGTACATTTTCTTGCGGCATCTTTTTGTTAAGATTCCATTAATATGTATCAACATACAGTTGCATGCAAATTTTCCCGATACAATATTTCCAATTCATGTTAAGCTCAACCTTATAAATTTATTAACATAACATAGTGCATGTATAAATGCTCCTAACGTGACCTTTTCAGTAACACAACGAAACAATTGTTTGACCAACCAAAACCTTATTCTGATGTATTATAATTTATTCACGCTAATTTAAGGAACTTTCATACAATCTTTAAAAAAAATATAAAAAAATTAAAACGGTGAATGATTTAATTAAAATGTATACATCTCATACGGAGTTTCCGTGCGGCAGTATAACAACAACATCGAAAACTTTTCAATGGAATGGATTATAAAAAAAAAAAACTTAATAAAGACGACAAGATTCCAAGTCTTGTTAATTTGATAAAAAACTATCAAAATGTAAATTGAAAGTGAAAAAAAAAATCGCGCAAAAATTAAATCTTATGTTCGACATAGATACGAATCTGTTCCGTTGATTTTTCGATGGTTTTTTTAGTGTTGAAATATTTGTATAAATAAATAATATTATGTGATGGTGCTGATGTAGGGTGTAATGAAAAAAATAAAATAAAAATATAGTACAGGGTGAATCATTGAAATTGAGACCACCGAAAAGCCCAAAAACGGAAAATATGTCATTATAATTTATTTATAATCTGTTGATCGTTTTCAAGGTTATTTCAATGTCATTTATATTTTTTATTATAGTACCTTGCCCTGCTTCATAACAAAGATTAGTGAAAACTACTATCGTCTCGTCTTTTTCGTTCTTTTTTGTCTTTGCATGGCCAGTATGCATTCTTCGTAGTGTAGGTCCTCTATGTTCATCCACTCAGTATGTATTTGACAACTTTTATTTACAGAATTTGACTCTACTTGTTGAACATTGAGGAAGCCATGTAAATACTTTTCAAGTGTCGAGTACTACATCGATAATAATACGCAGGTTACCATTATGGTCCCGAATAGCAATATACCCAGGTCTGATGGTTTATGGTGCAGTCCTGTGACTACACCATAAAAGTTTCTAACACCTCCTATGGAGCTTTGACATTTTCAGCATGGTGATTGGTTTCTATAATGCTACCGCTAAAATGATTTTTATACGTATGGGTTTTCTCATTTTTTCTGAAAAAATAAACTGATAATCAATTTCACTTCGGGATGTGTTACAAAGGTTGGTACATATTTCCAAGTGGATATTTTATAAGGAAATAATGTGCTTAGCTTATGACAAGGCCCTAAAACGAAGACCAACACTAAGATTGCTGAGGAGTCTCCATTTTTTAGCCAGCGTTTCTTAGCCTTTTTAATGAAGAATGGGAGTGCCCCCGATCGTAGGAGATTAAAATAAAATATAGGGGTTTCTAAATAAAAAAACAATAAATTGACTGAAATAACCTTGAAATATTTAATAGACTAAAAATTAACCAAGCCAGCATATTCTCCGCTTAAAAAAATAACAATTTTTGATATTTTAAAAGAGCTACCCTGTATATAAGAAGTCTGTTATTTTTCGATTTAATTAACTTGCGCAAATAATAAATCTTTTGCGATTTGGCGTTAAACGGTGTCAACTGAAATAAAATGAATGGGATTTATTGCTGTTATATCGGATATGAGATTGGATTTTTTTTGTTTTGTTTTTTTTTTCTCGTTAGCGTTAATAATTTTCCGATCTAGATTATAAGTTTTCAAAGTCATAATAGTTTTACAGTGAACCTTATTATGAATCTATCTAGTCTGATATCTATTTTAATATCTGCAATTTTTTATCTAAAAAATAGCATTTTAAGATCAATCAGTGATAAAATTATTTTCTTACTACGGTATAAATTTATTTGAGGTCCTTGCAAAATGAATATATCTGTGTATAAGGAAAGTTAAAATTAATGGAAAACTTAAATATATCGAAAGAATCCCAACACTGAATTTTTGCCAACCAATACACTCAATATCGCTATATGGGAAATTTTTTGCATTTCCTATAGCCTATAAAAATGTCCTATAGCCATATTATTTGAAAGAATTAAGTTCGGGACTTCCTGCAGACCATGATAAATATGTACATCTGCCAAGTAATCATTTTTGATTTTAGTAAATTTGTCTTGCATTGTCGTGCAATGGCACGAAATTAACGGTAATATATGGTGCGTATAGAAAATAACATATTTTTGCAATATTTCTGTAATACAGCCAACAGTTGTTATAGTCCCCTTTACAATCAAGTAAAGCACGATGCACAGAGTGTTTCCATCAAAATTCCTTCCATATTCCATGACTAATCTTCCTCAACCCTTTTGTTAAAAACGTAGGAAGGGTACAGCTACCCTAGCCAATGCCATACTCAACCCCGCCCATCAAGAGATTGCAAAATATACACCTTAAATACCGACTACCTTCAATCAGGTTTAGTCTGATTTTAATGATACTTGATAAATTGTATAACTGATCAATCCTGTGGTGTGGTCGAGGTTCACTGGATGTAGTTAGTCTTGGTGCATGATTATCTGCTTCTCCTAACCTTTGCCGAATGTGTAACTACAAAATTATTTTTTCGAACGCTGGTCGTGATTCGTCTAAACCTTGTTACCTGGTATATACAACCCTGTTTTTAAAAATCGCAGTGAACATTAAGCTCATTTTCTAAAAGGGTTTTGAGTGATATTGTGGTTGCTTTTAGTTTGTATGGTATCCAGGTAGTACAAGGTTTAGAAATTTACTTTTTTCATTAATGATTGCTTTTAAATTCCGATCATTTTTCAATGAGTCATTTGAAATTAAAATGAACTTTTAACCACCATTTCCATTTATTAAAAAAATTAAATTTTGAATTTCTAAAATGAAGAATGGCAGCATCCATATGAAGCAAAATAAACGAGAAAAAGTTGTACTAGAGCTTCCTCTATATTACGCAACATTTTGATTTGTGTGGGTCTCGTTATATTGCAGCTAGCACATCTACTTTTTTTTAAGTATCACGTATTCATGACTTCATATCGAATCATCATCTTATCGAACAATTCTTTGTTGGTCTACAACTTTTAATAAATTCCAGAGATAAGCGCAATTAGTACAATAAATTAAAAATTGGCTTTATTCCCTGGTCTCAGATACCCAATCGATTATCAACACAACTTCGGTTTTCAGAATATACTCCATACTTTCCAGAAAAGATGGACCAACCTCTTATACACATTCAACTAATAACATAATCCTACTCAATTTAGTTTCTACAACACAAAGACAAACTCCGTGTCCCTTAGAATCTGCCTAGGCTAGACCATCTCACTCAGGGCAACTGCTTTTATTTTTACTCGCGGTTTGCCAAATTCTTTCGCTTCTTTCAAATAGTACTTTTCCAGGTCATTGCTGATCTTTCGACTTTTATTTTGGAAGTTGGATTTCAGTCCAATGACATCGAGTTACATCACTTGGATTCATATAAACAATATGAGAAGGTTTTCATATAAACAAAATGAGAAAAGGGAACGTAGGCAAGTTTAAATGCATGGAAATAATTTTCAAAATAAAATATGTAACCAACAGGCCAAAGAATATCTCAAACCGAATCACCTCCTACAGATACAAATAAAACGTAGTAGAGCAGCGAACCAATAGGGCAACTGACCGGTTAGAGCAAAATATTCTTCTCCCAGTTGGAAATAAGAATATAAAACTGCAAGATCAAATAACTGGCACACCTACATGAGGTGGAAACAATCAGATCGCTTTTAGCCCTGCAGAGGGGGAAACTGTTAAAATGAAGCAAGAAACGGTTGCAGCTTTGTCGAGGCGAACTTTGTTAAAATGAAAAATAAAAGATAAGTTCCACAAGCATGGACTGTTCTACTTCAGTCAAAGAAACCAATAGCTTTAAATAAAAGACGAAAAAATACTTGTAAAATCAAGCCCAAAATTGTTCGTCCTCTACAGATAAAGTGAAAGACGCCATCCCAAGAGGTCCTGAAATGTTCATTAGGGGATTGATGGTATTACTAATAAAACCAAACTCGAGGCAACAATGAATCTCCTACATGATATTGGTCCTCGAAATCTGAGCTTCTTAAACCTGAGCATCTGTGCTTCTTTAAATAGGCCGCATAAAATCAAATGGTTATACTGCAAAGTTCTATGCAAAACTAGTGACAAATTGTTAAACCTAAGTTTTGACTATGGTGATCCATAGCCCATATCATCCAGGTGATTTGCAAGGACCCAATAGGAAGAAGCTGACCATGTGCTTCCAATGTGTGGAGAGAGGTTGTATTAAAAATAACTATCAGAGAGATCCACAGTTTCTCTGCATTAAGCATGAAATTAGGCAAGAACATTTAAAACGCGTAAAAGCTTGCCAAACCTCCAGGAAGGCTCTTCTATAAGCAAGAAACAAAAACGAATAGTGAAAATTTTTCATCGATGTAAAACAGTGGGAGCCCTGCTAGATTAGATGTGAGATAGTCGCAGATGCAGACTTGCTGATTATCAGTGAACAATATCGTAAAAAAGCGACACTTGAATGGTGCTCTAAGAAACTCGGTACAGTTGCAATTTGGATTCCTTACCCCAACATAGCCGAGAACTAAACCGAGGAGGGATTTATGTGGGCCAAAATCAATAGTATTTTATATTCGTGAGTTGGTATCCTACCAAAAGGAATCGAAGGCGATTTCCGATCTAAAATTGACGTGTAAGGGGATAACACCCGAGAATTAAATGGTGCTTTCTTTAAAGGCCGAGATTATGAAATTCTCTTGGCAACCATTAAAGCTGTGAAAATGACAGTATTACAAAAAACAGAACCTCCCGATAAATTGCAGATTCCCTTTTTCTACAATATCCTAACAAGGACCGACCACCTTATCCCGATGAACCAGAGAAAATATATCAGTATGTATTTACAGTGGAAGAGATACAGCAAGCCACTGCCGCTCTCCGTAACAAGAAAACGCTAGGTTCAGACGGATTTCTCATGGAAGTAGTGATAGTGATTGCTCGATTCTACTCAGAGGTACTTTTAAACGTATGTATAATCGCTGCCTTGAGAAAGGAATCTCCCTAAGACATGGAAGAATCAACGGCTGGTCCTCATTAGCAAAAACATTACGGGAGGTGGAGCTGAAGGGTCCCTTCTAAATCCTTATTTGTGGAATGTATCATATGACCGCATTCTGGATATATAAATCCCTGATGACATCTTCATGGTAGAGTATGCAGATGATGTTGCGGCAGAAGTAATTGCCCGAGGATATAGAACGTGCAACGTAAGCTCAACAAAATTATGCGCAGAACTAGTTCTTGGTAGTCATAATTCGAAGCTAACAAAAGAGATAACGGAGATAAAGTATTTCTCAAGAAAAGACACGTAGTGGTCAATGTTTTATTCCAGGTAAAAAACAAGTAAATACGGTCCAACACAGTCAAGTGTCTAGGACTGAATATTGACACAAAATTAAAGTCTGAAGAACATGTTAGGCATTCTAAAGAGAAGGCAATCAAAGTAAGTTTTGCTCTGAGAAGACTCTTGAACGGGTGTGGAATATGGGCAGTTACTCTTAAGATGGAGACATAAAGAACAGCAACGGTATACAACGTCGTACTGCGCTCAGGATCTGTAGTACATTCAAAACGGTATCTCAAAAGACTATATAGACGGCATAAGAAACGAAAATAATCTACGATACCAAGGGCGATCTTGCTACTGTAGAAGCACTGAGCGCGGCCAAAGTTTACGACATGCTATACTGGCAGAAGACGTAGCAAATAGAGAATCGTGAAAGGTGGATGGCAAGGTTCCACTAAAGATAAAGGATGAAAATCAGTGTCTTAAAGAAGAAATCTGGATAGGACAAAAACGAGATGCCATTTTGACGTAATACGGAATAAAGTAGATCCGGAATGAATTCATGTTTGGAATAAAAGAGATTTTTGGAAGTCTCTTTAGATGGTATGGGGATTTGGATGTGTGTTCTCTCTTTACTTTCATTTCTGTTTGGAAAACTATGGCGTCCTCGGAATAAACTAATTTTCACTTAAAACATCTTTTTCTTCGTATATTGATGATCACTTAATATAGGATAATGCGACTTAATATAATCTGGAAACCTGTTCGATAAATGTTTGCATACTCTAATAGAGATCCATCGGTTTCGTTCTTTGTAGCCGTCTAATTGGACTGTACAGTTTGAATTTCGGTCTCGTCTCGATGCAGGTTTTCATTTCAGCCCTAAAGCTTAACGAGCTGTTAATTTACTAAAGCTTTACCGAGCGAGTGGCGCAGTGGTTAGAGCGGCGGCGCTTGGAAAGCGAGGTACCGAGTTCGAATCTCTATAGAGGCAGGATGCAAAAAGGAATTTTTCACACACGATTACGTTCGGTGATATTGATTCGGTGATATTGATGAACACAACTTTGACCTTCTATTGGTGTGTAGAACTCATGAGCCGATCCATCTTTCATGTCATTGTACAGAGTGACATGGAGCTATGCAATGTACAGGTGGTATACTGTACTTGTGTGAATGGATTGAATGAATTTGTGTGAATGTGAAAAAGTATTGAAGTATTAGTTTTCAACGGCTTTTAAGTCCACTGGCTGATCAATACTTTAAAAAAAAGAAGCCATATTCCGTAAATACATACAGGTTTCAGAGTTTGCTGGTCATGCATTATGTATAGATAGTTTTAGCTTCCAGCGTGTCATACTTTTAGGCCTTTTGCTGATTTAAGGAACTGGTTTAGAGTTGATTAGTTTGCGCTACATTGCTCACAATTATCAAAACAGCTGTGTCATCAACATATGTATAGGTAACTATGGTTGTTTCTTTCATTAGTGATATATCTTGTGTGTATACATAAAAAGTTTGCTTCTACAATTGAAGTTATGTTTCAATCAAATTTTTTTTATTATTAGACCCATTTTTAATCAAATTTATTTTTTATGTAAATTTTTTACACAAAACTGGCCTCTTAATTATATGTTAAGTAGTTCTGAAATATCCCTTGTTTTACTCATACTGCTTTTGTCCAGCATAGACTCACTTTTATCCAGCGCAACGGCTGATGTCTTGACCGCATCCAAGGTTACCTGCCTTTGGTCCTTTAGTAATTCCAAAATACAAAATGTTAATCCATTTCAAAGGTAAAACAATTTTTTTTCAGTTTCTAAATAAATTTAAGTAAAGATATTTTTCTTTTTCTAACCACTCTAACAATAAGAAATGCACCAATTTTATTTTTTAGTACTGGATTTCAAAATTAATGATGCATCCATAAGTCAATCATAAATCAATTTGAATTTTGTTGTTATATAATAATGTTATAATTAATAATGTTTTTATTATGAAATTAGAATATAATATCCTCTAGAACATAAAAATTGGAAACACTATTAATCATGTTTTGTCACATCAATAATACATATTTAGGGGATATTATATTTATGTATATGTTACTCGTAAATAAAAAAAAGATTTTTAAACTGACAAAAAAATTATTTTAACTACCATATATGTATGTAAACACGCAGATCATAAGTTGGATGATATTGAACAAGTTATGTTTAATAAACATAATAAATTATTTATTTGCGATCGTATGATAACTTCAACGTAAATAATCAATTCCACCCATAACACCACCTACTACTCCACACCATAAAAACTTTTATCGTTTGTTTTAATCCATTACATGAAATTATTAAGTTGTGATGACGCGATATTGATAAATATTACTTGTAGTTTTAATTAATCATAAAAAATTTTAATTAAATCTTTCAACAAACAAAAACATTTTTTTTTTCTAAATGAAGTATTACTTCGAACAAGTAATTTTTGTTAAAGAAATTTATGATTAAGATTGTACACATTACGATTCAGTAAAAAAAAGTTGGTGGGCGTCTTGTGCAATTAGAATTCATGGTGAAGATCAAAATTTTATAGGTATATGTAATTGAAACGCATAACTAATCGTTAATCACGATTATTTTACTATAATATTTGTACGAGTGTTAATTAAAATTAATATAATTAAGTAATAAAAATGTAATCGGACCCATTAGAAATTTATAGTTAAAGACGTGAATTATTTTTAGACACGTCGTCATATTTTATGATTTTAATGACAATATTGAATATTTTTATGCTGTCGTAAAACATAACTGGTACATTTTATAATTATAAAGAGGACAGATTGTTCGTGATAACATTTGTCAATACTTATATATTTGATAATGCACGATTGTGTTTTTTTTCTCGATTTTGAAAATTTTCGAGTTTTCTGGCAAAAGTTTTATTAGGCATGTACGTAAATGAAGCCAATAAACTCGTTTGAAAATATCTGTATAGGTGTAAACAACATTATGTGATATTACAATTCTAAATTGATTAATTTGATCGATTGATTAGTGTATCCGGCTAAGGGTTAACCAGGAACTCCCGAAATGTCGAATACCACCATACATCCATTTCACATATAACAAAACCTAAAAAGTAAATATAAGAATGCTAGTAATGACAGACTCGACCCGGTTACTGGCATCTAAGCGAACAATTGTTTTTTTAGGGGATGGAACGAAAAGGTATGTCAGTAATAACAGAATTGGCCCGGTTTCCCGGTAGCCGATATCGAAACTACTATTAACACACGACAATCACATTTATAAGGAACTGCTCTGAATTCTGCAATCTCTTCTCAGCAACTTCGGTCTGCAACGATTTATCTGTAATCTGCGAAGGGAACCTTTGCTATTACAGAAAACAAAATCTATTAATGAACTAATTAGGCTGTAATAAATTGGATTAGTTTTCGCCTGAAAACACAATTTTATTAATTTGTCTTATTATAGCTAAAAATTATTGAAAAAATATAACATAATAATACAACAATATAACAATTTAGCAATATAATAATAAAATAACACAAGTAACAAGCAAGTACGTTAAGTACTTGCATGAAAACCCCATTTATATATACCCCACTCGACACAAAAACACCGAAATTATTATAAATAAAATTCTAATAAAATAATTAAACGTTTAAATTCGATCGAATTCACTGTTTCATAGCAATAACACAAAAGTCTGGCCTGTAAATCCTATTTATCCTATTTATTCAGTTACTCGACACAAAAACACCGAAATTATTATAAATAAAATTTTATTAAAATAATTAAACGTTTAAAATCGGTCGAATTCACCGTTTCATAACAATTACCCAAAGTACTCGCATGACAATCCTATTTATATTCTCATACTCGACACAAAAACACCGAAATTATTACAAATAAAATTTTATAAAGATAACTAAACATTTAAATTCGCTCGAATTCACCGTTTCATAGTAAATACACAAAGGACTTGCCTGAAAATCCTATTTATATTCACTTACTCGACACAAAAACACCGAAATTAGTACAAATAAAATTTTATAAAGATAACTAAACGTTTAAATTCGATCGAATTCACCGTTTTATAGCAATTACACCAGTTTTTGCTTCTAATATGATAATAAAAATTTGTCTTTATCTCCAATTTTGAAACATATGGCGTTTACTAGACTGAACCATATAACCCTATTGGGTGCTATTGGTTTAATTTCGGCCCATGCCTTTCCGTGTTGG
This sequence comes from Tipula confusa, assembly GCA_963556175.1. Taxonomy (NCBI): domain Eukaryota; kingdom Metazoa; phylum Arthropoda; class Insecta; order Diptera; family Tipulidae; genus Tipula; species Tipula confusa. Next base: position 147,659,190 of record OY744476.1, read on the forward strand.
TTTAGTTCTGCTAGCATTATTCTTTTCTATGTTCCATGTCGTCGTCCAATTTTCCACTTTCCTTGCAGACTCCACTTGAGAGATCTTCTTTAGCGTGTGGCGAATCTATCTCCATTTGCGCTTTCTTATTTTGGTCTCAATGACTGTTTGATTTGTTTGCCTTAGAAGCTCAACATTTGTAATTTTGTTGGGCCTGAAGCACCTCAGTATTCTTCTAAAACATTTGTTTACAAACATCTGTAGCTTGTTATTGATTATTATTGATGCTTCTAGGTTTCACAGCCATAGAACAACACCGATTTCACGCATGAATTGGACATTCTTAGCTTGGTGTTGCGGGACACCAAGATAAGACAGATGAGTTCCAGACTTTTTGTAGCATGTTGTACGTTGTTCTGGCTTTGCTGGTCCGTTTATTGATGCCTTCATTTGTTTCATCCGGTTTTGCTAGTGTACAATCCAGGTCCCATTGGATGCCGTTGGGGAACGCGCTCTCCAATTTTCTCATGACACTACTTAATACTACCAGAAACAGATGTGGCGAGAGTACGCATCCTTGTCTTACTCCTTGGTTGTTGTTGTAAGATTCACTTTGTTTGCCTTTGTATTAAACTCGATTATCTGCATCTCTGTACATATTTTGTATGAGTTCGATTAATTTCTTTGGGATGTCCATTTCACAAAGTGCCTTCTATATTGTGTTCCTGTGTATTATGTCAAATGGACGCTCGAAGCCCACGAAAAGTAAAAACAGTGGTTAATTCTATTCATCAGAATGCTCTATAATAATGCGTATTGTATTGATATGATCAGTCGAGCTTCGTCCTGGTCTGAAGCCGTTCCTAAGTGTCGAGTTAATTGTCGGTGAAATTCTGTCGGTGTATCTTTGTACTTGTGTTAAGGAGAGATAGGCCCCACCAATTTTTTGCATTCTTTAAGGTCACATTTCATGAGAATCGTTATGGTAAAGCCGTAACGAAGCGATCGGATGGTTAAGTCTTTCCATTTTCGCGGTATTTTATCGGGATTCCATACTTCTGTTATTATTGGTGTTAAAGCACCTTGTAGTTGTGGATATGTGCTCTTTGAATATTTCACCTGGGATTTTCTCCACAGGCCTATGTGAAAACCGATTTATTATTAATATTTTGTAAACCAGTAAAACTCGAAAAAATATTGCTAACGTTTCGAGTCTAAGGATATAGAGAGGGATTTTGAGTTTATTTATGTTTTATTTCTAATCTATGCATTATTTTCTGGGGTCGCAGTACTCCCAACTCTTTCGAAGTTAAGTTTTCATGTGCTACTTTACGCCGTCGTTAACAAAATTGGTAACACACGATAACAGATTTCCCTTTTATAAATTACCATCTCCAAATTGAGTTGCTCCAACCACCCTATAATGGCTTGGACTATCGTTCAGCCTATGAATTTTGCACTCTAACAAGGTCATAATTGTGTTTTTCATAATCACCAATCCCAATCAAGTGCTGAGAAATCCCGTTAATATTACAACCCAAGATCTTCCAAGCCAAACACCCGAGCTTTAACCACTGCCAATTACTCGGTAAAGCGGATGGCATATATTTAAATCAATTTGAACTTACCACAATAAAATGGAAGAATATAAGGCAGATTAGCTTCTCTAAAAGGTCTTCGATGTGCCTATACAATAAGAAACGTTTTTGATAGTTTATAGCACCGTATTCTGAGACATCAGAGTTTTTTAAACGTAAAGATCGTGAAATGTTTTTAAAAACATTGCATATCAGAGCATTGAAATCGTTTTATCAATATATAGCAATGATTTGTTTATAAAATGGCAAATTCTAGGTAAAAACTTTGTCCAGATCCTAGTTTGACTAAGCCCTGTTATTCAAAACGTAATCATGATTCGACACTAACCGTGAGGGACTAGAATACCAAAATGAGAAGTTATTTAAATCAAACTGGAAATCTGTTGAATCGCTGGCGATCGAAATTGGTTCAAATATCCTTATGTCATTCGAAAAGATTATAAATATCCGGATGGGAACATTACCCACCTCGTTTATAAATAAAAAAAGAACAAAGCCTAAGTGGCTCCCCTGCGGAAGATCCGAAGTGATACTAATATTTTCGGAATTTTAATTTCCTATTTTGATGCTCTGAATTATGGATTCTAAATTGAAATTTTTCGACTCTAGCGAGAAGCAATTCAATAAATCCGGCGAAGTCAGTTTCCATACAATTCATAATTCCATAATCTAAAATTCTACTGTAATTTTCAACGTGACATCGTAATCCTGATTTAAAAATAGGTTTAATGATTGAACATTTCCATAGTTTTTAAAATCAGCCACCAACAAAGCCATTATTGAAAAAGCTGATAATAACAAAATCTGAATAAAATCTGCCCTGGCAGAACGTCTAACGTTAGTGTTCAGTTACAATAATACGGACAATGCGTCTTTCATCTCCAAACGAAACCGTATAAATTTGGATGTTTCCAATACTTTCACCAAATATGGCATGTTCTGTTAAGGTGATTAAACACTTTTAAAAGAATCAGCAAATAAGTTGCAGATGTATCATACAAGTAACTCTTAAAATTAAGGATATTCTAAAAACATTAAGTTTTAAATTTTATGTTAGACTCAACTTCTAAAATATAATTGTTATAGAAGAAACAGTTTTTATGAGCTTTAACTTTTCTATTTTTGGTGAGTATGTTCACCATAATTATTACTAAGTGAATTTACTAAGTAATGGTTCATAATGTTTTAAATCCAGTAAATAAAAATCTTGTATATACAATTTACCACAACTGCATTTATGTTTTTTTGCATTCAATGGCGTCAAATTACAATACAATCCACATAAATCCAATGAAGTCGCCCCACTATTATCGAATGATCTTCTGGGGCAAAATTATAGAAAGTACAATTTCTAAATGATGAATTTCTGAGTTTACGAATTTCTCGTACAATCCCTTGTTAGAAATCCTCAGGATAGAAAATATTAATCTGGTTCAAAGTTAATAGTCAGCCAAGTCTCAGCAATACAATTTATGTCGAAATTGTCTTAAGCCCTTAAGCCGCATTTTAAAAATAAAAGTTCAATATCGGACTCGGTTGGTCTTTAAATTTGTAAGACGATTGTATGTTTGTTGGATAATTGAGAGATCCAATTTCTGCAGTTTTTTGAATAACGTGGTTGATTTATAAAAAGACGATTAATAACACTATACAGGGCTGTTGAAAAGAATTGCAACTAAGGAAAACGCTATAGTATTTTCACTTATATTGTTGAATAAATTTACTTTTAATTGTTAGGGCCTTTTCCTATAACTACGGCCTTACTTCGGTTGGCAAAGGTATTGCTCGCTGCACGAATGTGAGCTTTCGGAATGCCTTGCCGTTTGTTTGAGGTAATCGACACTTTGGTATGTTTTAGTACCTAAGTTGCTCTTTAAAACGTTACATAGTTAAGGAAGTATAGCATTCGGAAAGGTTGCCAGCCGATATGCTGAAAAAATAAAGTGCGGAATGTTGGTTTAAAATCATGTTTAGTTTATGCAAGCCTTATGAGACGGTCCAGAAATCTTTTGAAATGTCTTCAGTCGAAATGTTTGAGTGCCCCAAGCTTAAGCACATCTTCCAAAATAGTTTCACGTTAAACATTTGCCTTTATCTTCACGCAATGATGAAAAAACGGTGGAAAGCGTCTTTCGGCTGTAACGACGATCCAAACCATTACCATTACTGATGCTTGCTTTTTTGTGTTTTTTAGGATGTGTAAATTATCGTATGATCTCTCTGGTACATAAACTCGGTCATTTTGTTTCTTGGAACTTTTCGGAACTTTTTTCAATCGCTTTAATCGAAACTCATTTTTTAGAATTTATTGCACCCTTGACTGGATATGTCCAGCTCAGCAGTCATTTTTTTATTACTGCGACGGAGATTTCATTCAATTCAATTTCTTTTCGTACAATTTCTTTTGATGTCGGTGGTCGTTTACAATCAATTTTTTTGCATCTGGCAATGCTTCATGTATTATTGTAACGAGAAAAGATGCGTGGCATAAAATATTTATGCAAATTGAGATTGCTTAGCTCTCGAACAGTTGAAACTTTTGGCTTTAATAGCACTATTGCGAATTCCATGTTAAGAATTTATTATTTTCGTTTTTGATAATTTTCGATCAGTAACAAAAATTTCATAGTTTTCATAGTTGCATAAATTTTACCGTTTTGATGCGGATGATTACCATCATTAATATTTTATAAAAAATTTTGAATTGTGGTACAAATCTTACAGCTACATCCTCAACAACAAAAGAACAAAAATTCCAGCATAACCGACGCTTCTATATAGTCTAAAAAACCCACAAATTTATAATAACATGAATCACTTGTGATTTTGAATCATTTTTTGAAAATATTGCAATCTCAGTTACGATAAATCGTTACTTAATAAATTATGCACACCAGGAACATCTAAATAATCAATTAATACCAATTGGAATGGCATCACACTTAAACTAAATTTTGGACTTTAAACCGAGTATTGTAGTAATTTAAAACTATTGTTTTATTTACACATTACACTACTAACATATACCTTAAACTGCAATATGTAAATTATAAATAATCTATCAATCGATACGTTAACATCTTACCACATTATAATGTATACCGATCGACTTTTAACATAAACATGTAAATTTTAAACTACATTCCAGTTACTTTATTTTACACATGGAAATGTATCAAATTTCCCGATGTAAAACAAACGAGAAACCCCTTAAAAGTTCATTTCTATATATAAGTATAAATATATATATATATATATATATATATATATATATATATATATATATATATATATATATATATATATATATATATATATATATATATATATATATATATATATATAAACACATACTTTAATTGTTCTAGATCAACTTCCGGGATCATATATCGAAATTATCACTAATTGTTTGACAAGTGCAAGTTTAAATATTTTGACACAATGAAATTTATAATTCTGACTCTCGGATGTCATCATGATGAAAATATCCTTGATAACTTAAAAAAAAAAATAATAATTTAAATTTATTTTTTTATTTAAAATACATATCAGTTGACTTGATTGGTGTCATGTGCACTGGTTGACCAGTTGTGTGCAAAACTTTTTTTGTCACATTCAAACCGAATACGTTTACATTGAACGATCAAGAGAATAAAAATATATCTGATATTTATTACGACAACTAGTTATATGTACGTAGCCAGCCGCCTTCACAATGTTTTATTACCACAATAAGAAAATGTGTAAAAAAAAAAATCATATAAAGAATCTACTTGTTGGGAAATATCAAAAATTATGTGTGAAAAATAAAATAAGATTCTATATTTCAAGAAATTCATCTTAAAAATAAAAAAGACAAAAAATGATATATTATAAAACTCATAAAATATGATAGAGGACAGTTTTAATTTCTGTATAAACTGGTAGAATACTTTTGACCGGGGCCGATCGTCTTGGTTTGTTAGAAATGTGTAATGATATATTTATAAAGACACGCACACAAACACTAAATAACTTCTATTTTCTTTTTACGTATATAGTTATTTAAATTTTGTTGTTGTTTTTGTATTTTGTATCAGTCTAGCAATGTACTTAATCAAGGTCGGATTAATAGTTATGTTTTAAATGGAAGCAGATAGAGAACAGACGCATAGAATAAATATGTACGATAATGTTTTCTCGATAGTTAACATGTTTTTAATTATTTTAGATATACATAATAATTTTAATTAGTGATTTTAATTTTGATATCAAAAATCGGTAAAAAAAACATTTTTGCTGTCAGATGACCAAAATGTAGGTCAGATAACATGTTTCTAAATCCCATATTATCATAAAATGGCCACCTGGCCAGCTTTACATGACCTGAAAGTACTCGACTATTAATTCGAATATGTGTTAATTTCTATTGAAAGTATCGAAAATAAAAGAAAATCGATTTACAATTGTACGGAAGAAAATGTGTCTTGTTTAGCGACCCGCTCAGAGATTCTGTAAATGAATATAGTGTGAATGGCAGAAGATACCAAATTCTAAGGGTACAACAACTCAGCAATAAACACAATTTATTTAATATTGCCCTTTTCTTTATTAAAAATTATTGTATAATACGATAGAATTTTAGTTCCGAAGTTATACTCTAATAGTTACGAAGGCCGAAAAGGACATACGATACACTACACGATTAAGCCTTTACCATGAAACATGAAAAAACCTGTGAGATTATAGCGCAAATTTTTGTTGTAACATTAATTCGCAGTATACTTTGGCCACTCCTAGAAAATAATACCCTCGGATCTTTTATTATATAAAGATAGTAACTTAGCAGGACCAAACAGAGGCCAAGAAAAATCCCGACGATGCTTAAAACCTGTAATTGAAATAATATAGTTTTGGATAATAAATAACGGATTTAAGATGTTGTTGCAAGTTCCACCTCGGTAAGATAATAGTATAGGTTCCACACACGCATAATTAAGTTTAGTAAAGCTGAAGGTGTGTAAACAGGGGTTATTTCTTTGGATACTGAATTTTTGTTTCTTCGGATAATTAGCGAAATACAATTCACACAACTTCTGGTTTTGGATCGTACCATTATTTTTCCCTTCACAAGGCGTGAGATATTCGAACAAAATTGAATGTTTTGTGTTAAAACTGAATGAGGATTCTTGTATGCGCCCTTCGATGCGAATTAATCCATCGCTTGCTATAAATGGATTCAACGTGCGTAGACAACTGTGTTTTAAAACCATTTCACCTTTAACTAGGCCATTGTACTCTTTTTTGAATGTTGCTTATTGATCTTGTTTGCACAAAGTAATGGATGCGGCGCGATTTTCACTGGGTGTTAAGGTAATGTGATCTACACTTGACTTCATAGTCTTGTTCTACTATAGTAAAGCATATTAGGCAAGCTCAAAACAGACTTTGGAACTTTGAAAAATACTGATCCATGTAATCATCCTTCATGAAGCAGAATACCCCTGTAACTCGCTCTTTAATGGTTTTACGCGTTGAACTAGTACTATATATTAGCCGCATCTTTCATCGCTTGCACAGAGCCAGACTGAATCGATCCACCATAATTTGTGGTGTTTCAGCTCAATTAATGTTGAACCACGGGATGAATAATTGGCTGCCTTATTTTCAGATGGAACATATCTCCAAACATCACGATGATGTTTATTTGCTTCTATAATTTTACTGCATCTATTGGAGACGATCACTTCCCATCGCTTAGACATAATAAATTTGTAGTTTACAGGTGAAAACTAGTTCCATCTGTTACAGCCTACGGCTTTGAGAAATTAGTGCATTAATAGATTTTGTTCTTAGGGAACCTTTATAGATTACAGTTGAATGGTGGCACACTAGAATTGCTGTTAAGAAATGTCAGAATACAGAGCAGTTGAGTATAAATGTGACTACCTTGTGCTAATAATAGTTAAACATTGGCTACCGAAAAACCGGACCAATTCTGTCATTACTAACTTACCTTTCCTTTCCCTGCACCACAAAAAAAAACTAATTATCGATCGCTTAGGTGTCAGTAACAGGGTCGAGTCTGTCATAACTAACATTTCATTTACTCCTTCGGTTTTGTTATATGTAACACGGGTATACGGTGGTGCTTCGCATTCATGGAGTTTCTGGTTAGTCCTTGGCCAAACATTATATTCAATCAATCAATCGAATCACCGATCAACACATATATTTATGTTGGCGAAACCAAGTTAAAATGTCCAATAGAGATGACTGTACAATAGGACGAACCTTTAGTAAATCATTTAGCGATAAACCACTTGCTGACTTTGCTGAAGCGTCAAACACCACGCATAATTTAGTCGTCGTAAGTTCCTTCATAAAAATTTGCTATTATCGACAGGTCCAACTATCACCATATGTCCTAAATCTTGATATTCCTGCATAAACTCGAGATAGAGCCGCTTAAATTAGTTGTCTCTTGTAAATCGTCGCTCCATTGCTATAATTACCGATTGATTACCTGATTATAAGAAGATCCCAACTCACATGGATATATTTAAAATGACAATTTAGTCACAAATTTTCTATCATTTGCTAAGATGATGGTAATTACTTACAACTGCTCATAATCGGATTCTTCTTGTGTGGCTGGACCAATGTCTGAAAAAGAATCTATTTCCCAAAATTTACATAAGCTTCTTTCTAAATTCAATGTAACGTTGAAATTGCTATCCGGTAACTGATATATTGGACTATTTGCTTGACCAGCAATGATCCAACCAAACTTAGTTTTACGCGCGATAGATTGGTTCGATTTAATTTTTATTTCAGACTCCAATATTTTGAATAGGAAACTGACCCCAAGTAGTAATTCGATAGGTCCAGGTTACAAGCAATTTGGATCGGTGAGAGATGAGGAACATCTTCACGGTAAAAGCATTCATCATGATTCGATATTTTTAACTGAGTAAGGCCCTTGGTTTTTCCAATAGAAATTTCACCAAGACCCTTTATTGAAATTTCGTTTATAATTACTTCAATGCCTAACCTCTTGAAGCCTGCTACGAATAAAAAGTTATCCTCAGAAAGCAGAATTTAGCAACGCTCGTAGATTTATGAATTTTGCACTGACATCTTTTACTCTTACTATTATCGTTGGCAACATTGTCACTCTTTGGCATGTTGCAGTATTTAATGTTAATGTATTAAAAGACGATGGCATCGAACAATTGGAGTCAGCTGGTTTAATATTTGTGATATTTGCGTGATGTTAACATTTAATTGTTCGGTTGGTGCACTGAAAAAAATCCTTAAGTTTTATTAACAAAACTGGTTTTGTTAAATTATTTTTGTGCTATTTACTAAATATTATTGACTACAACAAAACATAATCTAAATTTTAATAAAGTGGTTAGTTAATATATGAACTGAGTTTTAGTTAAATATGAAGTTATATTTGATTAATAATTTTGTTATTATAACTAAAACTTTAGTTATTATCAAAAAACCAATTGTCTTATAAAATAAAATCTTCTAAAAGTTGGTAATATTAGTTTATAAAATATATTAGTTAAATGTTACGAAATATTTATTTATTGTAACAAAAATATTGTCCAAAAATAAAATAATTCAGTTTATTTAACGCAATATTAAAAGTCTAAAATAAATGAATATTTAGTAAATGTACCTTAATATTTTCATTAAATAAAATTACGCAATGCCAACGCGTGTTCTTTATACGAAAATCATTTGTTTATAATTACTAAAGTTTTTCCAATGTTAAATACAATTTTTTGTTAAATATAACTAAATATCAAAATTAAAAAAATATTAAATGGTATTAACTGAAATTTTTGTTATATTTAAGATATTCATGGATCATTCATTATACGGTTTTTATTTTTTTTTTTATGTCGTGTCACAATGTTAATCATTGATATTAAGGATATTCGTGAAACAAGTTGCATAAAGTTGGTGTTAAAAACAAAAAAAAGTAATTTCTGAAAATAATGTGATTTAATAGTGGTAAGTATTAATAATTAGTTTCTAAATTATTTGTCATAATAAAACAGGTATACTTTGTGTTTTTTATTTGATTATGAACATATAGATAACAAACTGTAGCGTGTTTTATTAAATTGTACCACTAAATCTAGTTACTGTTCTACATTTTTTTATGTTGTTCAATACCAAATTTGTACAGCTCCTCATGCGTCAGACGATCACATCAGGGCTATTAAATACCAGTCACTGTCTGACAGTGCATTGCAAATTTATTCGAGGGACACTACTTATAATCGAGTTTAGGATATTAAAATTCCCATAATGCGTCAGAAATAATTCAACAGTGACCAATCCTTCAAATGGTAATTATTTTTTTTATATTTTTGGATTTTTTTTATAATAATAAAATTTTTGTATATTTTTCAGATTGCGGTAATGGTTTTAAATCATTGTAGCAGAACCCTGCAAGAACTTAAAGCTATTAGAATTTAATTTTTAATCAACAGAATTTCAAATAGTTTTTAAAAGTTTTATTATTTAATTAATTTTTGCTTATTATTAAAAAAAAATCATTTATTACTTTAATATTGCACACATATATCTATTATAATTAGGAATTTAACTATTGAAATTAAATCTTTTTTTTTTAAATAATTTTAATTTTAATTAATTTTTTCTTATCACAATTTCCATAATTAAAGATATTTCACTAACAAATAATAAACTAAATTACAATTCATATTATTTCTGTTATAATTAATAAAACAATTTGATCTATGTAATTAAATTAAAAATAATAATATAATTAAAAATAAAAAATAAAACTACAAACACTATGTTTCTATTTGATTTTGCCTTTGCAATGAGGTTATATCACTGTTCAATACATATTTCGTAAACTCTACAAAAACGACGTTCGCGTGTATACTAATATTTATATTTATAATAACTAAAGTGTTGATTTAATCTAACCGACAGTTTCGCTTATTGAAAAATACATTTTATTTTATTTAACTCATTTGACGTGCTTCTTATAACAAAAATAGTATTAAACCCTAATAATTATTATTTAATTCAACCTAAATTATTTCGTTACATTAAATAAAGAGTTGTATGCTAGGATAAGTGTGCAATTTGTTATATTAACAAAATATATTTTTTTTTTCAAAATTTTGATAAATAACTAAACTCCTTTTTCTACTGTAACAAAAACTTTTGCTTACCCAAACTTGCGGTTACAATAACTACGATTTTCGTTAATATTACCTAGATTTTTTTTTCAGTGTGGTATATTTCTATGTAATAGTATGTATGGTGCTTGTGGAAACATCTCATTCATACAGCCGATGATTTGATTCACTTATACACAAGATACAACCACTATATGTTGTTGGAAATGTTCTGGATATATTTGATTTGTATACATGACTTGATTTTCTATTAATATTAAGATTCTCTAAAGCATCCAATTACTTCGCTAAAAAATCGAATAGCCCATGTAATGTTTTTTACAGTATGTTCAGCCTAGCATTCTTTCATAACATCATCTTATTTTAAAAATAAATAAATAAATAAATATATATATATATATATATATATATATATATATATATATATATATATATATATATATATATATATATATATATGTATATATATATATATATATATATATATATATATATATATATATATATATATATATATATATATATATATATATATATATATGCCATCTGTTATGGGGTCGAAGCACACCCAACTGTTTCGCGGCTTTTTAACCTCTTACCTTACCCCAAATCGAAGTCGCACGAATGCAGGTTCGCTTTGAATACCATCTGCACATTTCATTGCTCCAGCCAGCCTGTACTAACATGGACGATGGTTCGGCCCATGAATTCTGCACTTCAACAGTGGGTCATAGTTATGTTCATCGTCATCACCGATCGAAATCAGATACTGAAAAATCCGTTTTGCAACCCTCTATTGTTGGGATTTGAACCCGGTACCTCCCGACCCAAACACCGCAGTTTTAACCACGGCGCCTTTTGCTATCATCTAGTTTGTTCACCATAATATACACCTGCCAGGGATTACGGGTTTCAGCTCTACTACCGAGCCATTCCAAACCTCTAACAACTTCGTCTGTATTGTCATGCAATTGTCTGATACTGGATGCCGTTGTTGTATGCATATACTAAACAGGTCCAGGCAATATTCAGGCTCTTGATAAACCAGACAATATCTCTGGACGGTACATGCATCATTTGGTCTGGGCTCATTATTCTCCCTACTAAATGTTGCAGTCGCTAGAAGAAAATCGCTGCGCATTGGCACAAGACGTATTCTGCTGATTCCACTTCCATATTTCAGAAGCGACAAGCATCCATCGCACTTAGACCCATATTCTTAAAATGATGTTTTGGAGGAACATGGCCTGTAAGGAAGCCAGTTAGTAGCCTCAACTCAGGTTTGCCAAATACGAGGAGTTCTTTAACTCGATTTGTCGATGATGAAATAAACCTCTTCGCCTGTCGTAGTCCTGGAATTCTGCGCCAGAAGAAAGACCTTTCAATGCTTTCCCAGCGTTTCGTCGCTCTTCTAAGGTGTGCCTTAGTGACACCGCCCAATAAATAAAGAACCAAAAGGAGCCTAGTTTCCCTCGATTCTAGTATGTCCTAGCATCCACACAAGTGTTACCTTATTTATGGTCGCCAGTTTTTTAACTGCGTTAAAACAATTCCACGCCAGTTTTGATTCAATTGTGTGGGACCTACGAGCCTTTAAGACCGATTGACTGTCCGGTACAATAAAGACCTTAGTACTATTTAGGCTCCGTTCTATCCCTATTCTGGCCCAAAGTTCTATGGCGTGCATTTTTGCTTAGAAAACAGTAGCATTGGATCCTAAGGACATGGAACCTTTTTCAACAAGAGTTGTCCAACTGTCTTTATCCGGCAACAAAACACAGAAGCCTGAAACTCCCGAAGGATTTCCAAGAGGCTAACCATATTGCCTGATTGAACATTTTCTTTTGCTTGCATCCTCAACGCCGCAATTGCAGCTTTCTTTTTGACATGCAGGTGCAATTGAGCCAGTCCTAGGAGCATCTCCATTGCATCAGTCGGACATGTTCTCATTGCACCACACTATTGAAGCGTATGTGACCAAAGGTCTAATGATTGTTACAAATAACCAATAGATCATTTTTGATTGTAAACCCCAGGTACGTTCATAGAGCCTCTGACAGGCCCATAGTAGCTTAGCGCCTTTACCCTTGAGTGTGTGTTGCTTCCAGTTTAGTTTTTGATCCAGAACGGCTCCTAGATATTTAACCTTACTGAAAAAATTAATAGTAACACCATTTAATCGTTTTATGCGTATTGACACTAAGTTCTTCCTGAATACACCATTGCCATATCAGCTCATGTTCATTCTGCATAGGTATGGAAATGATAATGTCAAATTTAACTCCAACTATTACATTCAAGTCATCCGCGTAGTCCTAGACATCAAGTCCATAGCTACTCAGAAGGGTTATTAGTCCATCAAAACCTTTACCCTGTAGTAATGGAGACAATACCCCTCCCTAGGGACATCCCTTTGCAGCCTTGACAGTTACTAATTCACTACCTAATTGAACTGTAATAATTATATTTTTTAGCTTCGAACCAATTCACGTAACTGTGGGAATCTCAATTCCCTTTTCGCATACTGTCCTCTCTATAGACTCATTATTAAAAATCTTTCAATTTTAGCGATCAGACTACTAAAAGCCGTCACCGTAGATTTGTCAGCCTGATAAGCAAACTGCTTTCGATGAAGTGGGTTCCTTTTGAGACCTCACTTCTTATATAGTAATCCAAAACTTTTCCCATCGTTTTTAATAGAAACGACGTGATGCTAATTGGACGATATGCCTTGGGTTGGGTATCTGGCGCGAGCCCTTCCTTTTAGAATAAAGATTACATTTACTTTCCTCCACAGTTTTAGAATGTAGTTAAAAGCATAGCTGGCCCGAATGATCTGTAGCCCAAGCTAGGAAGAATCTCTTCAATACATCTCTGCAGCAGAGGGGGGAAAATACCAGCGGATTTGAAGGGTTTAAATGAGCTAACAGCCCATCCATCCTTGCTGGGCGTAAATATTCTGCTTCAAAGGCTCCATGTTCTGTTATGAAGGGTATAGACCACCTTATCAGAATCTTCTTAGGCGTCTTGAAGCGGTTCCACCACCATTGAGTCCGGAAAATGGGTTTCTAAAAGCAAGCTTTTGGTCTTTCTCCGGTTCTCAGTAGAACTCTCATCGGCCTTTTAAAGAAAGCCTATGTCGTTTAAATGGTCCTTTGCAAGGACGATCTGGAGCCGAGTTGCAGAGGGCAATTCGTTTATTCCCTTGCAAAAACTTCTCCAAATTCTCCTCTTTGACCTCCTTAACTCGAGATTGTACTTTGTCAAGCTCCTTTTATAATCACCCCATTAATCGCCACAAAAGCTAATAGCAGCACTTCTGAGGACTCTTTTTTCCCCAATATTTCAGGCATTTCTGGCTTGACCAGAGTATTGCTTTGTATTAGCCCCAGTCGGTTACCTTTGGAACTCTAATTTCTTGCGACTGCATGATCCGTGCCGTTAGATCATATCTGATATGCCTATGATCAGAAAGAGAAGCTTCTTCAGAAATATGCCAGTATTTTATGAATAAATTAACTGCTGACTGGCTAGGATCAAATCTAGGATCTCACGCCTAACCACATTGATAAAAGTAGGCTTATTTCTTCTATTGATAATGTCTACATTTTTTGTTAACAGATATTAAAAAACAGACCCACCTCTTTTATTGATGTCTGTGCTACTCCACACCGTATAGTGTGCGTTTGCTTTACATTTCATTTAGATAATTTAGCCCTTTTCCCACACAGTGAGCTATGAGCCGCTATGAGCCCAGGAGTTGAAAGTGAAGCCAAATGAAAACTGAGAAAACTAGAAGCATTTCACACTTTAGTCTCTTTTAATCTTAATCATGAAATAATTATTGCACCTGATTGCTTAAAGAGAAGAAAGGACACTAGACATGGCACAAAAATGAGATGGAAAAAAAAAGAAGTAAAAAGAGCCAAAATTGAATTATCAATGAGTATGTAGGGTAAGGACGAGGATGAAACAATTGAACCCATAATAATGATAAAAACTTATTTTGAATTTTAATTAAGGAACTTATCATTTTCACAGTATTATACACCACGTCCGAAAAGGCAGGCTTCTGTTTTTCCCTTGAAACATATAATATTATAATAACCAAAACAGTAATATTTAAGTTTGCAAACTAATTTTACATCCTAGCTATTTACTGATTTTACTACCACGATGGGAATTCTTTAAACGGAAACCCATTTATAGAACGGATACACTCTTCATTTATATTTAGATATTGCATAGCACATAGCAAAACTAAATAATAAAAATGGGAAATGTCCACCAACGTTGGTCCAATGTGATTTTTTAAATTATGGACAATGTGCCCAATATTTGTTTTTTAATATTGAGCGAATGTCAATATTAAAAAACAAATCAATGTTGGTAGTTACCATACATTCATAGTTAGGTTGTCATTAATGACTTTTTTTTAATTGTTCTATTGATTGGTATAGGTACACTTAATTCTTTAATTTATACTATTATTTAACATTTTTAAGTCCTAAATTTCGGGATACATTTGATACAAATTTATAAACTCCAATAGGAGGTGACCAGCCAGAATCCATTTTGAATTTTTTTAATAAAATAAATTTAAATAATTTTTTTCTAAATAATTAAAAATGACATGTAATGTCACAATTTATTATTGACATCTGTATATACCAACATATTGGTAGTTTCCTTTGATCTTTTTATAAAAACCGCCTACTGAGCGAATGCATACCAATATTGGGACAATGTAACATTGATGTGTATTTATTATTTGTTTTCTGTCTACACGATTGGTTATTTGAACAAATCGCCAACGTTGCTCGACATTTTCCATCCATTCGTCTGACCGCAAGTTAAGGCTAAAACGATAGAAAGATAAAACACTACACATGACAATTCAAACATTTACATGCCAGGGGAACAAATTTTTGAAAAAACCACTGCACTGTTATAAAAATAACATTAAATTGCACACACAAGACCAAATCGATTTTAATTGAGTGCAATCAGAAATTTACTGGAGTGCCTACGGTTACTAACTTTGAAATTTCAAAATAAAAGTTAAAACCGTTAACTTTAAAAGTTAAAGTTTTTTTCAAGTAGGCTAACAACCCAAAGCTCGGAGATATTTATTTGGGTAAAGGTACCACGAATTTTTCAGCGACGTATAAAGAAATCCTTTAGTAAAGAATCCTTTTTGAAGTCCTGTTGTATTTTTGCCTAAAAGAGCGAATGTATCCCCATGAATTATGGTATTTTGAACTGTTTTGATTGCTTTTTTTAATTCGATTATAAAGAGCAAAAGTTGCACATATTTTTGTGCAAATTTTTTTCCATGCAATCTTTTTTGCCAACCTGTGTAGCCAGCCTGTACTGCCTGGACGATTCGAGGTCCATGGATTCTATTATCCAACAGAAGATCATAGTTGTGTTCATCGTCATCACCGATCGTAATCAAGTGATAAAATATCTCTTTGTTAACCCTCCTCTGTTGCGATTTGAACCTGGTATTCCTCAACCCAAAAACCGTACGTTTAAACTCTGCGCCAAATGCTCGGTAATCAAAATATATGACAGAATTGATAAAATAAATTGGTTCAGATTTTGTGTGGTCCTGGTCATTTCTAAATATCTATCGATTTAATGTTATAGGCGTCATATTAAATGGACTTTTAAATAAAATTAGAATACGTTCGTTTGTCGTGTGTGAAATTTTTTTTAAACATTTTTTAAAAGTGTTAAATTTTATAGTGTCTGCAAACCTACGCACAAGACAGGTACTAGAATTAGAAATCGTACATAATATAAAATGAATGAAATTCGATTCTTTCCATATCGATACTTGATTTCCAAATCATACAAACAAATAAATAAATAAAAACAATAAAAACCGACGCGATACATAATTGATGATCTCAAAGTTACATTTTTTTTTTATTTGTGATCATGATCTTCATTCAACAACTATAACACCAAAAAAAAAAATATATGGTTATACTAATAAAATTTCAAGACGCGAGTCATGTAATAACATTGATTGAATTATATTAAGGTGCTAATGAATGAAATCTAATACATTTTTATCTTGTAAATATCTTTCTAGGAAGATCATGAGCGAGCGATTAAATTAACAGCACGTGAACGACGATTTATTAAATTTGCTTCGGCTGAATTCGACGGTCAACTGTATATGACGCCACAAGATTTTTTAGATTCGGTTGTTGAACAAGAACCTAGACGTAAGTAAAAAAATTATATATATATATATATATATATATATATATATATATATATATATATATATATATATATATATATATATATAAATGCTAATCACAAAATATTAATCTTTTTTTTTTCTATAATATATACAGCTCGTTTGAAAAGACGAAAATTAGCAACCGCGGATATTCATAATATCAAAGAAATAACACCTTCATTGAAGCATGGATCACCAACATTATTTCGGTCATTAAGTAATAAAGGTCAGTGAATTTTTTCAATGTTATTTCTATTAGATAAAAACCGCCTCGCGTGCGTTTCTGCAAACAGATCTGAAATTAAATGGTAAATAGTTATGAAATGTGCTATCATCGATTTACTGCTTCATACCGAAATTTATCGAGTACCCGTTTATTGAAGTACTCGGATAAATTCTCTTGCTACACCATGCAAATTCCCACAGTTAAGACAGTCTTCCTTTTTATATAAAGCGGGCATATAAGTACTGTTTTCCAATCTTGATGTGGCTTTTCTTGATCTCAGTTTCACTTCGTTTCTCTGTATGAATTCCACGGAGACCTGGAGTTTTACCATTTTTTATTTATTTTGCAATGGATGGGATTACTACAATCGTTAAACCCATTTGTTAGTTTTTTTCATTCAGTAAGCAAGTTTTTATTTAGCTCATGGTCGTTAATGTTTTGTATTTTACTCCTCATAAATTTGCGTTTCTTTTGTCGAAGAAATTGGATTTTCGGAACCCACGTAGTTCTCCGTTTACATGTAGTTTTTGATTAATTCGCGACGCTAAGATGACACTAGTCATTGTACTATTCTAAGCGGCTCTTCGGTGGTTGTCTTCCAATGGTAATTTGTGCTGGTAATTTTGGCTTGGTGAATCGGTTTGTTTAATTGCATCTACATTCCAGCGCACAGTCTTTTTAATTAGTCTATTAAAGGTTGATGACATTTTGCACTTATATTTTAAAAGTGAAATACATAAGTTCGCTGCCCATGACGGCACCTCTAACAGATCGAACGTCAGTAATTCTTATGGAGTGTGACTTTGAAATCATGATGTGTTCGATTTGATTTTCAGTTCTTATTCAAACTCAACGTTACTTGAATTGTTTTATGAGAGAAATGTATTTGTGACCCACATTTCCAAACTATTTTTTCCCATATGCAATTTTAGCTTGAAATATTACATTTGTAGTACTACAATTACCAGAGGCCACGACGAGATCGTAATGCATGCAGTTGATAGTGGATAAAATTATGATAAAATATGGACCAAAAAATGAGTAAAATGAAATCTGGATATAAAGTTAAGAAAAACTATAAATCACTATAAATTTCTTCAGTTGGGCTGAAAAAATGTCGCTAGATAAACATTGACTAAAAATATATTTCAGGTCCTTCAAGCAATTTTATCGAATCCATTTGAATCAGAATTTTTAATTAGTTCCAAGTCAGAACAACCATAGTTTATCTATCAATCTTTCTTGTAATTTCATTCTGTTTGTCATGCAAAAAGTGCCCAATTCAGAACGCAGCTCGAATATTCGAATAAGTACATTCTCTTGAGGCAGTACTTCGTACCATCCAACTTTGGTATTGAACAGTATACCTTTATGAACGCTGCCCATAACTTCGCATATAATTTTAAAAAGCCGAGTTTGTAATAGTTGCGATGTTATCAAATTTAAAGTCTATACAGACTCGTCAAGGACCTTTTCAAATGTCACAACCATTAGTTTTTCCTATCATTGCCTTTGCAGTTAAGCTTTGCAGAGTAAAAATTAATCATTTCAGACGAGCTATCAGTTTAGCTTTTTAACCTTACGATGGCTAATAAATATTCATCTTGATCAATTTTTCAGCTATTGTATGAGTTTCGTATGATAGTGCAGTACGATAACTATAACAATGATATTTCAGTGGCTTTTTCATTTCTTGTTTTAAAAGTTCAAACGGTAAGATTTTCGCGCTTTGAGAATTCATACGCATATAATATAAACAACTTTTTCATGTATAAACTCTGGATGTTCTGTTTTCGAATGGCGGCGCATTTTATCTGGATCTGTAGAACGTTTTTGGAAGTTCATTGCTTATAAAACAGATTGAGGTACATTATTAGCATCTACAAAACCAAGAGACAGGTAGCTTTCATCATATATAATATGCTCGTAGTAGCAGAAAATACATCCTTATCGGGATTTATGCAAGTTTTCACTGTTGTTTCAATATTTTCGGATGTAGATGCTCCAGGTGATTGCTGAGATCCTGTATATTTTCACTAAAATTCAGTAAACTAAAGGAGGAGGGTTAAAATATATTATTTGGTTAAGGCACACTTATTCAAAAGACTCCAATTATTTTATGATGTAATTTTCTGCATCACTCAGTTGTTGTAAAATAACATTAAACATTTTCAACGGGTTATCGGCTTGCATTTCTTTTGACAGACTACATTTAAGTACTTGATGTAGTGTGTTAAAGCTATGATTTCTTCCCAATATCCAGTTAAATTATAGTTAATGATGATTTTCCAATGTAATAACATTAGGTTGACAGTACCGAAGTTGTAAAAATGGATACCTGGATATTAGAGTTACACGTTGTACCTAGTATTACATATTCCTCTGAATCTATGGACAGTGATGCTAAGTTGTAAATTGGTATTTTTAAAAGGACCAATGCTGGACCTCGAAGTAAGACGACTTGAACCCTTTAGTCGGTGTCGAGATAAACTTCTGCAACTCGTCTAGTGAGCCATTTTAATGAACTAGCATTGTTATCCTATGAACCTACTTTCATATTTAGTTGATAAAAAATACCATTTTCTTCTATGTTGAAGTTGATTTAAGTAATCGGAGTGCCATCTTATCCAGAAATCTTGTTTTATTTTTACTGTTAGCCTCCATGACATGTTGATTGGCTCTTTTATTACATCTTGTGGAATTGATCGTAATGGGGCACCGATTAGATCCAATGCCCTGGAGTTGAAAAGGTGATATATGTTGGATCAGATGCAATTGGTGCCAGAGAATTTAAGAATGCTTCTTTGATTACGAGGTTACCGTTGATATTTCTTGGAAAGTCAAGGTTGCTCCTCCAATGACCTTTACTAAATGTTTTTGACTGCCTTTATTGCTACCTCCCAAATTTTTCTAAAATTGGATGAGGCTGAAGGTATAAAATGCCAAGTTGCTCCATCGTTTGCCAAAAGTTGAATGTCTTATTCAAGTAGTATAGCCAATTCTCGCGAAGTTGGTTTTTAGCGCCGACAAAATTAGAACCGTTATTGTTATATAAATCACCACACAATCCTCTACGTGCAGTGAAAGTTTTACAGGCTGCGATGAATTCTTCAGTGGTTAGATCACTGGCTGGTGCATGACCCTAGTTGTCATAAACAAACAAAGATAACTAAATATCTGTTTGTGTCTTGTGATCTCTTCGCTTTGTTGTACAAATCAGAAGTGGTCCGGCATAATCAACTGCAGTTCTCAAAAATGGTTATGACAGGCGTGACGTGATGCTTATATACTACTGGTAAATTTCCCATGAGCTGTATTATAAAACTAGAGCTAAACCGATGACATCTTATACACCTTGATTTAAAATATCGTATTAGATTTCGACCGTGTATGACCCGGTGTCTGGTGCGGATAAGAGCCACTTGGGTTTCCCATGCATCGTTTTTTTATTTACTTCTCTAATCAGCAGCTTGGCGATTGGATAGTCTTTTGGGATGTTTCTCATCAAAGCTCCAGTTTGTTGTATTTTAAACTCGAACATCGACTCGTAAAGATTTAGTCTTACTATAGTATTATTCTCTTTTAATTTACTAAATTACCGACTTTCTTTTTTGAAATGCTGTCTCTGAGCTATTTTGATTAGAATCTGCGTGGAATATTTGATTTATTTTGCCGTGGGAACTTCGTGGATGGTTACAACCTTTTGGCATCTGTTAATAAATCTCAACATATATACTTTATAATCCTTCTTATGTTATTAAAATTTGAGTACTTGAAATATAAGTAATCAAAAGGGTGGTCTATTGTTACTGTAGTGGCTCTCAAAATGTTTTGTTTTGATTTTAATTGTGATCTGGTGTGCCTTCCATTATTATTAACGCAAGCAGATTTGCTTTTTTAAATATTTTCTGGGGACCATCTCACCATAAAATCGATTTGTTTGATACCATTGGATGCACAATTTGCCGGGTTTTCGGATAATTAGACATAAAACAATTGAGATAAACTAGTTATCTTCGGACACCCGAGATTCGATTTGTTACAAATATTTTAAATTTATGGATTCCAAAGGATTAAATAAGTTTGATGATTCAGACAACATTTTACGTTTAGTCATTTTTCGCAAACGTATCAGTGCCTAGATTCCAAATCAATCCTAATGTCTTAGCTGTTTCATTGTGAAATGTAATGTGTTCGTATACTCATGAATCTGGATTGATGCTTTCTATTAGTTGTGAATGATTAGAAGTCCATTTTCTCAGATTAAACCTTGCAGCTCGTAGCAAGTGGACCAATTAGTTTTGTGTCTCCTGAGCATCCTCCAAATTTTTAATTTCAGATAATAGGTCATTTACATAAAAATCGCTTCTAATTATTTTTCCTGCAATGGGGAAATTTCTCTTCATCGGTCGCCAGTTGGCCATCCCAAACGTTACTGTTATTACCTGATATGATTTAATTGAGCTGTACTCTTATTTATCGGTACATTTGTTTTATGTCCGCTGTAAATACTACTCTAAGTTTGGTTGTATAGTACTAGTAGTTTTGACCACTGCGTGATGAGGTATGTAATAATCGCTTTCGCCATATTCCTCATTCTCAATCAAATGTCCCTGATTGAAGTATCCTTCTATGTACCTCCGATAATTTTTAGAGATATCACTGGCTAGTGATAATCGCCGTTAAAGTAAAATAAAACTAGTCAAAGCTCCCTGCTTGGATGTTATCCGAAACGTGGTCAGTTTTGTTTAAATCGAGGTCGTACAAAGTATCGACCGTCCGTATCTCGGCGGTAATTCTGCTTATAATGTTCTTCACATAGCTTTTCTTCATCTGTAATGAAATTTTTCAGTTGCATTTCTTCTATTTCCTAAATGTCTTTTATTGGTTGTCGATGTCTTGGATGGCTCTTTGTTTGAGATATTTTCAAAAATAATACATCCAAGCTCTGTCTATTGTGCGATTGATTCTTCTTGATTTCCTTTTACAATCTGGTTCATCAGAATACTTGGATAGTAATCGGCACCCAATAAAATGTCGGTTTACTTGGTTGATTATAGTTCGGGTCGGCCCACCATAGACTATTTAAATGATTATACTTTCTATTGTCAAAATGCTCTTTTGAAACCGTGTGATATTTGGCAATATCACTGCTTTCATGGAAAAACTTGACGAAGATCTGGCTGCTACACGGAAATTGAACATTTTTTTAGTGGGAGTGATCACGTTCTCGTTTATGCCAACAATCTCCACTATATTAGCATTCATAGAAGTTTTGATTGTTGTTTTGCAGTCTATACTTAGATAATTCCGTTGCTAATGGCAGTTGGTTGTTCATATTAGTTTACTATTAGTTATTAGTTGTTACATATTAGTTATTTTGCACTTCCCGTCCGCCTCACTTTTTGGATTGTCTTCAATGTTTGTGGTTAGGTGCGAGCGTTAAGGTTATGTTTATTGGTATGCAGTAATGTATTGTGAGTTCTCTTACTCAAGTAAACATCGAATAAAATGGGGGCGTGGTTAGTGATTCTCCTTAAAACACATTTCCATGAAAATTGGGTTTTTAACTTAAATTGGAATTTTGCTGTAATTCCATTACTCTGTGGCACCTAGGGTTTTGATGGAATATATGCTTTTGGGGAGTACGTCATCATATAACAACTTTATTGCAAATGCTGATTCGAATGCTATTACTGTGGCGTTCAGCATTGCATTTACATGACTGAACGCCGTAGCGTGCCTTCTGTTTGGTAGTGATTTACTAATCGCTTCACGCGTCATGATAATTATCACCTGTTACTTCCAAGTGGCTTATTATTTTGCCCGCATTTCCAAGTACCGTGGTTTTTAGAATAATCCTTCTGAATAAATAACAGAAGGATGCCCATGTCAGGAGATCACCAAGGAATTGCAAAACTTCAATCCGTCTTAGTTTGATTACACGTTTAGCTGAATCCTTTGGTTGTGGTTTATTCAGCACACTATTAGTTTTATCTATCAGCATCTCAAAGTAGTTGACTATACAAGCGAGTAGTATTCGTCTCTGAAATACAACATAACAGCTTCATCTTCAGGAGTGCCTTCCTCTAATATTTCTTCATGAAGCTGCTCGATTTATGTCAGTCTTCAATCGAATTGATGCAGAGGTTTCACATCGTCCATTATTATATAACACAAACGCATTTTCACGTCTTGTGTTGTATATTTTCATGCTTTTGACATCTAAATTGCCCACATCGTTATTTTTTAATGTAGCTTTCCTCGTATTTGCTTCACTTGTTTCTTGATTGTTCATAATTGGTATAGCAAAATGATTGGCTTCATCTTCTAGTGTCTGTTAGGATCCTGGCTTGTTGCTTCTGGTCGATAGGTGTTCATCGCTCTGTGATGCTATGGCTACTCAAATGATCTTGATATGTGCCAGTCTCTTCGTCAGGTACTCCTTTTGTCTTCTTGACCTCGCCATCTTTGGTATAAATAATTTTTCTGGTATTCCGTGACCTTTTGTCGCAACGCGAGATGCGAGAATCCGTTTATGCTGTTCTCGCTTTTATTGACCTCAATTAACGTACCAGATACATAGAATTCTGGATTGAACATTTGTGATATTCAATGTAGCTAGTGCAGTAATGAAATTGTACACTAACTGGTTATTGTTTTGTGGATTACGCCGAACTTTATCGTGATGATTGAACCAGCTCGATGACCAGTTAGATATTAAATTGTAAGGCCAACCTGGTGGACCGGGCAATTCGTATATTCTTACGGTTTTTTATCTGTTTAACATGAAACAAAGTAGACAATTGTCTCGCGCTACATCTTCTTTATATCTTACTGAAGCCCAAGCTGGTTATTTTTTCCGAGTCTAAATGCTTATATTATGGTACAGTTCCTTTAAAAATTCAAAACGTTATGTAATGCGTGTCACGTTCATATCCTCTTATGGTAATGCCGCTAATGCTACCTTAGCGGTAGATTTATCAAACAAAAATATTTAGATAGATTCTCTACAAAACTTATGCCACAAATTAAAAATTTCCTAAATTGATACATTTCCATTAATATGTTGTTATCTGTAACATACCTTCATTTTACTTAAACTAACCTTTGTGCTTATAACCAAACTTCATCTTTACAACCAACATACCCGGATGTGTATGTAAGATTCCTATACCTGGCTTCCACTTGAAATATCAAAGCTACAAACACCGACAACAAAAACACCGTACCGGCCTCGACCAAAAACAGAGGCGGGATGCTACAGGGTCCCACCATACCATCATACAATCACGATCGCTGATTTAAATGGTCACAAGTATGACTAAAAAGATGGTCATATTTGTGATCATTCAAATCAGCGATCGTACTTTTGCATCCCGCCTCTACTTCTCGTCGAAACAGGTACGGTGCTTCTATTGTCGGTGTCCACAGCTCAGCACGGGATTATGCGTGATTATGCGTGAAAAAGGTTAAAAAAATATTGAAAACTGGCCAATTGTCACAATATACAGGTGGTTGCTGAATTGGAAATAAATGAATAAAAAATGTTCAATTTCGATCAGGACATATTGGAATCAATCTCTTTTTGTAGGTGGTCAATTTGCAGATGTGGTCACTTTTAGATGTATTACTGTAATAAAATACGGGTACGCCTCCAATTGCATTTTATTTTTGTACCTATAGACTTTGTGTAAAACACAAATAAGGAAGCATAAAATTAACGTAATTTTTTTCAATCGCTTCCCTTACAAAAAAAATGTGTTTATTCGGCACCTGGGTAGCTACCTTTTGTTTTTGACTTAATGTATTATTTAGTCTATCGTGAGATTTGATGAATTTGATGCATATCATGGCATTATAATATTTGCAGGTGTCACCCGATCCAAACATGAACATACACTGAATTTGTAGAGATTCATACATCATATGTGGATATGTGAAATTCATATGTCTCATCTTCTTTATCGCGCTACGATGGGTGTACAGCGCTTTAATATGTTAAGCCTATATATCAGATTTGATAATGGGATTTTGTGCGCAACGATTACTAACTGACAAAGCAGCTGCTATTTCAGATATATGGCTTTTGTTGCGTCAGAATCTGCGAGAGTATTTTGTAGCTGAAGCAAAATCACAGTTGATGAACAGCTGTTCCCATATCAAGGTGGTATGCGTTTCACGCAGTATATTCCTATAAAACCTACCAGATATGGAACTAAAGTATGGTGGGTGTACGACTCCATTTCCTCATATATCCATTGAAAGGAATAATTTACACTGGAACGACTCCAAACTCACAAAGATAAAGTAATCAAAGAGAACGTGTTGTGAAGGATATATGCTGCACTCTTTTTTAGTGGTAGTGGTCGAAATATAACATGTGCCTATTTTTTCGCCAGGTACAATTTAACTTGTATTTTGATGAGCGACCACTATTTATCAATTTTAGGAACAGTAAACAATAGACGTCGATTCGTACCAGTGGAATTCCTAGTCGTGAAAGGCAAAATTTGACCTTTCAAATGGTCTATTTTCGGATTTTCGAACAACATCACAATGTGTTCTTATATTTCCAAAAAAATAAAGCTGTGGTGCTTTTATCCACCAGGCATTATGATAAGGAAACCCAAGAAACAATGAATAAACCAACAATGATCCTAAATTACCACAGAACCAAAGGCGGCGTCGAAAATATGGACAAAATTCTGGAGGAATACTCATGCAAAATAGAGATTTGTCTTATTGACCACTGGCTTTTTTACATAACAATTTGGATGTGCCGATATATATGGAGAATAATCAGTTCCTGAAAATTAAATCCAGTCACCGGCGTAAATTTCTACAAGAGTTATGCCAGTTGTTGATTATGCCAGAATTCGCAAATAACGGGACATTTCGCTACCAAAAATAGTATCGCAAATATGTTGGGCAATACTGTGGAAATGGAAACCATAAATTTACAAAGCACATCTATCGTAGAACAAAGCATTGCAAGCAGTAGAATTACGCAGAAAGGAAACTGCCACACTTATCCTAAGACAATTTGGGGGGTTAAATTAACGAAACTATCTTAAAAGCTATTTGTTATCGACTTTTACAATAAAAATTCTTGAAATTCTATTCAGAAAAAATATTTGTTAACCTACTAAGTTATTCAAGTCGATAAGACACCTAAATCAATAAAATAAATAACATACACGGATATGTGGTTGTAAACATAAGGGTTAAATTGTAGGCCTAAAGTATAACCACCATATTGAATCTCCCACGTTAGATTGGATCATATCCATGTCGCACATTAGATATCGCAGCTATGAATCAGCCCCTTAAAAAAATTGCAGAATTTCTTAAAACTATAAAATTAATTGACAATTTTATAGTTTTAATTCCATGAATCCCATGATACGAGTATAATTCGATTTTATTGTGGGAAATGAATCTTAAAATAATTTTTATTTATTTCTTTTTTTTTCAATTTAATAGTTCCAGATTTTTTTAATTAATTTATTTTTTTATTTGTAAATAACAATAATTTAAATTTTTATTAATTTTTTGACACAAATTTTTCAACATAAAACGAAACATTAAAATACAATTCTGCGCTGATATGTTTGTATTTATTATATATGTTACCCATTAGCCAGATTATTAATTATTTTTTAATTTATTAGTTTTGGTTTTATATTAAATTAAAAATCGGTCTTTTTGTATCCGATATGCTATATATCATATATGGACATGGTAATGAAGATGATCATTGCCAAACGAACCGAACCGCACATAACCTAAATCCATGCCAATAACAATAAATGAAGCACCATAAAATTGCGGGGCAAATTGATTTTGTATATTTTTAATAGGTTTTCAGGCAGATTTTTTGTTTGCAGTTTTTTATCTGTGTACTATAGTTTTTCATTTTTTTTTTTTTATATTATTAATTCATCGTCGAAAGCCTTGAATTTGTTAATTGAAAGTTTTTGTAAATATTATCTGTAACTAATTGCATTATCGTAAAAAATATTTTACATGAACATATTGGTTAATTTTTATTTTCTTAAACATTATAGTAATCTTTTTAAAATTTTGTTAATTTAAAAGGTAAAAATAAACAAAATGCAACAAACAAATGAAATGTTAATATTGTTAAGAGATAAACAATATAAACGAGATATACAGGGTGTTTTGTGCTTGAGTAGAAATATTTTAGGGATGGTTCCTGATTCGTTTTAAACAAAAAATCGTTTCTGACGTCATGGTTGATTTTAAATAATAATAATAATCAAAGGGTTTTATACATCATTGCTGGTTCGTACTGAACCAACAATCCGGCTCCATCGAAATCGATCTCGAGCTTGCTCCTCGTATTGTTTTAGATAAATCGACGAACACCAGTCATTCCCTACCCCGAGAAGCAATCGTCGCCGACTGCAACCTCACCTATCAAATGGCGACACTCCTCTTAAAGGTCTCTACAATTCTCATCCATATTCATATAATTTAATTTGCAATTGTACTATTTTCGCAACTCGATTTTCTCAATTTTCCTTTTAAAATTGCCAGTTTTATTAACGTAGAAACAAAATCAATATTGCTTTCTACCGAGCAATTGGCGCAAAAGTTAAAGAGCTGCGGGGATAACGGAGCAGGGGGTAGAAGGTATTAACGTTGAACGCAACTAAGACCCGCATGTTAAAATGCATAACCCGTTTGGCCAAATCATAAATTTAAAATATAAATTTAACAAATGTGGGTCATGCAAATCAATTTAACAATGGAGAAATGCAAAATGACCAAAGATTGAGATCCGCAGAAAATCCAATTTCTGAAATCGTAAAAATCACTGATCCAGCACATAACTGGTATTAAATGCAGTAAAAACCGGAGGATTCAGATAAACATCGTAGTCGAACACGATTATAATTAAGTGTTCAATCGTCACCATTCGTCATTTTGTATTCAAATTTCAAAAATAAATAAAACGCGCAATGGAAAATAAAATTTGAACCTGTAGCTCTTTAAAAATCATTAGCAGAGAAAGTTATGGCTCCCTTTTTTTAAAGATCACAGACAATTATCATAATAAAAGGAAATTAGGCTGAAAGGAACAGTAAAATTAGAAGTAAAGTTCACGACAAAGTTGCAGTCCATAAAACCAAAGTTGTTTATGGTTCTCTACGAGAGAGTGGCATTTAAATGCTTCAACCACCTTAATATCTCTCTTGATGAGTTATATTCTGCTATTTGGAAGGTTAAATCCGCTGGTTTGGATAATATGAATTTAAAATTCGTGAAACGAGTTTTCCCTTTCGTTTCAAAATACTTGTTGCATATTTTCAATTTTATCCTCACGTTCTCTTCCTTCCCAGACCAGTGAAAGCTTAGTAAAATAATTCAAATGCCAAAGGTTAGTAGTCCTTCAGAATTGCCTCATTACGGGCCAATAAGTATTTTAAGTTCTCTTTTAAAGGCTTTTGAGATAACCGTCAAAAATCGAATTCAGACTCATTTCTGGGTTTAGAAAATTCCATTTCACTTCCACTGCGTTATTAAATGTTTGTGATGACATTAGGCATAATATAGATAGTAAAGAGTTAATATCTTTACCTTTGTTAGATTTTGTTAAGGCATTTGAATCAATTAATTACAAGATTTTATTCAATAGTTACCCGCAGTTTAAATTTTCAATTTATGCTACTAATTTGATTTTCAACTACCTTTCTCAAGCAGAGTAAAGCAGTTCTTTTGGTAACATTTTGTCTGATTTCTTTCCTGTTACTTCCTGCGTACCGCAGAGTTCAGTGCTGGGTCCTTTATTGTTTTCTATGTAAATTAATGACATAGAGTCGTCTGTTCACCATTTTTTGATTCACATCTTTGCTGATGATGTCCAAGATCAAAATTCTGTTACTAGGAATATTAGTTTGTAGTATAGTGTAGTATAGTTAGATGACTAAGTTTAAATACAATGACTAAGTTTAAATGCAAAAAAATCGCAAACCATAATAATTTATAAGAAAGTGATAGATGCTTCCTCCTTTCCCGGGAATTATCTTGACGGCTCTCTTATTCCATTTTCAAATATTGTTAAGGATTTAGGGTTAGTTCGTAATAAAACACTGAGTTGTTGTGACTGTTTAGTTGGTATTAGTAAAAGGGTGTTTGCGGAATGCTTATTAGTTGTTTGTATAAAGTTTTAAGGTTTCTAGATAGCCAATTTAAGAAGTGAATGATTTGTCTTTTCTTTTGCCTCAGTTTATTAATGGTGTGATAGTTTTGTTTGGCATGTCTCAATTAAATATGGATATTTTCCAAAGAAGTTTCAATGCTTGTACTAGGTTTATTTTTAGTATTAGGAAATTTGGTCATATTTGTCCTTATTCTAGTGTTGTTTTAGGGTGCAGATTATTTTATGAACTTCATTATAGTCTCTTTATTTTCAAATTGCTTAAAACTAAGCAAACTTTCTATTTGTTTAGGAAGTTGCTGTTTGTTAGTTTCCATTCCTCTAACTTGCGTATTCTCCCCCCCCCCCCCCCCAAAATATTTCTAGGCCGCTAAATAAATCGTTTTTTGTTAGTGGCATTTCTCTTTGAAATTCAATTCCACTAGCCATACAGAGGCTAGGATCAGCCAGCCAAATCTTTTAATGTAGAATTTTTAAAGTGAGGTCGGGCTGACTAATTGGCAATATGTTGTAAAATATTTTTTTTCACCCATTGTTGTATATTCCATCATGAATGAGCACATGCTCAAGATGGAGTGTGTAACTTGGGTGAAATTTTTAAAGAATTTAAAAGTTTTTTATGCCTAATGGAAGCAAATTTTTATGTTTTTTGTTTTTATTTGAACACCTCTTGTGCGGTTTTTAGGAATCTATGCAGAAGCTACATAAAGACCGGAAAGGTGCAAACTGTACTTAAAGGTGCAAACTGTACTTGAACATTTTATCTGTTACAGTTAGAGTTAGATGTAGCTCACAATTTCTTAATTAATACGATCCTGACAATTATATAAAATAACAACATTAAAATGGGAATAAAATAACGAATTCGTCATTTAGTTCCTGATTTCAAATTTAAATCAATCCAATGGAAGAAAGGACAATCGTAGTAATTCAAAACTTAATCATAAGCTCCCAAATATCGCTGGGCGTATTTATATGGCATTTTTACATAAAACAATAGGTAAGGGAGAGAAAGGTATTATAAATACTGCCATACGTACGCGCAGACACGCACATATAAACACGTACACGAATATAAATGTATATGTATATATGTTTACCCACATAGAAAGGTATGTATAGGGATAGAATCGACATCTTGACGATCGTAACGCACATTTCTAAACTCAAAACCAACACTATTGTATATTATACAAGCCATGAAGCTTGGCTAAGTAAAACATATTATGACTACTAGTTGGCTATGTGTTAGTGAATTTGACTACAGTAAAAATCGAAACAAAAAATTATTTTTCGCACTGTCCATACTCCTCTAAATTCAAAGTACCTAACATTTCTACAAAAAAAACGAAACAAAAATTATATTTTGCACTGTCCATTCTGCTCTAAATTCATAGTATATAGTATAGTATATAGTATAGTATATAATGAAGTAAATAATAATAACAATACTTCTCTCGTTAAATAATAAATTTGTTTTTTGCTTTGTCATAAAGAGTTTTATTTACATCAAAGCATATAATAAAAGTATATACAAATTATACTACGTCACAACACTAATACTTAGGTATAGTAGTCACTTTTTGGCATAAGTATCGCAACTTCATGGCTTGTATATACATTTGTGTTGGTTTTGTCTAAACTACATGCAACTGCCTCTTTCCAAGAGTATCATGATATTTCCCAAAATTTAAATTAACAATTAATAAATTATACAAACTATTATTATATTAAGCCTATCATCCTGAAATATCTCTTCAAAAAATACCAGGTGATGACTTCAAAGTAAAGTTGTGGTTAAAGCAGACCAAAATATCTGTCAGCCAACACAAATAACAGTATAATGCACCAATAAGTGCTGAAGTGGCTGTTGGTATAGTTAGAAATATCTTTGGCATATTTTTGTGTATCTTGACAGTCATACCTGAAGTCGACTGTCTCGGTCTCACTTGTAATCTTTAAGTTCCATTTACGTTTGTACTACGCTAGTACTACCTCCTCTGTCAGCATATTGTCTTTGTTTATATCGTATTATATACGATATAAACAAAGACAATACGCTGTGATTTTACTGAGTGATTCTACTGAGTATTCTTGCATTAGGTGATCCTTAATCGTCATTTCAAGTTGTATTTGGCCAATTCTGCAGAGAGCTGAATGAATATTTGTTTTGCCCATAAAACATTTTTCAGCAATAATTTCACCGGAACTTGTTCGAGTTCTGAGATGAGTTCCGGATTTGGTTCCGATAATAGATTTGTCTTTAGAACTAAATCTGGAACATTGTCGAATCCGAAATATTTTCGGATCTGGTTCAAATTTCGTTTTTAGGTTCAGTTTTACTTTTAGAATTGAATACAATTATGGTTCTGGATCCAGAACCTTTCTGGATCTGACTGGAAACAAAATGGTTAGAAAACAGGTCCAGGAATGTCCCAAAACCAGATTTGGAGATGTATTTAAGCTCGACTGGATTGGATCGTTTCTCTCGAGGTTTCCACTTCAAGATTACTCAATCAACGTTCTTGATACGTTCCGGGAACTGAATACGTTCGAAATCTGGTTTTAGAAGACACGTTTCCGTTTCAGAATTCAAAGTATTTTTGGATCTGATTCTAGTTCCGTTTTTAGATTTAGTTTTAGTTCCGCAATTTGAAACATTTCCGGTACTAAATTCAGGACATTTCTGAATCTGATAGGAAACCGAAAGACGGATCTTGTTTGAGTTCCGAATAAATGCCTGGAATCGGATCGGTTTTCAAAACTAAATCTCGGATCTTGTTCGATTTCCGGATTTTAGAGCTAGACACGTCTCCTTATCATAAACTAGAAAATTTTCGGATCTGGTTCCACTACCGTTTTAAGGTCTAGTGTTAGTTCCGAAATCGGATCCGTTTGCGAAGCTTAATCCGGACCATATTTGAGTTCCGGATGTATTGTCGGAACTGGATCCGTTTTCGGATTTATGTCCGGAACTGGATTCGTTTCTGGAAAATAATCGGACCTGCTTCTAATTCCGTTTCAGGTACAGTTTTAGTTCCAAAATTGGAGACGATTACAGAAATAAATCCGGAATTATTTCTGAATTTGACGATTTGACAGGGAAGGAAGGAGAATTGAAATTTTTTTCCGATTTGACAGGAAAGGAAGGAGAATTGAAAACAGATCCTGAAATCCCGCAATACCAGATTTGGAAACGTGTTTAGACTCGACTTACTGGATTGGGCCGTTTCTCTCGAACTTTGGAATTACTCAATCAACGTTCTTGATATGTTCCGGAAACTGTATACATTTCAATATCTGGTTTAAAAGACACGTGTCCGTTTCAGAATTTGTAGCATTTTTGGATCTGATTCTAGTTCCGTTTTTTAATTCAATTTTAGTTCCGCAATTAGAAACTTTTCCGGTACTATATTCGGGACATTTCTGAATCTGATAGGAAACCAAAAAAACTGGAAACAGATTCAGAAATGTTCCAGAACCAGATTTGGAAACGTATTCTGTCCTACATTGCTAGCTTGGAGCATTTATATCGGGGTGTTTATTATTTGGTTATTTCTCAATCAACATCTTGATACGTTCCGGATCAGATTCCGACACATTTCTTGATTTCGTATGAATTTCGAATTGGATCCGAAAATGGATATGTTTGAATAGCTGATGTTTTTGAAGTCGGACACGTTTCTATTTCTGACTCCTGAACATTTTTGGATTTA
Source organism: Tipula confusa (assembly GCA_963556175.1). Taxonomy (NCBI): domain Eukaryota; kingdom Metazoa; phylum Arthropoda; class Insecta; order Diptera; family Tipulidae; genus Tipula; species Tipula confusa. The sequence goes on from OY744476.1 coordinate 147,692,334, forward strand.
GTTCCAGTTCTGTTTCCGGTTCAGTCTCGGTTCCGGAGCAGGATCCGTCTCCGGAACTAAACATGGAACATTGATGGATTTTGTTCGAGTTCCGGATTTAGATCCGGAAACGGATCCGGTTCCTAAACTTAATCCGGATCATCGACTAATTCGAGTTAATTCCGGTGATGGATCCGGCCATTAATTTGGAACTCATATAAGATCCGTTAATGTCCGTTAATATAGTACCGAAACCGGATCCGTTACCGGAACATTGGCGGATCTTGTTTGAGTTCCGGACTAATACCTGGAATCGGATAGGTTTTCAGAACTAAATCTCGGATCTTGCTCGAGTTCCGGATTTTAGAGCTAGACACGTTTCCTTATGATAAACTAGAAAATTTTCGGATCTGATTCCAGTTCCGTTTTAAGGTCTAGTGTAAGTTATGAAACCGGATCCATTTTTGAAGCTTAATCTGGAACATGTTCGAGTTCCGGATGTATGGTCGGAACTGGATCCGTTTTCGGATTTATTTCCGGAACTGGATTCGTTTCTGAAAAATTATCGGACCTGGTTCTGATTCCATTTTGAGGTTCAGTTTTAGTTCCAAAATTGAAACGATTACAGAACTAAATCCGGAATTATTTCTGACTTTACCGATTTGACAGGAAATAAAAGAGAATTGGAAACAGATCTTAAAATCCTGCAATATCAGAGTCGCAAACGTATTTAGGCTCGACTTACTGGATTGGATCGTTTCTCTCGCGGTATCTACTTCGGGATTACTCAATCAACGTTCTTGATACGTTCCGGGAACTAGATAAGTTTCAAAATCTGGTTTTAGAAGGCACGTTTCCGTTTCAGAATTCAAAGCATTTTTGGATCTGATTCTAATTCCGTTTTTAGATTCAGTTTTAGTTCCGCAATTTGAAACATTTCCGTTACTAAATTTGGGACATTTCTGGATTTGATAGGAAACAAAAAAGAAACTGGAGACAGATTTAGAAATGTCCCAGAACCAGATTTGGAAGCGTATTCTGTCCTTAATTACTAGCTTGGAGCGTTTATAAAGGGGGGAGTTTATTATTTTGTTATTTTTAAATCATACGTTCCGGATCAGATTCCGACACATTTCTTGATTTTGTATGAGTTCCGAATTGGATCCGAAAATGGATACGTTTGAAAAGTTTCTGTTTCTGAATCCTGAAAATGTTTGGATTTAGTGCCAGTTCTGTTTTCCGGTTCAGTTTTGGTTCCGGAACCGGATCCATCTCCGGAACTAAATATGGAACATTTATCCGGATCATCGACGGATCTAGTTTGAGTTCCGGGATGGATCCGGCTATTAATTTCAGAACTGAATCTCGGATCTTGCTCGAGTTCTGGATTTTAGAGTTAGTTCCGAAACCGGGTCCGTTTTCAAAGTTTAATCGGAACTTGTTCGAGTTTCAGATATATGGTCGGAACTGGATCCGTTTTCGAATTAATGTCCGGAACTCGATTCGTTTCTGAAAAATTATTGGACCTGGTTCCAATACGGAACTAAATCCGAAATTATTCGGAATTATTTCTGAATTTCCTGATTTGACAGGATACGAAGGAGAATTGGAAACAGATCCAGAAATCCCGCAATACCAGATTTGGAAACATTCTCAGGCCCGGAATACTGGGTTGGAGTGTTTCTTGCGATGTGTTTATCACTTTGGTATTTCTCAATGAACCTCTCGATACGTTCCGAATCAGATTTCGGAATATTTCTGGATTTTGTATGAGTTTCGTTTTTGGATCTGGTACTGGTACGTTACTAGATGTGATTTAATAAAAGTTCAGTTTTAGTCCCAGAATTGGATACATTAAAGTACTAGATTCGAAAAATTTCTGAATCTGACCGGATACAAAAATGAAATGGAAACAGATCCAGAAACGTCTTAGAACCAGATTTGGAAGCGTTTTCGATACCGTTTATATTATTCATTTATATCGGACTATAAGACGCGCTTCTCTCAGAAAGATTAAAATCACAAACCACGAAACATTATTGACTGCAGAAATGTAATGTAACGTGCCACTGTGTCTGCACTGTATGTGCGCTGTTTGCTTCCATTTTGCTACCATATTTCTCATTTATTTAATGTTGCAGACTACTTTCGAAACATATCATAGTTTTAGGCTTGGATATAATTTATTTTAAATCTAAAAATAATTTTCTTAATTTTTTCAAAGAGACTGTCAGCCTATTAAGAGACTGCATTAATAGAAATCACTGCGGGTTCTGAAA